>OY757546.1:8689489-8714489 GCA_963584105.1 Alviniconcha strummeri
GCCCTGGTTTCCCTGTTGTGTTGAGGTCATTTACCTGGTTTTGTCCATGTGGTTTCCCTGCTGTGTCTATTTGTTTTCTTTATTGTACTGATGTGTTTGGCCTGGTTTCCCTGTTGTATTGAGGTCATTTGCCTTGGTGTTCCTGTGGTTTACCTGTGATATTCATGTGATCTGTAAAACAATTTAAAGTGCCATGACCATGTCACATGACTTCTGCAGAAGCTCCACTGGCTTCCCATTGCAGATGGCAGCTCCTTTGCTCTGGTAGTTTGATGGCACCCTGCAGCCTTACCGCTACCGCTGACTGTCCTCATACCCTCCTGCTCCAGATTTCTTTGTTCTTCCTCTTACAAACTTCTCCCTGTCCCTTGTGTCAACCTGAAAAGTGCTGGTGCATGGGCCTTTTCAATACTGGGCTCTACAGAGAGAGTGAAGGATATCTGAATAGGCTTAAAATGTATTTTCCTGTCTTTCAGGCCCAGCGCCACATGCCAATGCACCTGCGTCGTAAGATGAAGCAGGAGAAGAAGAAGCCACTTCACTTTGAGATCCTCCCGCCCAACGGCAGTCTGCTCCCCGGACAGAGAGTCAACATCCAGGTCAAGTTCATGCCCACTGAGGAGGTCAGTACACACTGCTTGCTTTGGCCTGGAATTTGAGGCCAAGAAACAACCCAAGGAATTGTTTATAATTTATTGATTTGAACACTTGTTCAGCACCTGTCTCAAGATGAGCCCTAAGTGCTTCATGATGGCAACTAGAGATCTATTCTCTGCTGCCAGTGAGGCATTGTAGCCAGACACAGCATGTTTTGAATACCCACTGAAGTGGTTATAGTGCTGTTTAGTTGTTATATGACTGGTGCCACACGAAACTGCTGCTGTCTTGGTGTAAGTTCTGTGTATACCATACAGCCATGCACCAGTTTACAGTGTCATTTTATTTGAAGTGACATACATAGGGTGCATGTGTGTTTAGCTGTAACCTGCCACCTGCACTTTTGGCAGAATGGCTGGGATCTTTTACACGCTACAGGGTTAGAACGGATCCTAAAATAAAAAATTCTCCTGCCACTCCTGCAGGCACTTGAACTTGGGACTGTTTAATCACAAGAACATAAGAACCAACAAAAAAAGAAGTATGGTAAAATAAAATTTCACCCTTGATATGCAGTCCTAATGGTCCATTTTTACGTGCACCACCCATTGTGACCTCACACACCTGAATCCACTTTTTGTTTTGCTTTCTCCCAGAAATTCTATGAGCAGCGCATACCCATCAAAATCGCCCAGAGCAGCCAGCGGATTTTGCTGCTGTGTCGCGGCCAGGGGCTGGAACCGCGCCTGGACTTTGAGCGCCAGCTGGTGGAGTTTGGCCCCATCCTCCCGCACAGCAGTGGGGATGAGCAGGACGTGGTCATCCGCAACCCCTGCAGCTTCCCCGTGGAGTTCTACAACCTGGAGTTCGACCCCCAGTACCTGGAGGAGGAAAAGGTAGGGGGATGGGGGGGGGGGGGGGAGAGTGGTTTGAGGGGAGCAGAAAGAGAAGGAGTTGGGGGGGGGGGAAGGTGGAGGAAGAGATGCAGAAAGAAATGAAGAGGGTTGGGTTGGAGAGAGGAGGTGTTGGGGGGGGGGGGGTTCAGAGAAACAGACAGTTGGGGGTGGGGGGTGGGGGGGGGTCAGAGAAACAGACAGTGTGGGGTGTGGGGGGGGGGCAAATAGAAATTTGGAAGAAGCATGGAAGGTGAGGCAGGGGGAATTGGAGGAAAAACATAAAGCATAAGATGGAGGGTGTTTGGGGGGGGGGGGGGTCAGAGAAACAGACAGTTGGGGGGGGGGGGTGGGTGGGGGGGTCAGAGAAACAGACAGTTGGGGGGTGGGGGGGGGGGGCAAATAGAAATTTGGAAGAAGCATGGAAGGTGAGGCAGGGGGAATTGGAGAAAAACATAAAGCATAAAGATGGAGGGGGGTTGGGGGGGGGGGGGGGGTTCAGAGAAACAGTTGGCGTAGTAAAAGTTGTAGTAAGAGATGTCAGGGAGGAAAGCGGGGGGGGGGTTGGAGTCAGAGAAAAAGGAGAGAGGGAATAAGGGAGAGGAGAAGAAACAGCAATGCAGAGAACAGTGGAGACGGAGAGAGAAGGTGGGATTGGGAAATGAAGGGGAGTGGATTTCGGGATGGATTGAGGGGGAGACAGGGAGGTTAAAACAGAGAAGGGGAGAGGTTGTGGCCCAGCGGCCCATGCACCCTGCTCCAGTGAAGCTGCTAGAGTGGGGTTGGGTCCAGGCAGGGTTAGAAATATTTCAGTTCTTCCAGGATAACTTTGGCATAGACTCCTCAAGCCCTGCCTCACTTTCAGGTGCACAGTGCGTCCTAAGATTGTTGCCAGAGTTCAGGCCCCAGAGCCACCTTTTCCTAAGAGAAGGCCCAACAGCCTGTTTTAGGAAAACACAGATACTGTATAAAAATAGAATAAAGATCCACCTGATGCTGGTGGTGGCTGTGTCAGAAAGTAGAGAATGAATGAATGAATAAACTTTACAAGGGTATCGGAGTAGATACAGGGTCTTTTTACATCCAGCCCTCGCCCATGAGGGACTAATTCTACTGATACTACACATACTACGTGTCTCACATTTATATTATATATTGATCGCTTTTATATAGCGCTATTCTCCGCTCTTGAGCAGACTCACTGTGCTCGCATGTGATTCTACACAAGTGAATAGCTTTTTATAGTGCATTTTTGAATATCCACCGAAGTGGTATACTTACAGCGCTGGCATGGCTGGTGCCACAAGAATCTGCTGCCAGAGAGAGTCAATCTCGGCGCATTCTGTGTACACCATACAACCATGCACCATGTCACTTCATGCAAAGCCACATACGTAAGGTGTATGTGTGTTTAGCTGTAACCTGCCACCTGCGCTTTTGGCAGAATGACCGGGGTCTTTTACGTGCTACTGTGGTAACACTGGGGTGGAACGGATACCGAAATAAGAGTCAGCACAGAAAGCTGACCCTGGAGAAGAAAATTCTCCTGCCGCTCCAGCAGGGATTTGAACCCGCGACCTTTCGATCACGAGTCTGGCGCTCTAACCACTGAACAATCCCTGCTTCAGAGAGAGATTGAGGTGGACTGTGAGGCAGAGAAAATGGGGCACCTGGACAGAGAGGGCGGACCTGGGACAGAGTAGGGGGCAGGGGGAGGAGGGTTGGATACGCTGCTGATGCCTGTTCTTCCTGCTGGGGTTGGTGCAGGTGCTGCGTCTGATGCGGGGCTATGATGAGTACAACACCATCCTGCTGCCACCACGCAACCCTGGAGAAAAGCTGCCTTCCGAGCTCCTGGACTTCTATGATGGTGTGTTTATTTCTCTGGTGTTTTACATACCCTGTAGTTAAATACACCTGTAGTAAATGTGCAGAGTTTGCTTTCACTTTGTGCAGCAGTTGTTAATTTCCATCCGTTATTAACCCTTGGAGGCTCACCCAGAATCAGGTGAGATTTCCTGTGTGCACTTGTTTTCCTGCATATTCATAAACACATATGCAATGGCCCCCACACTGCAGACAGCTGTATTCCATCTTCAGTGTAAGGAATATTAGAACTGAGAACTTCATCGGTTCATCTTTCATTAGCTTTTCATTATTTTAAATGTTCCTTTCTGTTTTCCATACTGTGATATCAGATTTTTCCAAATGTGTTTTATAAAAACTAGTATCAGTATGCGTCCATGTGGGTGGATGTGGGTAAGAAAGTGTATGCATGTTTGCCATGTACATCGTTAAGGCAGTTATTTAATTTTAGTCTTTACAGGTCTCTTTTAAAGTATGTTGTAATTTTATAAGCATAATTAATAATTGCATTTTAATAGTCGTAGCAGTAAATGTTGGAGGAAGGGTGTGCATGCATGTCCTCAATACACATAAGCACTGTACGGATTTTATTCAGCAACGGTTGTAACTATTCCATTTTGTGTTTTTCTGTGTGTTGATATTAGATATTCCCCAAGATTTATTTTACTAGAGTCATAACTGTCCCATTTTAATTGGAGCTGGCCTTTTTGTGCTGCTCCATAATGCACATACTATGAAATTAATTTTTTATGTGTCTGTGATTAGCTGTGACTTGGCTTGTTTTAGGGGTGGCTTTTTTAGGGTGCACGATTCGTAAGTCAGATGTGCAGGTTACTTGTACCTGCCTGTGTGAACTGCACAATGTTATGCCATGTTGTGTGTGTGTATGTGTGTGTGTGTGTGTGTGTGTGTGTGTGTGTGTGTGTGTGTGTGTGTGTGTGTGTGCATGCACTCATGCATGCACCTCAGTGTGTGTGTGCGTGTCTGTGTGTGTGTGCATGTGTGTGTGCATGTGTGCATGTGTGTTTATGTGGTAACTTATATTGCATGAATGAGATTGTTACAGTGTTGACTTTAACTTTTATTTATAGGTTTTAAACATGGGTAATTGTAACGTTTTGTCTGTTTGTTAATGTGCTAGATAAATGGAACATCAAGACAAATTCCTGTGTACATTCAAAATGCACTGTATAAATGGAATATCACCGATACAAATTCCTGTGTACATTCAAATGTCACAGGTGAATAAATATCCTTGTATTCTCGGCATCAGTATGACATTCCATCTTTTGACTGTTGTAATGGTGACAAATGGGCACTGATGTGGGTGTAGGTGTTGATGTTGATGTTGATGTGGGTGTTGTTGGTATGGGTGTTGATCAAAGTGTGGATGTGATTGTTGGTGTTGATGCAGGTGTTCGTGTGGGTATGGGTATTGTTGGTGTGGGTGTTGACATTGCTGATGTGCAGGTTGATGTGTTCAATGTTGATGGGGTTGTTGTTGGTTTGGTTGTTGATGCGGATGCTGATGTTGGTGTGGATATTAACATTGCTGGTGCACATGTTAATGTTTTGAGTGTTGATGTCATCGTTGATGTTGATGAGGGTGTTGATGATGTGGAGGTTTACATTGCTGATGTGCCTGTTGATATGTCGGGTGTTGGTGTGGTTGTTGGTGTTGTAGGTGGTGGTGCTGATGCGATGTTGATGTGTTTGCAGAGCAACTGAAGAAACTGGAGGAGGAGGACCGAGCCCAGGAGGAGGCTCGCCAAGAGGAGCTGCGGCGTCAGCAGGAGGAAAGGGAGAGGGAAGGTAAACACTCATACAATGGTCACTCACACGGTAAAACCTGCTGACTCTGCCAGCAGTAGCAGGAGAGATGGAATCAAGAACGAAACTTGGATGCTAAATGGGATTCTGATTTGATTACAGATGCTTTAAAATGTGTTGCACCATGAGAGTTAGACCCTTATAGATTGTGTGTGCATGTGGGTGCATGTATATGAAAGAGAGAGAGAGAGAGGAAAACAGAAGGAAAAGAAAAGACATAATATTGAAGAACAAGATGGTGGTTGGTTGGAAAAACTTTTATTCTCTCAGCCATTTAAATATATATTTTTTTTTTTCAAGTAAGCTCTTTGCACACAAACCACAAAAAAAGATTATAAGTTGGAAACAAAAAAAGAAAAACAGATCTCAAAGGTAAATGTTATGACTAGAGCTTTGGGCTGACGTTTTCCAAATGCAGTTATTTCAGTGAACACTGATAGCATTAATGAAAACACGCCTCTCCGCACACTGAAATCTACATGCCCCAGCAACAAGCCCAACAGCAGACCAGTGATGTACATGGACTGTGTTTCTGTACCTTGCCTCTGTCCTATGCTGTGCTGATACCCTGCTGTGGTGTGTGTGCACAGAGCAAGGGGAGGACAAGACAACAGACGAGGGAGATGCACCCACCATTATGACCACCATAGCCTCTGTCACGGGATCCACTAAAGACTTGCAGGAACTGGCCACTGCAGCCCCACCTGTCAGCGATGACCCCGAGAAGAAAGAGGAGATTCTGGAAGGTAAACAGTGGGTGGAGAGGTGCACAGTGGGACACCCTGTGTAACACACACACACACACACACACACACACACACACACACACACACATTCCCCCCCCCCCCCAACACACACACACACACCTGAAATATAGCATTTTCCAGGCCTGAAACAAGTCCACTTTCAACATTGTGCATTTCAGCAATGTTGTGCATTTCAGTGCAAATCCCTGCACATAATGGTGAAAATAAACAATCTGATGGATTTCAAATTTTACATTTTGTTCCCGTGTGTGTGGCATGTACACATGCCTGACAGTGAAGGGTTCTGAAGCAAACATGTTCTTAGAAGAGGAGCAGTCCTTGGTTACAACTTCATTTGTGTGGAAATATCAGAGGGAAAAAGTTTCAGAAAAAGGTGGACTGTAAAGAGGGGTGGTCTCCCATTAGAATGGTCTTTCTTCAGAAGTTTCACTCAGCTGTGGAGTGATCTCCCATTAGAATGGTCTTTCTTCAGGAGTTTCACTGTACTTTGGAGGAGAGAAGGGGGAAAAAGTGAAGTGCAAGCATTTATAGAATATATAATTATACTATAATATTGTACCACTTTATTTTTGGGGGTTACCTGCACAAAAGTCTCCTCTCTTTTTTTTCTCCTTTTTTTTTTTCTTTTTTTTTGAGGTTAAAGTTCATTTTGTTCTTTCCTTGATAAAACTCTAGGTTCATCCAGGGGATGGGTAAGATTTTGTGGTGTGCACAACTGTTTGCCTGACTTTTTTGATCACATACTGTCCCCATGCCATTCCAACAGTCACACACCAGCTTACTGGTCTGAAAGTGTTTTGTTCAAGTGAAAATCTTAGTTCTGTTTTGTGTGGTAGATGTGTTTGCGATTGTGATGAGGATCAGTGATTTTGTTTTTTCAGAGCGCATGCGAGATTCAGTGGCTGGCAGTGGGGGGGTCGGAGAACTGGAGATCACGCCTGTCTCTGCAGCCATTGCCCGCCATCTTGGCATTGACCTGTCCAGTGAGGGCAAAGCCGCTCGCAATCGCCGGGGGTTGGCCATCATTCTTCATGGGGCTCCTTTGTCTGGTAAGATTGTCTGTCTGTCTGCCTGCCAGGTCATCAGCCTGCCTGCCTCTTCATGCAGGTCTGTGTGTGCATGTCCACTGTTTGTTCCTCTGTCGAATCCATGCATTGTTATTGATGTGAAAGATACAGAGAGAGTTCAAGGAGGCTACTCTTGATGTGTGTGTTAGGTTGTCGTGTAGATGATCGGTCCAGCACTCATTATCATCTTTCTGTTTTTGTGCTCCCCCAGGCAAAACCACAACTGCTGTGATGCTGGCTCGCCATTATGAAGCTGCCATTTTAACTTTGGACGGCGTCGTCCTGGATGCCATCGCCAATGGCAACTCGAGTGCTGGACTGAAGGCCCGCCAGCTTTGTGCGGAAGCTGCTCGCCGCAAGGCAGAAGAGGCAAAAATGTTGGAAGGAGAAGAGGGGGAGAAGAAAGCAGGGGGACTGAGTGTGGAGGCAGTCACCGCCCACACACAGCAGGGGTCAAGTAAGGATGAGTTCATCATGTCACACGGGGGCTTTGGAGTGGAGTCTTCCCACTGGGCTCATTAACCTCTCACTGTTGTCATGACTCCATCTGGCAGGTGTCTGAAAGAGCTGTGTGACTGCTTGTGTGTGTGTGCATGAAAATCAGTAAGGCAAATATGTGCGTCCATATGTCTGTGATGGAATTTTGTTGGACACAACACATACAGTAAATATCAAACTTTGTATGATTATTGGGCTTTGCCTGTTTAAATGGAGGCACTAACCAGCTAATGTTTTTAAAGCACTTCTGGTGCCCTGGAATGTATTTTGAGGTGACAGCAGCTTCAAATAGTTGACACTGCAAGTTATGAATTGCATGTCTTTATTAATCAAACGGTGTATACTTGTCCTGTGTGGTTTTCTTGGACACCATGTTAACTGGATCAAAAGAGAGAGATGAGATTGATGTTCATGGTGCATGCTAAGTTCTTTTTCTTTTCTTTTTTTGGTGTGTGTGTGTGTGTGTGTGTGTGTGTGTGTGTGTGTGTGTGTGTGTGTGTGTGTGTTCTTTCTTTTTTCTTATAATATTTAAAGTTTGCTCTTGTAAAAGCACTTTATTATTTCCCTATTATTATTACTATTAGGGATGCTTTCAGTGTTCCTTTTACTGAAAAGCTGTACTTAAATAAAGGCTCCTTGCTTCTTTGCTGTCACAGGTTAGTGTTAAAATATTTTCTCTGTCTACTATAACCCTGCAGTGGGCAAAGGCAACAAATCCATGATGGCTGTAAACAAGACCAGTCCTAGTAGGGTTGCCTCTGGTGTGGCAATTGGCAAGTCAAAGGAACATCTGGGTGTTTTGGGTTTCATTGACTGTTTTGTCTGCATGCTTGTAGTTTGGGAAATTAATCAGGTATTCCAAATTTTGACCCTATCAAATCTGCATGTATCTTTGGAAATCAAGCATGCCTTCCAGATTCTGACCCCCATTAATTTTGACAGTTAGGCATCAGATAGTTTTGTGCAAACATCACCCCTTACAAGTTGTCTTAGCTGTCTTGAGCTCTGGCTGTCTGAACCAACTTGTTTGGCCTCTGTCTGTTTTCAGCTTAAGGGGCATAGGAAAGGGGGGTCAGCTGAGTACTTAATTTTTAGAAAATCATATATCTTCATCATGATTCAGTTTTTTTAAATCTCCAAATAGGTACTTGTTTTCAGCTTGAGGGAGTTGATTTGTACTATTGTGTCTTTAGAAACAGCTTAGCATCAGTGCTCTTGCAGACACCATTTTAGCAAGCTCTTGCAAACCTTTTTGAAAACAATCTAATTGACTGAGTTTAACCTGTTCCTAGTTGTTTGACTTAGCTTAATTTATTTTCAATAAATTGGAGGGTGTTTGGTTGAATTTTGTTTTGTTTGGGTTGGTTTTGTTTTGGGTATTCAGTGCTTTATTTCTGGTCATGAATGTGAATTCATATGCTCTTCTTTGGAAGACATTCTAGTGGTAGTGGCCCAGTAAACATGCTGGACCCGATTTGCATCTGATCCAGGTCAGCTCAGAAGCATTAGAAATGGTCCCAATGATTTATGCACACTGGCTTGCAGACCAGATGGACCAGATCCGTTTGGCCCAAACCTGACACAACCAGCCAGAACCAAAGCAGATACAGGATGGTTTTGCACAATATGATCTGGACTGTCTGTGGATGTGGAAGAACACAACCATGTTTGAAAGTGGGGAAACTGTTGGCAGGCCAGTTGCATTCTGCCAGAACTGGGTGCAATGGTTCTTGCACACAGTCTTGCTTCTGGACCAGATCCATTTGGCCCAAATCTGACCAGACTATCCAAATCTGATCCACATCAGTTTTGCACAATATGATCTGGGCCTTCTTTTGAAGAACAGAACAGAATTGGATGCGGGAAGTCGGATCTGCCATACATATGATCCAGTCTAATTCTGGCTGCACGCTGGCTGTAATGGCCATAACTGGCTGTAACCAGTGCTTCTGAATTGGATCTGGCAAGTCTGCTGGGGTGGGTGGGTGGTGAAGGGGAGCAGGGGAGGTGTGTGTGGGTGTGTGTATGTGTGTGTGTGTGGGGGGGGAGTGAAAGTGTGCATGTGTACATTGGTGAATACATGTGTTTGTGTGTGTGTGTGTGAAAGTGTGCATGTGTACATGTATGAATACATATGTGCTTGCATGCATATGTGTGTGTGTGTGTGTGTGTGTGTGTGTGTGTGTGTGTGTGTGTGTGTGCGTGTGTGTGCATGCATGCATCCGTGCATGTGTGTGCTTGCTTGCTTGCATGCATGCATGTGTTTGACTTCAAAGAACTCATTTTTATGTCTAGCATTAGCAGGCACTGGGTCATCCCAGATTTCCAACCGGAAAGTCAGCACCATCTTTGATACCAAGGCCAAGGACAAGCACCACGGCAGTGTGATGGGCGGCAAGACACTCAACACATCATCAGTTGAGGGAGGCACAGGCAGTCAGGTAAACATCGTCCTGAGTGACCATGCTGACAGGGACTGCAGATGCTGTATGTATGCATAGTCCAGGCAGTCAGTCTCCCACACAGTCTTAGCCAATCAGAATATCACTGACAGTATTCGGCACAGAGGCTGAAGAATGACTGTCTTGTTTGGCCCGCATGCTGGAGCCTGGCTACAGGGGAAGAGACTGGTGGATAGTGTACAGTGCTGCAAGCTTGTAATTTGTGATGGGGCTGTGTAAGAGTTATTATGATTGTTATTATTTGTAAGTCAGAAGTCTGAGGCGGGGATTGTTATTATTTGTAAGTCAGAAGCCAGAGGCAGGGACAGGCATGTGATTAGCAGTGACACTCTCAGGCCCATGGAATCTTTTACTACTTCTTTTATTCTTAGGATCTTTTGCTGATTGGGGTTCACTTGTGGTCTTCTTTGTACATCAGTATCTTTTGTATTGGGTATTTAGGTGCCAAAGAGCCCACCTGCTGGTAGCTACCATTGTTTGGCAACTCAGAATCAGTGCCAGTCATTCAACAGTGTTTTGTGTGTGTGTGGCTGGGTGTTTACAAGGTGGTCCAGAAAAAAACTGACAAGCTGCAAAGTAAAGTTCAAGGATTTTGGTCCACTCCTAAACTGAAAACTGTTTCTCCACATCCATCTTGGTGTCAGATGGCACTTGTGGCTACACACTATGACTAACCTGAAAATGAAAATAAAATATCAATTTCTTTGAAATATACAAGCTTTTAAAAAGTGTCAGTTATTTTTTGGACCACCCTGCATAGGTACCAAGCATCCCGCCCCCATTGGCAGTGCCCATTGCTTGGTGACTCAGCATCAGTGCCAGTCATTTAACACTGATCTGTGTGCCTGTGGTTGGGTGTTCAGGTACCAAGCAGCCCGCCCCCATTGGCAGCACCCATTGCTCGACGACTCAGCATCAGTGCCAGTGTGGTGGGTGAGGAAGGGTTGCTCAGCTGCGTCTTGCCTGAAGAGGTGCTGGTGGAGATCTTGGCTGAACGTCTGCAGGTAGGTTTCTGTCTCAGTGGAAAGAGATTTTCAGTGTGCATGTTAAAATGGAATTGAACTCAAAATGCAAGTTGGCTACCAGAACTTGCATGCTTTATTTGGTTGTTACAAAAGAAGTGCTGTTTTGCTTCTGGGATATTAATTTCTGCTGATTTGTCTTTACCAATGAAGAGCAGACAAATGTTGACACTTTTGCCATGCGTGCAGGCCATGTCTGTGGCACCATTAATGCAGACTGCTGAGCACAAAATGGCAACACTCATGGTTGTGTGTTTGCAACTTTCAGGCATCAGTTTTGAACACACAGGATGAGATCGTCCCATTAAATGGAAAACTGCTGTATGTTATTGTTTATTCCATTGCTGTCAGTAGGGCCTGCGGTGTTTCTTTGGTTTCATTCCTCTTTAATCCTTTCACTGCCAGCACTTTCCACCATTTTCACAATTTTTAGGGTTACAGTATTTAACTCAAAATAGAATCACACAGAAGCATCAGAGGCATAACAGTATAATTGCCATGTACCTGTTCTTGAGTGCTGGGTGCCTTGTGCTTGTTGTCCTCCTACCACCACCACCATCATCACCACCACCACTACCACATGGCAATTTTCTTTGTAAGGTGCCTGCACCACAATCTTGGTGCAGAGATCCAACACCTGTTGAAAACTCAGCAATTGTTTTGACTTAATTGACCTTCAGAGCTCCAAAACACCACAAAAATAGCACCATTTGCAAGCAAGCTCCTCGGTCATCAGCTACGTTACAGATTGTGTGACTGTGATTCTCTGGAGTTCCCAGAATGTTGCTCAGAGTGGGTTGTTGTGAACCCACTCAAGAATGCATGGTCGGGAGAGAAAGGTTTGAGTAGAAGCACCTCAGGGCAGAGTGGGTGGGGCCCTCAGAATGACTCCTTCCTAACAGATGATTTTCTGAGCAAAAACTACAGGGAGAGCACAGTAGGGATATTTTAACATGGAATTTTGTTCTAGTGGAGTTGGTTTTAAAAGGGTTTCTGTCTTCAAATGCTGCCACAAACTTGCTTTTTTTGTTGTTGTTGTTTTGTTGTATAATGATAAAGAAAAGAATTGTGATGTTTTGAAAACAGCTGATCATTAGTACATATTAAAGTCAGTAAAGGAGCCATCTCTGTTTACTTTATACAGCGGTTTATCAAGTTTCATACAAAGCAGTATGGTCTTGGTGTTCTTCTCTCATTTATGTTAAAGAGACTGAATTACATTGAGATTTTTTATACAGTGCATCTTTTGTGTTGACACCATGGTGTATTTTGTGTTGACACCATGGTGTGTTTTGTGTTGACACCATGGTGTGTTTTGTGCTCACACCATGGTGTGTTTTGTGCTCGCACCATGGTGTGTTTTGTGCTCACACCATGGTGTGTTTTGTGCTCACACCATGGTGTGTTTGTGCTGACACCATGGTGTGTTTTGTGTTGACACCATGGTGTGTTTTGTGTTGACACCGTGGTGTATTTTGTGTTGACACCGTGGTGTATTTTGTGCTGACACCATGGTGTCTTCTGTGCTGACACTGTGGTGTCTTTTGTGCTGACACTGTGGTGTCTTTTGTGCTAATACTGTGGTGTCTTTTGTGCTGACACTGGTGTATTTTGTTTTGCAGCTGAACGACTGTCACCGTGGTGTGATCTTTGATGGACTGGAGACGCTGTTTGCTCAGAACATGTTCACTGCAGTGAATGCCATTCTGAAGGCACTGAACAACCGGCGGTTCATCTACTTCTGCACGCTGAAGCTGGACTACAACATCCTGAAGGAGCAGGAGAAGAAGGACCAGGAGGAGAAGGGTTAGTGAGAAGTCAATTGCTTTGAAATGGTCCTTTTTCAGTTGGCGCTAAAGGCCTGGCTAATCCAAGTGGCAAACCCAAAGCAAAGCACTCTGAAGAATCAGCTGATGCGGTTAACTCAACCATGGTCAGTGAACCTGAGTCCAGT
Organism: Alviniconcha strummeri; assembly: GCA_963584105.1. Taxonomy (NCBI): domain Eukaryota; kingdom Metazoa; phylum Mollusca; class Gastropoda; family Provannidae; genus Alviniconcha; species Alviniconcha strummeri. The sequence goes on from OY757546.1 coordinate 8,702,446, forward strand.
GGGCCTACAGCATAAAATAAGACTTGTTGTTCACAGGGTTTAGGAGCATGTGGCTGTGACAAGGACAGCCAAACAATGAAGTGGCATGTTTGCACAGAACTGTCTGATCATGCTCCAACAATTAAGCCTTTGAAAAACAAATTTGCATTGGCTTCAGCAACTTTTGAGCATTTAGGGCCCAGGGTGCTGTAATGACAAAGCAGCACCAAGCTGGTGTGCAGAAATCTCTGCAGAAAGCTGAGATTTCTGTAATGGCACTTTACTCCCAACTTGGACGGCCTTTGTGTTTACCTTTGCATAACCTCCCAGATTTCAGATATGATGCTGTCATTCATTTTCAAGTGCCTGCACAAAAAAGGGGAGGCCTGACACAGACTTCCAAAATAAAAATAATAATTAAGAAACACACTCCCCCAACAACAACAACAACAAAATGGATACCCTTTGGGATCTTTTGAAGAGGATGAAACAAACCTTTTAAGTTGCAAGACAAGGGAGGGCCGATCCCCTAGAGTCCTGAAAAATAGGGAGCCCTGATGATAAGACATGCTCAATACCTTGTGTTTTGCTGGACAATTTCAGAGAGACAAGCCAAGCTGGCTGAGGAGCTTGAGAAGCTGCGCCTGGAGGAGATGGATGAGGAAGAGTATGATGCACTCAGCGAGCAGGAAAAAGCACGGGTTGACGAGAAGCGACTCACCATCAAAAAGCAGCGCATCAAGAGGTTGGCTAGATCTACATCATGAGCAAAAACAAATTCTTCCTTGTGGAGATTAAGTGTCCATCAGATATTTGTATAAAAGCAATAAGAATAATCATACCATTAAAGGTATTTCTAATATGCTGAATGTGATGTGACACTAGTTTCATGCACAGTGCCATACACAGAAACAGTGTGCAGAATTTGAGACATGTGGAGATGTGGATTATCAGGTAACTAACCAGCAGATTTGTAACATAAAGCTGCCCATGTTCTCCTGAAAAAAGCAACAGCAGCTTGCTTCTGCTCAAATTAAATGACTAGAAAAAAATTATTTGCAAAGAAAACACATCAATGAAGGAACCATTGAAATGGTGTGAGCCAGCCAGAAGTCACACAGTCCAACTCTTATGCTACAAGTAATTCTGAATTTGAAAGACAATCTCTACGGACCCCCCCCCCCCCCCCCCACTCCCCCCTCCCAACCACATCCTTGGCAACCATGTGTTTGTGGTTTCAGGGAGCAAGAAGAGAGAGCAGAGAGGGAACGCCGAGAGAGAGAGGCAAGGGAAGAAGAAGAGCGGCGCAGAGAGGAAGAAATGTAAGTGTTCAACATGCTCCTGGTGACACTTCACTTCCTTAGAGGTAGAGTGGGTCATAGATGATGGAGATGGGCACAGAGAGGAAGAAATGTAAGTGTTCAACATGCTCCTGGTGACACTTCACTTCCTTAGAGGTAGAGTGGGTCATAGATGATGGAGATGGGCACAGAGAGGAAGAAATGTAAGTGTTCAACATGCTCCTGGTGACACTTCACTTCCTTAGAGGTAGAGTGGGTCATAGATGATGGAGATGGGCACAGAGAGGAAGAAATATAAGTGTTCAACATGCTCCTGGTGACACTTCACTTCCTTAGAGGTAGAGTGGGTCATAGATGATGGAGATGGGTGCAGAGAGGAAGAAATGTAAGTGTTCAACATGCTCCTGGGCTCCTGGGTCTGCTCATTGATGCCAATAACCTGCAATGCCCGCAGTGACACTTCACTTCCTTAGAGGTAGAGTGGGTCATAGATGATGGAGATGGGCACAGAAACCTTTAGTTAAACTCTTGTGTACCCCTTTTGTCGGAGCAGGTCACTAATGATGAAGACCGGTACAGAAACTGATAGTAGAATCACTTTGTGCCCTTTTTGTCAGAGCAGGTCACTAATAATGTAGACCAGTACAGAAACTGATAGCAGAATCACTTTGTGCTCCTTTTTAGAGCAGGTCACTAAGGATGAAGATTAGTACAGAAACTGGTAGCAGAATCACTTTGTGACCCTTTTTGCCAGAGTAGGTCACTAATGATGAAGACCAGTACAGAAACTGATAGCAGAATCACTTTGTGCCCCTTTTAGCCAGAGCAGGTCACTAATGATGAAGACCTGTAGCAGAATCACTTTGTGCCCCTTTTAGCCAGAGCAGGTCACTAATGATGAAGACCTGTAGCAGAATCACTTTGTGCCCCTTTTAGCCAGAGCAGGTCACTAATGATGAAGACCTGTAGCAGAATCACTTTGTGCCCCTTTTTGCCAGAGCAGATTATGTTACACAGTGAAGAGGGGTACAGCTGAACTCTCTCCACAGGCGGAACAAGAAAGGAAAGAAGAAACAACCTGATGCCAAAGACACCAAGGAGAAGGACAAGAAGGGGGCACCAGCAGAAAAGAAAGGGGCAGCACCCGTGTCAGACAGGGGACAGAAGTCTCAGGGAGGCCCTCGCCATGATCCCGATCACAAAGGGGCATCATCCACTGAGCGCCCCGAGTCGCACCAGACTGAGAAGAGCGATGAAGAGGGAAAGTGAGTGGTACACAGTACACACATTTCTCCCCATGTTCTACCCTCCACACCCACCCACCCAACCCTGCCCCAGTTGAGCTTTTGTGTGTTGTCCAGAGACCAGAATGCAGGCAATGCTAAAGTGAATGCTGTTTATCCAGATGGGACAAAACAGCAAGACAGCTGTCTCTTGGTCTGTGTGTTGACTGAGAAAGGCGACTGTCCCAGTTGTTTTGTCCTGTGTGGGTAAACCACTCTCAGCTTTGACCTCTTGCATATTTTTTTATTTTTCCTGAATGCTGATTGTCAGCCTTATTCTACCTGGTGTGTTTGTTGTGTGTTGGTAGTTGATGATGTAATTGTGTGGATTACTTTCTGAAGGCTTGTTTCATCTTTCTCTCTCTGTGCCCCACCACCTTTTTTGTTCCCCTCAAATACTTTGTGAGGTTGGCAGTCTTGTCTTTTTGTTATCATCTGTTTTTGTCCTTTTTTGCTTTTGTGTGGTTCTTCAGAACAGTTGTATCTAGATTTTCTTATGTTTTGTGCTTTTCTCTGTTTGTCTATCTGTCTGTCTGTCTGTCAAGAATGGCCTTCTCTCTCTCTCTCTGACAGTCAGATCTTGCCACCCTCTTGGCTTTTTCAAGCGAAAGCTTTGTGTACATCTTGAAGCAGTTACATGATTGATTGTGACAGAAAACTGCTTAAGGAGAGAGAGAGAGATAAAAAGAAAGAGACTGCAGTTTTTCAAGTGATTGGCATTGCAGTTTCAGTGATTGGACATTTGAGACCTAGTTTCTACACCCATTCAGTTCCACCTAGTCCTCCTGACTTTCTGTGTGTGTGTGTGTGTGTGTGTGCATGTGTGGGTGCATGTGTGTTGTTACACTTACTGTTAGTAGTAGTAACATATGAATCTATATTTTATTGCCTTGACTGCTGGTTGTATGCTTATAAACACATGTATAACTGAGTGATGTATGGGTAGTATTGAGGAATTTCATAATGCTTGACTCACTAGCCAGGTTGCCGTAGAAAGAAACTCTTTAGAATATCAAAACAGAACTAGAACAAGTTTAAATTGTATAAAGAAAGAAAAAACAGTAGCAAGGAACTTTTTTACTTAAAAAAAAAAATTGGCAAGAGAGAAGTTTTCTGTCATTTGTTTGTTTGTATCCAAACTGGTACATTTGTGTGTGAGAGTGTATTTTTGTTGTTGTTTTACTTTTATTTTTATTCTAGTTTAAAATGTTTCAAAACCTAGTGGTCTGTTCTTTCCAATATTAATGACACTGGTCTGTCTTGCTGGTTGCTATCATCGAAATCAGACTTCACTGAATTAAGTCTAACAGAATTCTTCAAAAAAGTTGGTGCCATCGCTGGAAGGGGCATTGTGGGGCATCCATTGATTCAGTGGCAGGCACAGTTATGGTCATGACCTGTCTTCAGTATCTGTAGTACTGATAGAAAGTGTTTCACTGGCAAGGGCATTGTGGGGCATCCATTGATTCAACTGCAGACAGTCATGATTGTGACCTGTCTGTAGATAAGAAAGTGCTGTAAACAAACTTTAGCCACTTGGCTAATCAGTTTGCTTTACAAGTGTCAACATTGTGTTGAAACAAACATTTCGAAAATGACAGCACTCTGCAGAATCACAGGCATCTAAAGTCACATGTGATGTGATAAAGCATGCCTCAAACTTAAGGTCATATACTCATATGTGCTTGTTTGTTCAGATGTTGGAATGGCATCATCAAATCTCATTTTTAGTTGCAAGCTTTGCCCGTGGTCCTAAGAAAAACAACTCCATTTATTCTTGCTTGTATTCATTCGGCTGCAGTCTGAAGCGTCGCATGTCAGTTCATCCCCCGGAAGTTGAGAAGTATGTGATGACTTGCTGCTTAACCTTTTTTCTTCTTTTTTCATGTAGCGTCTTCATTCACTGACAGCATGTCATATACTCAATTTGTTTTACCTGTCATGTGCAGCATCTAATTTGGAGTTTTGTCCTTTCACTCCTCACCTTTGGATTGTCTTCTTTTGCTGCGTGCTTCTCTTCATCACTTTCCTTCTTGTGTGTGTGTATGTGTGTGTGTGCTGAGTTTTGCTTTCATGTTCTCACAAATGTAATGAAAGGTTTGTTCATGGTGAAATTACACACTTAAACTCTCTCCTCAAGGGTGTGACTTGGTCAGTTAGATGGCTTTTCCCATTGTCAGTACTAGCCCACAATCCAGCCAACTACCCCGCCACTTACCCTGCTAACTACCCCCACAACTCAGCAAACTACCCAGCTAATAACCCAGCAGACTGCTCCTGTCTAGCCAGCTACCCAGCCAGTTACAACCACTACCCATCAAACTACCCCCACTACCCAGCTAACTACCAGCCAGCTACCCCCACTACCCAGCTAACTACCCATACCACCCAACCAACCACCCCCACTACCCAGCTAACTACCCCTACTACCCAACCAACCACCCCCACTACCCAGCTAACTACCCCTACCACCCAACCAACCACCCCCACTACCCAGCTAACTACCCCTACCACCCAACCAACCACCCCCACTACCCAGCTAACTACCCCTACTACCCAACCAACCACCCCCACTACCCAGCTAACTACCCCTACCACCCAACCAACCACCCCCACTACCCAGCTAACTACCCCTACTACCCAACCAACCACCCCCACTACCCAGCTAACTACCCCTACCACCCAACCAACCACCCCCACTACCCAGCTAACTACCCCTACTACCCAACCAACCACCCCCACTACCCAGCTAACTACCCCCACTACCCAGCTCACTACCCAGCCAACTGCCCGGCTAACTACCCTGACTACCCCACCAACTACCCAGCTAACTACCCTGACTACCCAGCCAACTATCCTGCTAACTACCCTAACTACCCAGTGAACTACCCCCACTACCCAGCCAACTACCCAGCTAACTACCATGACTACCCATCCAACTACCCTAACTACCCAACCAACCATCCCAACTACCCCCACCACCCACCCAAATGGGTGTAATGTGGACAACAGTATTTTTAAAATTATGTCACTTGAGTCCTTTGTTGAATTTGTTCATGTCCAGCAAAGGTTTATAAAATGAAAGGGCAGCAGTGAAACTTACCTCTCTGTATGAGCTGTGTATTATAATGTGGAAGCTTGAAGCTAAAATATTTGATGATAGTGAATTCCTGTGTTTGAAAAGCCATTGCTACTCATACAATGCAGTGAACTGTCTGGAAGCATATTCACAGAGCAGCTGAAGTCTAGCTTATAAGTAACAGAGAAAACACCTCCATCTGACAAAGTTTGCTTGTGTGATCAGTTTCTCACTAACATGTTCACCTGGTTCAGATAGAAGTGCTGATGTTTTGAAATCAACACTTGAACACTAATTTCAGGGAGTAATATGTGTGGTGTGCAGTTGCATAATTTGACTGTTCCTTTCTGTGTTTGTTACTGCAATAACAATGCCCATGGTGTTGGTAGAATTGGTTGGTGCTGTTGTTATGCTTATGATTATTACTATTTAAAAAAAAGTTTGTATTATTATTAGTTATTCTGTTAATGAAACATATTTCATGGAATGAATATGTGACAGATCAGTACTCTGAAGATCATTGGTTGATTTAAGACTGAAATGCACTGTAAATAATCATGTCAGTAACTGTATTTAGTGAAAACACACTGCACATTAGTCAAAGGACAATGGAGAAGTCAACAAAAAGAAGCTGTAAAACTGATGCACATGAAAGTGCAGCTGAGATCAGCTGACCATTACCTGCATCTCATCCGTCTTCAGAGTTCTGACTTGTTCCTCTAGCTGACCTCTCACTTTTAGGCAGGTAGCTCCACCCACTTAGACAAGTGGAGCAAACAGTAAGACGTGTTTGAGCTCGGGCTTTAAACTGCACAGACCCAGGCACTTGATCATGGTTTTCAAAAACAGAATGGACAAATGTTTGGTTTGTATTACAGTGGTACTTGGACAACCTGCAGGCTTGTCTAAGGAGGTGTGTTTGTACACAGGTGCTGACTGGCTAAAACTCATCTGTCAGTCAGGGGTGGAGGGAAGTCACTCCTTGAGATAATTTAACAAAGGGAGTTAATAATGCCTGCATGATGCTAGAGAGAGGATAGCAACAGAGGATACAGCAACTGTTGAGTACTTAGGACACAGTAGACAGAATTAACCAAGATCACAGCTTACACATAATTACTGATTTTAACTCTTCTTGATAATATCTTGTTCTGTTTTGAGGTCAGGTTGAAGTGTGAAACAAACAAAAAGCAAACAACATATTGCAGGCAGAGTTGTAGGCTGCTAGAAATGTCATGGAAATGATTGAAATCATGAAATGTAAGTTATGTTGCTTAATTCACACTTGATTAACAGTGCTCTTGAAGTTGTTGTTGAGAGTTGGCAGTGAGTGTTGCACGGACATGATGTGTATTATATTTCATGATGAGGCGTTGTGGTTACAGGAAGAAGAAGGGTGCGAAAGACAACAAGAAAGGTGATGGGAAGGGAGCAAAGGAATGTGACTCACTGTCCGGAGAGGAGATTGCCAAAGATCCTGTCAAGGAGGCTGAGCTCATCCTCATGCAGAGGTCAGTACTGCCATGGCTGCTTGTGTGTGTGTGTTTCTGTGGGAGGGAGGGAGGGGGATGTGTGTGTGTGGGTTGGGGGGGGGGGGGAGTGTATGTATGTATGTGTGTTTTTCTATGTGGGAGTAGGGGTGTATGTATGTGTGTACTTGTGTGTGTTGGAGGGGGGTGTATGTATGGATGTGTGTGTGTGTGTGTGTTTCTATTTGGGGGAGGTGGGGTGTATGTATGGATGTGTGTGTGTGTGTTTCTATTTGGGGGAGGTGGGGTGTATGTATGTATGTGTGTGTGTGTGTGTTTCTATTTGGGGGAGGTGGGGTGTATGTATGTATGTATGTGTGTGTGTGTGGTGTGTGTGCATACACACACACGTGTGTGTGTGTGTGTGTGTGTGTGTGTGTGTGTGTGTGTGTGTGTGTGTGTGTGTGTGTGTGTGTGTGTGTGTGTGCGCGCGCACTTCTCTAGGCTCAGTCCTGAGTGAGAAAGGCTTTTTGTTTAGACAAGCGGTCATGTTGGTTTCTCCCTATGACTGATACGTTTCTCACTGCAGGTTCCGTACCTACGAGCATGCACAGAAGGACATTGCTGATCTCTTAGAAATTTGGGATCGGACCACTCTGCAGATTCGGCGCCCTCCAACCCCATCAGAGAAGTCAGAGGAAGAGCCTGGCAAAGAGCATCCGCCCTCCGGCAAGAAGGGCAAAGGAAAAGGTTTCTGTCCCAGCATTGCTTCTTCACACTCTTGTGCAATCTGTCTGGCAGTTCATGCTGCCTTCCTTTCTTTGATTCTATGCCTGTATCAGTCTCCCTGCCTGCCTGCCTACCTGTATGCACATATGCCAGCATATATGTGGATGCTTGTGTGTGTGCAGGCACATGTATATGTGTGTCCACATGTGCATACTGATTTGTATGTGTGTGCTTGTGTGCCTGTGCTTATATGTGCATGGATGTATCCAATTGGTTTTGTCTGTTTGCATGCATGTGGGTGTGTGGGTGTGCACAAATGTGTGTATGTGTATGCATTTGCATATGCATGCATGTATGCACACAGTGTGTGTGTGTGTGTGTGTGTGTGTGTATGTGTGTGTGTGTGTTTTCATGTTTATATGCACCTGCATGAGTCTGATTTGGTAAAGTGTAGCTAACGATAGCAAGGGACTGCACCTTTTTCAATGACTAATTGACAAATTGACTGCATTTCTTTTGTGATGTATTGAGGCTCTCAGAGAAGACCCTTTTTATCCGGTTGTCATCTCATGTAGATTTGGGGCAGAGAATGGGTCAGCGAAGATACAAAGACTGTACCAAGATATCTTGATATTGTCTATTTTTCACATCATACCTGATGTAGTTTTGGGGTGGAGAAGGGATCAGTGAAAATATGAAGCCTAACAAGATATGCTGATGTTGTGTCCCAGGAGATAAACATGAGAAAGAGAAAGAGAAGGAAAAGCAGAGACAGCTGGAGAAGGAAATGGCAGAGAAAGCAGCTAAAGAGGTTAGTGTCATTACATCTCTTGTACTTGTGCTCTCTGGATACTGTTCTCACTCTGTGTGTGTATGGGGGGGGGGGGGGGGGAGGGGGGGCTGGAGGGGAGGAGAATCTGTGTTGTGGTGTTGGTGGCAATGATGCTTGCTGTTTATGTCAAAATGCAACTTTTTCTTGATTTTTGTTGTTGATTTTTTTTGTCTTTGCAATGGTGGTCATCACCAGTGTTCTGTTCTCCTTACTACCAGCAGGCTGCAGCAGCAGAAGAGATGGTGGATGGGGATGAAGCAGAGAGCGCAGTGCGAGAGGAGGAGCCCATTGGAGTGCCCCACATTCAGGTCGACTGCTCCGATCGCAGCACTCCCGTCTGGCAGAAACTCTTCAACTCTGGCCGCCTTCCATCTCTGGAGGATGTGAGTTTCTGGAGGGACTGACTGAATCTCGGTGCTTAACCATCTGCTGCAGAGGTCACATCACAGAGTAAATTTCAATGCAGCCAGTCACAAGCCAGTGTCTCATTCATTGATCATTTGACATCACGCTTTACCTTGTAAGGGAATTTGGCTAAGAATTCAATGGAATGAGATGCAGAATTTCTGGCAGTAGGTTAAGGATGCAAGGCTTTATCAGGGGGGTGATCTTTTAAAGCCGGGAGTGAGTTGCTGGACTGGATACTTTCAGTACAGTGCATTGTGGGTGTGACTTGCTGGACTGGATGACTGAATGAACGACTGACTGCATGGCATAGGGACTATCATTTAGTCTTATACAGGCCTGCAAGTGAAGCTCTCTACTGGAGATTTCACACCACTTCATGCTGTCGCAGTCTTCAGTCTTCATGTTTGATGGTCTTCTTCTGACAGTATAAAAAAATATGAACACTATCATTGCATGCACAGAAATTTAGCCCATGTTTCAGCCACTGATAATGTGCAGCATATGAATTTTTTCTTCAGCTTCAGCAAAATGTTTTGTTGACTCCAAGTATACTGTGGTTTCAACCAAAGGTCAGAGGTATATTGTGACCCAGGGACAGATGTACATGGTAAACATTTGGAGAGATGTACATTGTAAGCTTGAGGCATATGTACAGTTTAACCTTGGAACATGTACAGTGTAATTTTGGAACAGATTGATAGTGTAAATTTGGGACATATGTACATTGTGGACCTGGGACAGCTGTGCAGTGTAAACTTAGGACAGCTGTGCAGTGTAAACTTGGGACAATTGTGCAGTGTAGACGTGGGCTGTACATGCAGTGTAAATGTGGTACGTGTGTACAGTGTAGACATGGGACGTGTGTGTACTGTGTCAGTGTACATGCAGTGTTGATGCTGAGGGTTGCATGTGCAGGTCCTGGATGGCTTGGGGATGGGTCCTCGCGGACCGCCCATTCCTCCTCCAGCTGGCTTTGCTGTCGTCCCTTTCCCTGTCAAGCGCCGAGCACCACCAGTGTCAGAGTTTGGTGGGCGCTACATCTTTGTGGCCTCTTCACCAGATGACCCGTACGTGCAGCATCTGTATCCGTGTGATACAGGCAAGAGTGCAGTAGTTGATTATCTTATGTTGGTTTATAATAAAGACTAGAAAATCACAGCAATGCTTACAGTGTTCATATATGTCCTGAAAACCTGGAAAGGACATGGAATTTAAATGAAAAAGTCCAGGCCTGGAAGTCTTAAATCTTGATTAAGTGGTGGAACAGTTTTGGAATTGGGAAATGAAGGTCACCCAATGTGTGTATGTGTGTGTGTGTGTGTGTGTGTGTGTGTCTGTGTGTGTGTGTGTGTGTGTGCGCGCGCGCGTGCTTGTGCATGTGTGTGTGTTTTAAGCAGTGAGCAGTTCAACAGTAACATGCTGATAATGTTGTTACAATGTCTTCAGGCTTAACAAAATCTCTGGTCCTCTCCTCCAAGAATGAAACTCCCATTTTCTTGAAGACTGAATTTCTGAGATATCAGGAACCTTGAAAAATAAATATTTTGGAAGGGAAATGTCCACTGGCTCTGGCAACAAAACCTGCATGTTCTGTTCATGACTCTCCTAGGAACGTGGTAGTGGAGGAGAAATCCAAAGAGCCTGAAGCAGATGAAGAGAAGTCGGTGACACCAGACAAGATCGGCAAAGATGAAGCGGCTCCTACTCGTGGCAAAGGCAAGGGAGGGAGCAAAAACAGTGCCACAGCATCATCTTCCGAGGCACCCAAAATGGAACGCAAGCGCAGCGCCGACCGCAAATCACGCCAGGCTCGGCGCAACTCCATGCTGGCGACACCTCCCCCAGGGGCCACAACTCCTGTGTCTGATGCAGATAACCAGAGGTGAGGGTTGGGAGGCAGGTGTGGGTGTGTGTTTGGACTTGAGGCTGGTGCTGTCAGATTTTCTCTCCAGGCTTCCTTCTCTCTTTTGTAGGCATTTCTTCAGTCATTTGTTCATTCAGTCATTACTTTCGTAGTCATTTATTCATTCATTTCATGTAGTCATCCATTTTATTGACTGATTATTCTTTTTCTTTTCTTTTTCTTTTTGTCACACATATCAATATATTTTTTATGTTTATTAGTCTACAGACTCATCCTTTTGTTTTTCACACAGCGCAAAACTGGGGATTAAAAACAACAACAACAAAATGATGGGACAAAGAAAATATTGATCTTCAGATATGTTAATGTTACCAGTTTATAATGTCAAAATAAAAAACCCAAAAAGCTTGAGAGCGAAACCCATTTTGCGCTGAGTGACTGCATTAGCAGACTGCCTCATTGTATTTTTTGTAGTGATTATTTTGCCTTTGGGGATGGTAGTCTGCATAGGTCCTTAGAGGATCTGTAACCACAACCTAGTTTGGTATTACAGTGCCTTTTGTTAGCAGCACTGAGATCAGTAACTGTTCTTCACCTCCACATTGTTTTTTCAGCCTGTCTGCTGCTTGCTTGCTTTTCTGGTTTGCAACCAAGGTTCACTTGTGTGGTACTGGTGTTGCCAGTCCACAGCTTGTTGTGTGGTCAGTTCAAATGACTGAGTGCGCTGCTTGGAAAGGAACACTGCACACTACTGGTGACTTTGTTGGCTAGCAATGTTGGTCTTATCGTTTTAACTTGCTTGAAAAGTGGGAGTCTATGGGTTGATCAGTGTTGAACCCTCTGACCAACCGGGTGGCTGGCCTGACCTCATCTTGCCTTCTAGCAGGACACAGACTTTAATGTTGTGGTTTTCTTGGGGGTGGTAAAGTCAAACATGGTGGGTACTACTCATCAGATTTTACCCACTCATGCCACTTTCAGTGGCCCTCGGCATTGTTCAAGGTCAGAGCAGTGTCAGACAGTTTTAGTTGGAAATTTGATTCAGTCTGAAACAGAACTTGGTCCATGCAGAATCAGCACACAAGGGAGTTAATGAGTGT
>OY757546.1:8716989-8724489 GCA_963584105.1 Alviniconcha strummeri
ATTGCCTGTGCATCAATTGATATTTATTCTGTCTTCTAACAATGGCCCCAAGTCCAGCAGGGGTTTGTGCACAGTGTCCTGCCTGGACTGAGCTGTCTGAAGCACTGTTAGTATATTCTTTACCTGCTAAAGGTTCAAGATCAAGGCTTCAGTAGAAACAAGTTTTCTTTCTGTTTGTGCTGATTCAAGAATAAATTACTTGAGACTGTTGAATCAAGCTTGAAGGCATAAATTGTTTAGAATAACCCCAGCAGGCGTGCTTTGTTTAAGTGTTAGTGCTTCACCATGTAGCCCAGCAGCTCATGTACATGTACACTCTCGGTTTAGAACTTTAGTACACGTATTCACAACTTTCCCCATGCAAAGTTTTTATCCTCAAATGGACTCATTCTGAAGCAGCCTACAGATTATTATACGTATAACACCCAGTTTAGCTGTTCTGCCTCTTGTATTTAAATGTTTTGGTGGTGTTTAATATTTTTGACACAGGTTATAGTGGTATTACATGGAGGGACACAGGACACATAAAACAGATGTTCAGGGACATTACATTTCTCTCAGCATTTTGTTATGAAAATCAGAAGAATGGACAAATAAGCCATTCAGTGGATGAGACATTTGACATGCCACTTACTATTGCCTGTGTGTCAACATTGTCTGGCATCTTGTAGATTTGATAGGAGGGTCTACAAAACATTCCTTCCTTGTGATTGAAACATTGCATTGGGAAAACATTGCTTAGTTTTCTTTGCAACTGAAGCCATGGAGTGCATGTTTTGCCCTACTACTCCCCATAGATCAAGGTCTATGCTGCATGCCATCTGCCTTTTTTTCTTCTTTTTTTAACTGAAATTTGCACCCATATTTTCAGATATTATAAACAGTGATGGCAGCTTCCAGTTAGTGGCAAAAGAGTGGGTGGGAAAGTTGTGAATATAAAACTAGTGTTTCCTTTGCAGCAAAAAGCCAGCCTCACATACAAGTAACTTGAGTCAGCTTACGTGATCACCTGTCATTTGTGTTGTTCTTCCTTCCCTTGTCCCTTGATGGCCTATCTTTGAAAATGCACTTCCCAATTTTTGTGATCAGCTTTCAACTTTTTTAAGCATTAATATATATGTATGTTTATCACACCAATTTTCCAACTAGAACTGCTTAACATGACTTGCATAACTTGATATGGTTTGTAATTATCTACCATACCAAAGCTGCTAATTGTGCTAACCTAATTTGACAACAACACTAATCTTTTTTTCTTTTTCATTCTTACTTCTTCTTTTTTAAACACCACTATGCTATTGTAGTTTTGTAAATTCTTTATGTGTTTTGATTAACTGCTTCTTGAACTATTTAACATTGCAAATTGTGAATTCTAATGATCACACAAACAACTGATTTATGTCAGAAAGTAAATGTTTGCACAGACACTTTCTGCGGCACTTTGTGTTTGTTTGCTTGATTGTTTGTTGCAGAATTGTTTTAATGAGTCAATGAAAAATGTATGGAACAGTTATGTATACTTGGTTAATCTTTTACACTTTTGCAAATGAGAAGGCATAAAACATGACCCAGGGAAAAGATTTTGCTGGATGTAGTCAAGTGTTGAGTTGCCTTTAGAATGAGCAGTGTGTAGTATATGTCTGTCCTTGTGTGGTGCTGTGTAAGCTTTCAGTGCAGACTTGATTATCTTACGTGATTTGCACAGCCCCCATGCGCAACCACATGTATCACCATCTGCACATGTTAACAATCCCAAACATTGGCAGCCATACCATTGTTTGGACACATGAAAATACTGCACACACTGGTAGAAACAGGTAGCTCTGCTCTTGTGACTGCTGTGCCCCTACCCGGGTAAGGCAACCTGAATTTCCTGGAATGGACAATGAAGTAGCAAAAGAAAAGTGTAATAATAAAGTCCCAAGCGTTAGAATGGAGCACTGTACCTCACTATTGTTGACAGAGTCAATGACAGTGCGCAGAGGGACATTACTCATTTTGTGCAGGAGATGTTTGGGGCGTAGTTGTTTAACATTACTGTTCTTCTTTGCACTGGTTGTGGCTGGATAAGTTTCCTGTGTGAGTTGTAGAAATGTGGCTTTATTAACCAGTCATTTGTGCTTCACAAAAATGCTTTCTTAGTTGTATGATGGTGTGTGTGTGTGTGTGTGTGTGTGTGTGTGTGTGTGTGTGTGTGTGTGTGTGTGTGTGTGTGTGTGTTTTCTCTATGGAGTTACACAGATGGAACTAATTGATCAGCAGTGTATCATATCCGTTACCTCACATTGCTGAAGTTGAGTCTCGCTAGTCAAACAAAGCTTCCACTTGCTGTTTTTGCATGTGGACAGAGCATTTAGTCTCACATTTTGTTGTTTGGTTTTGGATGCAGTTAGGAATCTGATACAATCTGAACATTTTCTCAGGATTATTTCCATGTATGTATGTGTGTGTGTGTGTGTGTGTGTGTGTGTGTGTGTGTGTGTGTGTGTGTGTGTGTGTGTGTGTGTGTGTGTGCATGCCTGCGTGCATGCTTGTGTGTGTGTGTGTGTGTGTGTGTGTGTGTGTGTGTGTGTGTGTGTGTGTGTGTGTGTGTGTGTGTGTATGTGTGTGTAGATATAACTGTGATACATACATTTGACACTTTTTCATTTATGCAAATTTGTGTGTGTGTTTGTGTGTGTGTGTGCGTGTGCACGTGTGCATGCATGTGCAAGTCTGTGTGTGTGCATGCATTCATGTTGTATGCATTGAATTTTGACAAATATGTATCTGTAGAGAATGTGTAAACGCTTACGGCCTGTGTGGGTTAGGTGCTCTAAGTATTCATTATTATTATTAAATCTACAGTGGCACAGGTATGTTTTGTGGAGGTAGATGTTGTGTTCCCCCTTTTGCATGCTTTGTGTTTACAACAGCTTTTTTGTTGATTTTGAAATGCAGTTTGAGGTGTGTTTTTGATTGTGATGCTTGTTCATTTTGCTGTGGTGTTAAATTTCTGGAACAAGTTCAAGCTAATCCAACAAGCTTGGATCTTGGATCTAGTGTTCTGAGCCTTGGTCCTAACTTTGGTTTTCTCTGTGCAGGTTGACCCTGTTCCGCTGGATTATTCCAGCCTATGGGGAGACAACTCTGCGCCTCCGCTTCCAGTCTGAAGAACTGGGCCAGTTTGACCAGACGCTGAACTTTGAGATTGTTGGCACCAGGCGGCGCTACCAGTTGTTCTGTCGTGGTATTTGTGCCTTCCCGACCATCAGCAAAGAACCCAGGTTAAAAATGTTTTCTTGTTTTGAGTTTCTTTGTTTTCTGTTTGTGTAACAATGAAAGAACAGAAACATGTTTAGTGTGTGTGTGTGTGTGTGTGTGTGTGTGTGTGTGTGTGTGTGTGTGTATGTGTGTGTGCATGCGCCTAAAATGTATTGATTAAAATGTATTACAATAAATGGTTTTTGCTTGTGAGTTTTTATTATTACAATAAATTGTTATAAGTGGTCATTACTGATTACAGTGTCCTAAAATATATGAGGTCTTATTTTGCATTTATTTAGAATAACCCTGTGTACGCAGAGCAAAAGAACAAACAGAGAACTGGAGAAGATAAAGGCATAAAATTTGTCTTATAGTTTCAATTTCTATGTTTCTTTCTTGGTTTTGGTGTGGATAAATATAACCCCCCACCCCTCTTTATTTTTATTGTTGTCATTTTGTTTGTTTAATTCAGTCAGTGAAAACCTGAACACACAGTCATGAACTTCTTTCAAGACTGATGGTTTTTGTCTCCACAGAATTGTGTTTCCTTCTCGCAAAAAGAACCGCAAGCTGGATGAGATTGTGCACAAGAAGTATATCCTCATGAATGAGATGTTTGAGTTTGGGCCACTTCTGGTTGGCAAGAGTCGAGAACGGTAAGTGAACTATCATGTAGAAGTATTAATAAATTCATTTAAAGTCTGGAACTCTCTGTAGGTGTGCGTGTCTCTCTCATTGTCTCTGTGTCGGTCTTTCTTCCTCACTGTCTCTCTGCCTGCTTCTATGTCTGTCTCTCATTTTTGCTCTGTGTGTGTGTGTGTGTGTGTGTGTGTGTGTGTGTGTGTGTGTCTCTCTCTCTCAAGAATCTTTTCGTATGTGCATGTGTGTATACGTGTGTATGTGTGTGCATGCATGTGTGCCTGTGTTTGTGTGTGTTTGTTTCTGTGTGTGTGTTTGTTTCTGTGTGTGTGTGTGTGTGTGTGTGTGTGTGTGTGTGTGTGTGTGGTGTGTGTGTTTGGGTATGTGTGTGTGTGGGTGTGCCCATGCACTTTTGGCTTCACAGCATAGCTCTTGCCATAGGTAGCATGTAGAGACTGTGGCAATTCTAAGCATGTCTTTGGCAATGGGCATGTTCAGGTACAAGGAAGGCAAGTACCCGGAGAACATGGAGATCTTCAACATCCACAATACGTCCCCACTGGAGGCCGACATCAGTTTCTGCTTCCTCAATGACAGCAAAGGCGACACCTTCCTGCTGGAGCCACCCACTGCCTGCCTCAAGCCCGGCGAGGCCACGCATCTCACAGTGTGGGCCTATCCAAAGGTAGGGAGTGCTGAGGGTGTGGGCCTATCCAAAGGTAGGGAGTGCTGAGGGTGTGGGCCTATCCAAAGGTAGGGAGTGCTGAGGGTGTGGGCCTATCCAAAGGTAGGGAGTGCTGAGGGTGTGGGCCTATCCGAAGGTAGGGAGTGCTGAGGGTGTGGGCCTATCCGAAGGTAGGGAGTGCTGAGGGTGTGGGCCTGTCCAAAGAATACTGAATACTTTATTCATTCCAGATTTGGAAATTACTGCATCAGCTCACACATAAAAGGTGCACAAAAGCAGTAACAAATGAAAATAAAGTGGGGAGTTCTGACTGTGTGGACCTATCAAAAGGTAAGGGGTGCTGACTGAAGAATGCCTGAAACAGTGTTTAAGTGATAGCTTTTGAAGTCGGTCTAAAATAAGTGGATGCACTCTTTGTCAACACATGATTAAAAAGACAACGTTGTGAAAACTTCTCTTTCTATGTGTATCTGTTGTGTATGAGGAGAATTGGGTGCTGTCTGCAGGGATGTGTTCTGCTAACTGGCTTTATAAAATGTCTTCAGGGTCCAGGGCGGTTTGAAGACGCTGTTGTCTGCTGTATCCGTGAGAACCCAGAACCAGTGATTTTCAAGCTGGCTGCTGATGGCTTCCGTCCAGAGCTGGAGCTGGACAAGAAGCAGCTGCACTTTGATAAAGTCCTCATCCACAGGTCAGTAGTGCAGCTGCACTTTGATAAAGTCCTCATCCACAGGTCAGTAGTGCGGCTGTTCAACAACACATTAACAGCAATGAGTTCAGTCCCCTATATAGTGTTATGAATGACACCCCCTTGTACAGTGAGCTGCAGCCCCCTTGTGACAAGATTACTGATACTGTCATTTACACTGGAAGAGTTTATTCCCTTCTGAGCTTTTTGACAGACATCATTATGGAAAATTACCTGACATCAGAGTTTGGATAGTCCAGCAAAAAGGCTGTGGCTTTGAAAAGCAGTTGAATTGCTGGTGGAAATGATAGAGTGCCGGCTGACTGGTGGCATGGCCTTGATGCTTGGCAGGAAGGACACCAAGACGCTGTACCTCCGCAACTCCACCCAGCTGCCGGTGGCCTGGCGACTGAGCGGCCTGGAGAACCTGGGGGATGATTTCACCGTGGCTGCAGACAGCGGGGTGGTGGAGCCTCTGAGCGAGTTCCCCCTGCAGGCCTACTTCCGTGCCACCAAACCCGTTCAGACCAGCAAGAGGATGATTCGTCTAGAGGTCAGTCACTGGCTTGCGGGGCATCAGAGGGGGGGCAGGGTGTTGTAGTGGATGGACAACTTTGTGTGGTTTCCGCTGTTTGAGTGATAGGTTGGCTGGATGGTTGGTTGGTTGGTTGGTGGCTGACTGGCTGACTGGCTGGTTGGTTGGTTGATTGGTGGCTGGCTGACTGGCTAGTTGGTTGATTGGCTGGTTGGCTGACTGGCTGGTTGGTTGATTGGCTGGCTGGCTGGTTGGTTGATTGGTTAGCTGGCTGGCTGGTTGGTTGATTGGCTGGTTGGTTGGCTGGCTGACTGGCTGGCTGGTTGGTTGGTTGGTTGGCTGGTTGGTTGGCTGGCTGGCTGGCTGGCTGGTTGGTTGGCTGGCTGGCTGGCTGGCTGGTTGGTTGGCTGGCTGACTGGTTGGTTGGTTGGCTGGCAGGCTGGCTGGTTGACTAACTCTGCAGGGACAGGTAGGGTGAAGACAGAGTAGTAGAATTTACTGGGTTGATGTGTGTGCACATGTTGAGATGGGGTGGGGGAAACTTTATGATGAGGGTGATATCCAGATGACTGATTGCTGCGGTGCTTGTGTTGATCAGATCTCTGACGTGGACAACATCATGGGCGTGGTGAACACTGAGCCGATACAGGTCATTGCTGAGGCCTATGACGTTGCTCTTGACATGAGCTTCCCCAAGGGTATGTACTTGTACACTCTTTCAAAATCTGAAACAGAATGAGGCCAAGAGCACTCCTGCAGAATCAACACACAAGGGAGTTAATTAGCGCTCAAAAGATGTCACACAAACACAACAGCAAAGACCTGAGTTGCCTATGGCAACTCTCACCTGGTAGCTAACTCAGGTCTTTTGTGGTTGTATTCTTTCAAAGTCACAGCACTCTTCTTTTTGGAAGGTGGGTGGGGGTCGTTTGTGTGGGTGTTGGGGGGGGGGGGGGGGCCCAGGGACAGGCTTATTGAAATTATCTTTGTGGTTACTTTGGGATAGCTGGAGAGAAACAGGTTTTAGAAAAATTGCCTTATCCTATCAACTGTGCATTGCTAGCACCTTTGATTCATTTGTTTGTTTCTATTGACAGCAGATTGAGTTAGTGCATTATCCACTTTCAGGTACTGATGGAGGTTTGGATTTCGGCACCATCCGCGTGAATGAGGAACGCAAAGAGACATGCACGCTGAAGAACAAGGGGAAATACGAGATCACCTTCAAGTCAGTGCATGTTGCTCCCCGCTGCAGGGTTAAACTGTGGAATGATCCGAGCGTTTGGCTGTGGACTGTTTGTTTACTGGGTGCTGTTATCAGCTCTCTGCATGCAGTTTCTGCAGCATGTAAAGTGTGTAAAGTATAAGTGCTGTACGGATGATCAGGACTGTTTGTTTATTGGGTGCTGTTATGAGCTCTCTGCATGCAGTTTCTGCAGCATGTACAGTGTGTAAAGTATAAGTGCTGTACGGATGATCAGGACTGTTTGTTTACTGGGTGCTGTTATGAGCTCTCTGCATGCAGTTTCTGCAGCATATACAGTGTGTAAAGTATAAGTGCTGTACGGATGATCAGGACTGTTTGTTTACTGGGTGCTGTTATGAGCTCTCTGCATGCAGTTTCTGCAGCATGTAAAGTGTGTAAAATATAAGTGCTGTACGGATGATCAGGACTGTTTCAGAGGAGTGGTGTCACAGGACATACTG
>OY757546.1:8726989-8820112 GCA_963584105.1 Alviniconcha strummeri
TTCAGTAATGCTTTTCATTGCTTGGGTTACATATTTTCAGATTAAGGTTGTCACAGAAAATTATGGTGGAGTGTCTTTTTGCTTGCTGGATGGCATTGCTGATCTGGATGGGCTGTTAGCTGTCTGCCTGTCTGAGGGGTTTTCTCTGCTTTGTGTGCACGTTGTTTGCGCTTTCTGTCTCCATTTGAGGCTATTAGTTTGTAAAGGGGATGGGATGGAAAGGGAGTTGTTTATTTAATATTGGTGTCAATTTCTTTTCATGCAGGTTCAACATCCTGCCGTCATCAGACATCAACTTTGGATCGTTGCTGGTGAACAGCAAGAAGACTCGAACCTTCACCATTGAGAACAAGGGTGAATATGACTTCAAGTACACCATCAGCAAGATGGTCAAAGAGGCAGCTGGGCAACCAAACATCCGCCAGCAGCGACCGTGAGTATCATGCATCTGTACTGCTAGTAATCTCTCTCTCTCTGTATAGTTCATAGTTAGTTTTATAATTTCATATTTGTAAGATATAAATTGAAGTGTTTTGGCTTTCTTTGCATCAGTATGAGTTTAATTATTTTCAGATTTTGTTCCATTAAGTAAAACTGTTGTGACCACAATTTCTCAGCTTCGAGGACAATGTGAAAATGAAAAGAAAATTGGGGGTGGTGGTTGGGGGGGGGGGGGGGTTCTATGACTGAGCTGTCTCATCATGTCCCAGAATCTGTATCAGCGAGTGCAGTGCTTGGTGGGCAAGCCCCTGTGATAGTGGTAAAGTTAGTGTGAAGCCAGCACAGCAGCGTGTGCACCAGTTGTACATATCAGGACTCTGTGGTGACCACTGTTTCACTCTTCCTGCCCTGCTGCCGATGATCCCAGTGAGGATACTGATGGTCAGCACTTGTGATGAGTCTCTTCACATGGTGTGTCACTGGGTCACCACTTGTTAGTGATGAGTCCCTTCACATGGTGTGTCACTGGGTCACTGTTTGTGTTAGTGCTGCTTGTTAGTGATGAATTTCTTCACAAGGTGTGTCACTGGGTCACCGCTTGCGTTAATGATGAGTCCCTTCACATGGTATGTCACTGGGTCACCACTTGTTAGTGATGAGTCTCTTCACATGGTACGTCACTGGGTCATCGCTTGTGTTAGTGATGAGTCCCTTCACATGGTATGTCACTGGGTCAGCACTTGTGTTAGTGATGAGTCCCTTCACATGGTATGTCACTGAGTGTTGTTGGTGGTGAATTTGGTGATGACAGCTGCGACCAACAAGGCTTCTTTTTTTTTCCACAGGGCTATCAAGGGAGACAAGCGTGATGGCTCCAGCTCTGGCCGCTCCGTGGCTCGTCCCAAGAAAGCTGACTCAGTCAGGTAGGTCACTGACCCTGTCTCTATGTTGCCTTCCAGATCAGCATCTGTGTGTGTGTGTGTGTGTGTGTGTGTCTATGTCTGTGTTCATGTGTGTGGCTGTACATGTGTCTTTACGTCAAGTTGTTTTACTTGTTTATGTTGTTTGATTGTGTGGTGCTGTTTTTTGTTTTGTTTTTAATTTGTTTTGTTTGTTTGTGTGTGTGTGTGTGTGTGTGTGTGTGGGTGGGTGTGTTTGGGGGGGAGGAGGAAGGCAGGGTAACTAACGCTGGTGTTGTTGTTTTCTGACCCTGTTCATGCTAACTGATGATGGCTGCAGTGGCAGTGAGGACTCCCTGGCTTCTCTGCCATTCTCCAAACCCAAGGCGAGTGACCCGGACACTGGCCTGCACAGTGCGTCCAGAGGCCCGGCTGTTAAAGCCTCCCATCTGTCCCGAACTGCCCAGCCCCGCCAGCCCGCTGCTCAGGCATTGGCCACCTCCCACAAGCCCCCACAAGCCCCTAGCAGCAATCTCCGCAGTGCATCTCGCGCTGGTCGAAATTTGCAGCGCAGTCCTTTGCGGGCTGCCATCCCTCTGCAGGTCCTCAGCAACAGTGCATCTCGCACTGGTCAAAATCTGCAGCGAAGTCCTTCACGGGCTGCCTTGGGACAGGAGGCTGGTTCTAAAGTTTTGGACACGGCGACTGGTGCTGTGCAGGCTGCTACCAGATTTTCCAAAAAGTAATGGGTTTGTGCACTGGGAATGTCAAGTGGTGGCACCTAGTTGTCAGTTAGCATGCAGCACTGTGGAGCCTTTGTTGTCAGTGAAGTCACGGTGGAATGCAGTGGAGCCTTTATTGTCAGTGAAGTCACAGTGGAATGAATTGGAGCCTTTTTTGTCAATGAAGTCACAATGGAATGCAGTGATGCCTTTATTGCCAGTGAAATCACAATGGAGCTTTTGTTGTTGGTGAAGTCACAATGGAGCTTTTTTTTGTTTTTGTTGGTGAAGTCACAATAGAGCTTTTGTTGTCAGTGAAGTCACAATGGAGTTTTTGATGTTGGTGAAGTCACAATGGAGCTTTTCTTGTTGGCAAAATCACAGTGGAGCTTTTCTTGTTGGTGAAGTCACAATGGAGTTTTTCTTGTTGGTGAAGTCACAATGGAGCTTTTCTTGTTGGTGAAGTCACAACAGAGCTTTTCTTGTTGGTGAAGTCACAATGGAATGCAGTGGAGCCTTTATTGTCAGTGAAGTCACCATAGAGTTTTTGTTGGTGAAGTCACAATAGAGCTTTTGTTGTCAGTGAAGTCACAATGGAGTTTTTGATGTTGGTGAAGTCACAATGGCGCTTTTCTTGTTGGCAAAGTCAAAGTGGAGCTTTTCTTGTTGGTGAAGTCACAATGGACCTTTTCTTGTTGGTGAAGTCACAATGGAATGCAGTGGAGCCTTTATTGTCAGTGAAGTCAGAATGGAGTTTTTGTTGGTGAAGTCACAATGGAGCTTTTCTTGTTGGTGAAGTCACAATGGAGCTTTTCTTGTTGGTGAAGTCACAACGGAGCTTTTCTTGTTGGTGAAGTCACAACGGAGCTTTTGTTGTCACTGAAGACACATTGAAGCACAACAAAGATTTTGTTGTCTGTGAAGTCACAATTAATCATAAATGGAGCTTTTGTCCACAAATATTTTGTTTGCCTGTAAAGCATGATAGAGCTGGTGTCAGTGACAGTGAAGTCACAATCAAGCACAGTAGAGCTGGTGTCAGTGACAGTGAAGTCACAATCAAGCACAGTAGAGCTGGTGTCAATGGCAGTGAAGTCATAATGAAGCACAATATCAGTGGCACTGAAATCACAAACACAATTGAAGTCACAGTGAAGCACAATAGAGCTGATGTCAGTGGCATTGAAGTCACAGTGAAGCACAATAGAGCTGATGTCAATGGCAGTGAAGTCACAATGAAGCACAGTGATGATGTTATTTTCAGTGAATTTGTACTTATTTATGTTACAGACTTTTCATGTATGCTTTCTTTTGCTGGTTTTCATGAGAGTTGTTTGCACAGGACACTGTTCTGATTAGTTGGCATCTATTTCACAAAGGCCTTGCTTTTTTCCAGACATATGATGTGTTTGTTCTTCAGTGCAGACATAAACGTTTATGTCATTCATTCATTCATTCAGCTTTCTTCTTCTTTTCTTTTTTTCAAAGAGGTAACTTTCTCTTCATCCATGTTTCACAACACAAACTAACCAGGGAAAATTATCTCCCTTGTTTTTGTGTTTGATTTCTTTTTCTTGCATGTTTAGCTATCTCCCAGTTTCTTTATGTTTATTTTGCTGTAATTTCTTCAAAACCACAGGCATTGAAATCAGTGCTGTAGGCTGACATGAATGTTATCAAGTTCAGTACATTATTGTGGAAGTTGCCCTTACATAACATTTTCACCCAGACATATGTAATATTCAAGAGTTTGCCAAGCTGACTGCCTGGCTCACAGACAAAAGAGGGCAGTTAATACCTGTTTCTTTGCATTGATGCCAACTTGAAGTGATGCACAAACAACTGAGTACTGGCACTGTGGATAGTGGTTTCTGCTTCATATTAATAAAGTTTTTTAGGATAGCATGGTGAACCAGTTAGCGCTTTGTTTTATACTTGTGAAAATTAGTTATGCACTAGAGCAACTGCTTTCTTCCAGCCATGCTTCTGGTTTGGCAGAAGACTTAGTGCATTCCTCAGTTATAAAAAAGAAAAGAAATGCAATGTAATAATCTAGAAGTAAGCTGTCTCCATGGGCACTGTTGGTGTTGCTGATCTTGAGGTGAGGGGGGTGGGGGGGGGGGGGTAGCAAATAATTGTATGGTGGAAAACACCCAGACATTTTGGATACTTAATAATAGCATAGGCACACTTTTTGGGGAGTGGGAAGGGGGGGTGGATGCACATGAAGGCAGAATCACCAGTGAGCATTATAAGACTTTTTGCTGCAGTCTTGTGCTGTCTTTAACTGGCGTTGACTGCTGGTTTTGTTTGTTGGATAGTGACCCTGTGTGGATGAAAGGTGCGTGGGAGACATTGCTTCAGTTCAAACTGATTGTGTGCTTTTGTAATGTGTGCAGACAGGAAAGCTGATTGTATATTTGTGGTGTGTGCAGTTTAAAGTTGGAGGTTGTGTATATGTGTTTGTGTGGTTTGTACAAACAAAACCTTTTCATGATGTGTACAGTCACAGGGATTGTGTTTGTGTGGTGTGTGCAGTCAGAGGGATTGTGTATGTGCGTTTGTGTGGTGTGTACAGACAGGAGAACTTAATTTCATGATGTGTTTGAGAGGAAACCCGATAGTGTGTATGTTTATGTGTTTTTGTGGGGTGTGCAGCAGGAGAACTTATTTTGATGATGTGTTTGACAGGAAAACCAATAGTGTGTATATTTATGTGTTTTTGTGGGGTGTGCAGGCAGGAGGCAGGAACAGGGCAGTCGCGCCTGGTGCTGGGCATGTTCACCATTTTCCCCGCCTTTGGCATCATCCCACCCAACAGCCAGCAGACCATCACCGTCGACTGTGTGGCCGAGTCACAGGGACGCGCGGATGAGGTGAGTACATTGCTGCCACTCACACAGGCCTTCACTTTCCCCTGGAAAACGTCTGCCTGTTTTTTAGTTCTGTTTGGTTGTGGGGTGTTTTCTTCTTCATTTCGTTACTGGTCAGTGCAGGTTCTTTTACAGTTTTTTGTTGGAGTTGGTGAGTTGAGGTTACCAGAGCCAGGCTTGTCAGTGGTGTGTGTGATATGTCTTATCATCCCAGCATGGTTAGAGCTATGCTGCTCATGCCCTGTTGTGTAGACATCTGCTGGATGGTGCACGCTGGTAAAGATGTTTCTCTGCACTTTCTGTACTGGTGAGCCTGAGCTTTCTGTGTGTGTTTGAACCAAAGGGCTTCCTTTGTCCATTTTCCATTCAACAGAACACATTGATTGTGTTAGCTGCTGTCACCTGTGTACAGTAAGTTAAATTTCTGTTGTGCTTGCATGTTTTCATACTGACTGATTGCGGTCTTTGCATGTTTCCTTCCCGGAGTGCTGTAGCATCAGCTGTTGCTGTGATGAAGAATGGGAGTGCTTTTGTGCAGGAGGTGAGCATTGACATCACGGAGCGGGACCCCAAGTCCTACCCTGGCGGCATCCCGTACAAGCTCATCGCTGAGGCCTGCATCCCCTCCATCAACATTGACGACATCGGCAGCATCTTTGAGGAGCACCGCGTCTGCAAGAACCTCTCTGTCTGGCAGCACTCCATGGATGTGAGTCAGTGGCCTTGATTTGGCTTGATCTGGTGGAGACCTTTGCAATCTTGAGTGGTTTCTGGAGCATTTAGGGGTGGTTCTTAAGCAGCCAGGTTACTTCACCCTCCTGGGCAACTTCAGTCTTCAGTCCATCTGCTTGGTTAAGATCACAAGTCTGGTTCAACAAAAGTAGCATTATGATCCATATTTGTTTGAAAATGGACATTTTCATGAAATCAGATGTTGTTGTTGTTACAAAATAAATATCAGCATGACCTTATATCTTTCATTCTGAATTAACAGCCTCTTCTTTTTTTTTATGAATCAGTAGTGGCTATACAGGGTGTCTTTTGTTTTCAATGAGTGTCAGTTGATTACATTGGATTGGATCTTTGTAGTTACTTCAGACTGGATTTGACAAAAGGAATGTCTGCCTTTGCTTTGCTTCAGATGGAGAGTGGTGGTGTGTATGGAGAGGAAGAGAAGCGCTTTGTCTTCAACAATGTCATCGTGGGCCGGAGAGCCAAGGCACGCTTCAAGATCAGCAACACCACCAAGGTCAGCATTTATCTGTGACCAACTGACACACATGCCTAATTGTGTCCCAAGTTATGCCAGCGTCATGTCCAAATCATTTCCATGTCTGTGTCGGTATTGCTTCGGTGTCTGTGTCTGATGTCCTGTTGTTCTGTGTAGCTAAAAAAGTGTGGAACATACTCAGTATTGACAAGGCTTCAGAAGCACGTGGCCTGATGTTGCTGTGTTGTGCAGGTGCCATGTGATGTGGTGTTCCAACTGAAGCCAGTGACACAGAAAGGTGCTGCCAAGATCCAGGAGATCTTTGATGTGGAGCCACAGAGAGCGCAGATAGCCAACCACAGCTTCATGTACGTCACCATCACCTTCACTCCGCCCTCCATGCAGGTCAGTCTCGGTGTCACACTGGCTCTGTCTGTCACTTTGTCTCTTTGTCTGTGTGTGCAAGTGTGTCTGACTGTGTGTGGGTCTATGTATTTATCTGCATGTATATGCTTGTGTGTGTGTGTGCGTGCATGCGTGCGTGCGTGTGTGCACATGTGCATGCATCTGTGCATTGTGTGTGCATGTATGTATCTAGGTACATGCATGTGTGCCTGTGTCTTTTGTGCTGTTTATGTATTTCAACATGCTTATATGCATGCATTTATGTTGGGTAAGGACTGAAGTTACATTTTCAGATGGCAACTATTTGTTTTTACTCAATAAAGAGCATACAAAATGTTATTACATTTCATTGGCAAACCAGACTGTGATAGCCTTTTCCTCCCTTCAGCAAGATTCTCTTTTTACATCCGCAGAGCTACAATGCCATCTTTGAAGCAGCCATTGAGGGCGTGACCCAGAACCAGGCGCGGGGCAAGTCGCTGACCTTCGAGGTGGCGGGCGAGGGCAACCTGCCCAGGGTCACTGTGGCCAAGCCCACCCTGCGCAACAAGAGGGGACAGCCTCTGCTGCTCTTCAAGAAGATTCTGCTGGGAACCACCCAGAGTCTGCCGCTGGAGCTGCTCAACGACGGCACGCTGCCCAGCAAGGTGACTGACCCTTTTCAACAGTCGTTTCTCCTTGAAGTTGTCCACAGGGAAATGTTACAGCAGTGGCCTAGGGCATATGGCAAAAGCAAGGGTGGTGTTTGACAAAAGCCAGAGAGATGTTGTACAAAGGCCAGGGATGTGTGTGGCAAAGACCAGGGAGGTGTGTGACAGAGGCCAGGAAGGTGTTTGACAAAGACCAGGGAGGTGTGTGACAGAGGCCAGGAAGGTGTTTGACAAAGGCCAGGGAGGTGTGTGACAGAGGCCAGGAAGGTGTTTGACAAAGGCCAGGGAGGTGTGTGACAGAGGTCAGGAAGGTGTTTGACAAAGGCCAAGGAGGTGTGTGACAGAGGTCAGGAAGGTGTTTGACAAAGACCAGGGAGGTGTGTGACAGAGGTCAGGAAGGTGTTTGACAAAGGCCAAGGAGGTGTGTGACAGAGGCCAGGAAGGTGTTTGACAAAGGCCAAGGAGGTGTGTGACAGAGGCCAGGAAGGTTTTTGACAAAGACCAGGGAGGTGTGTGACAGAGGTCAGGAAGGTGTTTGACAAAGACCAGGGAGGTGTGTGACAGAGGTCAGGAAGGTGTTTGACA
Source organism: Alviniconcha strummeri (assembly GCA_963584105.1). Lineage (NCBI taxonomy): Eukaryota > Metazoa > Mollusca > Gastropoda > Provannidae > Alviniconcha > Alviniconcha strummeri. Next base: position 8,734,775 of record OY757546.1, read on the forward strand.
AAGACCATGCAGGTGCATGGCAAAGGCCAGGGAGATGTTTGACAAAGGCCAATATGTGTTTACACAGCACACATTGCAGATGTGTTATAGGTTGATGTGGACCTGCTGGATGCTGATGTGGTGTTGTGTGTTGTAGGTTGATGTGGACCTGCTGGATGCTGATGTGGTGTTGTGTGTTGTAGGTTGATGTGGACCTGCTGGATGCTGATGTGGTGTTGTGTGTTGTAGGTTGATGTGGACCTGCTGGATGCTGATGTGGTGTTGTGTGTTGTAGGTTGATGTGGACCTGCTGGATGCTGATGGAGCATTCATGCTGCAGCCTGCAGGGAGCACTCATGACATCAACGGTGATGACATGAACACTGATCGTAAGTTACTGAACAGTTTCCTGGCTTCTTGGATCCTATCAGTGATGACAATGTTAGTGATTGTGTGTTACTGAACAACTTCCGTGTTTATTTGAGTCTATCACTGATGACAGTTTTTGTGACCCTAAGTTCCTGAACAGCTTCTCCATTATTTGGAATTGTTATTAGTGATGACAGTATTTACAGGGGATTATTATTTACTGAACAACCCTTTTTGTGGATTCTCATCAGTGATGACAGTGATAGGGATCACAAGATGCTTAATGACTTTGTGGACTCTCATCACTAATGATATTAACAGTAATTATTCATTTATGAATAAGTTACACTTTAATTGGATTCTCATCAGTGATGAAATTGCATTAATCATATTACTCTTTACAAAGATTCTCATCAATAATGACAGTAACAGCAATCATGAGTTATTGAACAATTTCTCTTTACTTGGATTTTCATCAGTGATGACAACATTACTTAACAGTTTCTGTTTAATTAGACTATACAAAATGATTATCGTTTACTCAAAATATCACTTCTTCTACATTATTTTGCTTTTTATTTCTTTGTTTCTTTATTGTTTGAACAGAATATGCTTGAGTGTTTTTAAGTGTCCCTATTCAAAAGATTATAATCACAGTATGTTCTCAATTGCTGCGCTCTGCAAACCACTTTCATTTCGTTGAAAGCCATTCCAGTGCATTTTCCAACACTAACCAGAGGGGATGAAAATGCACACAAAGTTCAGCATAATGATTATTTGGGGGCAATACCAAACTTGTGCAGTTTTTCAGACAGATGGTTATTTGAGAAGAAAGTGATGAGAAGAGTGAACAAAATGAAGACATTTTGTGTGTGGTTCAATGAAGACTCATCATTTATGAGCACATAATTATGAGGCTGAGATGTCAACATGAACCAGCAGAGTTGCAATCAAAGAAATTCGTGTTTTTGACACCTTCCTCCCCTTCTTTTGATGATCACTTATATAGCGCTATTCTCCGCTCTCTTGAGCAGACTCACTGCGCTCGCCTGTGGTTCTACATGAGTGACTAGCTTTATAGCGCGTTGTTTTGAATATCCACCGAAGTGGTGTACTTACAGCGCTGGCATGGCTGGTGCCACATGAAACTGCAGCCATCTTGGCACAAGTTATGTGTACACCATACAACTATGCATCATGTCACTTCATGCAAAGCCACATACGTAAGGTGTATGCGAGTTTAGCTGTAACCTATCACCTGCACTTTTGGCAGAATGACTGGGATCTTTTACTTGCTACTGCGGTAACACAGGGGTGGAACGGATACCGAAATTAGAGTCAGCACAGAAAGTCGACCCTGGAGAAGAAAATTCTCCCGCCGCTCCTACAGGGATTTGAACCCGGGACCTTTCAGTCACGAGTCAGGCGCTCTAACCACTGAGCTATCCCCTTCCTCTTTCAGCGTACTACAAACGGCCACACACGGCCTCAGTAATCATTGGTGCGGGGGAGACGGCCTCATTCAACGTCATATACCGGCCAGTGGAGGCCCAGCGGTCCCAGGCCCACCTGCGCCTGTCAGTGGTGGACAACCAGTACGAGGACTCCACACTGCAGCTGGTGGGGGAGGGCTACGTGGATGACATCACCCTGGACAACATCACTTCCATCCCACAAAACATCCCTCCCGAGAACCAGGAAGGCAACATGGCTGAGGATGATGTGTCAGGTAGGTGGCCTTGGGCTGCTGGGGCTGTCCTGTTAGTCTGTGAGTCAGGCAGTGCAGTGTGGTTAGCCTGTGAGTCAGGCAGTGCAGTGTGGTTAGTCTGTGAGTCAGGCAGTGCAGTGTGGTTAGTCTGTGAGTCAGGCAGTGCAGTGTGGTTAGTCTGTGAGTCAGGCAGTGCAGTGTGGTTAGTCTGTGAGTCAGGCAGTGCAGTGTGGTTAGTCTGTGAGTCAGGCAGTGCAGTGTGGTTAGTCTGTGAGTCAGGCAGTGCAGTGTGGTTAGTCTGTGAGTTGGGCAGTGTATTGTGGTTAGTCTGTGGGTCAGGCAGTGCAGTGTGGTTAGTCTGTGAGTCAGGCAGTGTATTGTTGTTAGTCTGTGAGTCGGGCAGTGTAGTGTGGTTAGTCTGTGAGTCGGGCAGTGTAATGTGGGTTCATGGATAGACTGACCTCAGACAGTTTTTGCTTAGGTTCAAGTTCATGTCAAATGTTTAATGCGCTTGATATGTGTCACTTTTCAATGAAGAAAAAGAAGGGGGAAAAAATGCAGACCTTTCTCTCAGTTTTTGGCCATAGGTGAGGTGTTATTTACTTGGTTTTCAAAGTAACATCATTGTGTTAGGACACCCTTTGATATAAAAGAGAAAAGTAAGTGTTTGTACAATTGCTAAGTTTGAAGACTTTCCATGGATTATTGATAAAAGCAGCTTTACAATAAAAGTTTAACAATATGTTGTTAGGAAGCAGTGGTGAGGAAACCTGACTGAAAGTTGGGGTATCAATAAAAAATGTGTGCTTCAGTTTTTGCTTCATTCTGTCTGCAGCTGCTAAGCCCAACTTGATGACATTTGGCGACTGTTACATCAACGAAGGTCGCTCTCTGACCTTGAGCATGACCAACCACTCCAAGACTGACTGTGTTCGATTCTCCTGGCCAGAGCACCCGCAGCTTCGCTTCTCGCCACAGGTACGGTGTGGCTTAGTCACCTGGCTAGTATTGGTCGGACTTGGCTTGCACTCAGATCTTCCATGTTCATAGGATGGGCAAAAGGACCCTGAGGGAGAGATCCTTTCAATGCATCGGACCTGTGATCTGGAGTTGCTTCACACTGGCGAGGTCCCAGCCACTTTACTATCTAATGTTCTGGTTGTGGCTGATGGTCTCTTTGGTCTTTGTGGGTTGGAGCGCTTGGGGTAAGCTGTTCATAGTACCCGATCCCGCCTCTTCCCCCCGTCCCTAATAGACTGTATGTGGTCCATGTGGCCAGTAAGCCCTAACAAACAGTTTGCACGTCCAGCTCAGTATTCCAGTTTCAATTTTATATTCTGTGTGTGTAGAGAATGCATTCTGAACACGTAGAGAATGTAATGTTGATATGCATCAGTTAAAACACTGCTTATAGATTGGGAAGAGTGCTGAAAACAACATGCAGAAATGGGTGCATGGGTGCATAAGGACATGCTTGTGTATGACCGATTATTATTGTATTTACTTATGCTGTGCACTTTATTGCCCAGTGCCCATGCTTGTGTTTGTAGATTGTTAGCTGTTTGTCTAGCAGTGTTTGCTGCCTACACGTCTTTGTCATTGTCTTTGTAAAGCGTGGTGTGCTCACCCTGCTTGAGTGTGACGCTATGCTACAGCACTCTGGGTCATTATTTATTGATTATTATTGTTTGACTTATGAGCCATAGCTGTGAACTTGTGACTTGTGAACCTTGACACCATGCTGCGATGTCACAGGTGGGCCACCTCCATGCAGGCTGTGCAAAAGACGTGTCCGTCACCTTCCTGGCCGACGTCCCCAAGAGCATGGTGGAGGAGGTGGTGTCAGCTCGCATAGTCAAGATCACGTTTGAGAAGCCTGCGGACCAGGTGTCTGACTGGGATGATCGCATCCGGACAGTGAAGTGGGTTGACGTAGGGCCCACTCCCACGCAGACTGCTGACAGGTTGGGAGTCACAGATACTGTGTCTGCATGTGTGTGTGTGTGTGTGTGTGTGTGTGTGTGTGTGTGTGTGTGTGTGTGTGTGTGTGTGTGTGTGTGTGTGTGTGTGCATGTGAGTGTGTATGTATGTGTGTGTGTGCTCAGGCGTGCTTGTTCATGTGAGTGTGTGTACATTAAATGTGTATTTTGGAATGTGATGTGCATGTGTTTTGAATATGCATTGTGTTTCATGTGTTTGTGTGTTGTTGTACAGGCGTGACCTGTCTTCATGTTATGGGGGGAGGGAGGGTCTGGGTCTGGGGGGGATGGAAATGCATGTGTTCATGTATCATGAACAAAGAATGTTTCACCATTTGCTGCAATGTTTCAATTTCTTTGCAGCACTGGTAAGTCTCCCGCCACTCCTTTGAATCCAACGCGACCAATGAAGAAGAAGATCATCGAGACGGAGGCGGAGCCAGCCTACACAGAAGTGGTGGAGTCAGCGCGCAGCATTGATCTTCTGGTGTCTGCAGTGGCCGACTACTGCAAGTACACATGCAAGACCACATCTGTGCACTTCAAGGACACCCTCATGTTCCAGTCACGCCTCTATGAGTGAGTGGTTCTTTACTGTTTCTGTTGGCCACAGTCAGTCAGCAGTTTGATTTGTCTGCTGCTCTTATGTGTTGTGTTATAGATGTGTTTCTAGACCTCTGGCCTTTGGGCCTTTTCTTGTCAAAAGGTGGATTGGGAATCTTTAACAGTGGACATGGGATCTTTAACATGTGCAGTGATCTTAGCATATGCCATGCCCAGCAAGGTGAGTCAGGCATTGACTAGCAGAAAATTGTTGAGGTGGAAGAACTGAAAAATGTATCCTTTGTCCTGTCCTGTCCTTTGTCCTATCCTGCCTTTTGTCCTTTCGTGTGCTGTCCTTTGTCCTGTCATGTGCTGTCCTTTGTCCTGCCCTGCCCTGTCCTGTCCTGCCCTTGTCCTGTCATGTGCTGTCCTTTGTCCTGTCCTGTCCTCTGTCCTGTCCTGTACTGTCTATTGTCCTGTCCTGTCCTGTCCAGGAGTGGAACCCTTGGCCACTGGATTGATCTAGTGCACCAGCTCTCTTTTCTTTGTTTTTGTTGTCGTTGTTGCTTTTTCTAGAAAACAGATTGCTTTGAGGAGCTGGGGGGGGGGGGGGGGAGGGGGCAGATGAAACATTTAGAGAAAGGGAAGAAGAAAAAAAAAAAGGAGAGAGAAGTAGTATGTTTTGGGTAGAGTCCAGGTGTATGACTTCCCGGTAAAGTTGACATGCTGCCTTTCAGGGTGTCATTGCGGAACACAGGCACAGTTGCCATGGACTACAATTGGCAGGTGGTGATGGACAACTTCACTCCGTCTCTCCAGCGCTCTGTCACCTTCATGTCTGAGGGGGAACGGCCAGAGTCCCGAGTGGACGTGGTGGAGGCCTCCTACGTTCCCTTCTCAGTGGAGCCTCAGTTTGGCTCCATCCAGCCTGGCAAGCGCACCACCTGCGTCGTCAAGTTCTCTCCCCTTGACATCAACGACTATGAGGGACGCCTTATCTGCAGGTATTGTGCTGATGGCTCTGTTGGCCCGTCTGTCTGTCTGTCAGTCAGTGTGTTTGTGTACTGCTATTAAATGATGTCCTTGATTGCAAGGGATGTTTCAGCTTCATCTGATTATGATGTGTGCATTGCTCTGTGTGAATGTGTGTGTTTGTGTGGGTGTGTGTGTATGTGTATGTGTGTGTGTGTGTGTGTAATGTCACCACCTCAAGTTTGCCTGTTTCTTTGCCTGCCTATCTGTCTGCATGCCTGTGTCTGTCTGCCCATCTGTTTGTTCATCTGTTTGCCTTTATTCCTGCCAGAATATCTTTCATGCCTCTCTCTCTCTCTCTCTCTCTCTCTCTCTCTCTCTCTCTCTCTCTCTCTCTCTCTCTCTCTCTCTCTCTCTCTCTGTGGTTAAATGGTATTTATCATTATTTAGTGAAACTTGGGAAGTGATGTCTTTGTTCCTTTCCCACCTGCAGTATTCCCAACCTGGAGAAGGAGTGCCAGGGACCCGTCATCGGGCTTAAGGCTCGCAGTCTCATGCCCTTCTGCCACTTTGAGCTCCAAGACTCTGACTACATCACTGGCGCTCGCCGCAACCCTGAGTTGCGTGGACCCAACGGAGCGGCCCCTGGATCAACGCTGGATCCCAACACTCGTGTCGTGGAGTTTGACGTGGTGGGCATAGCAGTGCGATCTGTCAGGTGAGTTGAGCAGTGGATCGGAATGTTTATGTGGAGCCATTGGAGGGAAACTATCAGACGTGATTCCACCAACTGCTTACTCAGATGAAAAATCTTTCTATTGATAAAGAATCAACCCTAACCATTGTCATGCCACTCATGTAGAGCATGGAGTGAAAAACAAGCGTATACCCAAACTCCTGGGTTTCTGTGTATGCAGGATGCATGCATTCACAAAACCTGCCCTGTATCACACAGGTTATGAGTAAAACACAACTGGCTTCTCTTTTTACTTCTGCTGCTATTTCCGTCAGCTGCTAGGAACATCTCCAATTCAGCCACTCTTTTTTTTTTTTAATCCAAAATACTAAATACACCCTCTTTTTTCAAACCACTAAGCATTTCTCCTTCATCAACACTGCAAGCATCTTCTCTTCATGCAGACAAGCTCCTTGTTTCTGTGCTGCAGGGAGTTCAGCATTGTCAACCCCACCAGCGAGAAGTATGAGTTTGAGTGGACCTGTGAGGACGAAGTTGACCACCGCTCCCCACCCTCCTTCAAGTGTCTCTATCCTCGTGGCGAAATCCGCAGTGGACGCAAGGCCAAGGTCAGTTTTACAAGATGGCAGGGATCGAGTTTAAGAAGTTTTGAGATGTTGGTAGTGCAGCTTTTTTTCCCTCTGTGATGCTAAGGTGGGGGTGGGGTGGGGACAAGGTAGGGGGTATTTTTTGTTGTTAACTTTTTTTCTTGTCTATGTGCGTGCATGTTTTATGAAATGACTGTGTTAGTTTGGGCTGTGGAATCTGTTGTGGTGGCTTCATAGGGTTGAAATAGTTGCAACATGCTGGGAGTGGGAGACTGAATGCTAGACATGTCCTGACTCAGCTTTGTTGCCCTGTGGCAGGTTGGCTTTGAGTTTGTGTCCAGCAAGCTGGACATTGTGGAGTCCTTCTGGCGCTTCAGCATCCCCAGCCAGGAGATCTCCGTGCCCTTCCTGCTGGTGGGAAACACCCGTGAGCCTGACATCACCATGGACAGGTCGCACTTCAACTTCAAGGCTTTGCTCATAGGTGAGTCTGAGGAGATGGAAAGGCTTGAAAATCGTTTGTCACTTTCTGTCTTCTTTGCTGACATTTGCTAGCTAAAAACCCTCTGGTTCACCCAGTGTTGGGTGAGAAGGTAGTGTGTGCAGCCATTTCCCCACACATGTACACCCTGTCATGATACATGCTGGGTTACCCGCCACTCTGGTAGCTCCGATCTGACTGCAGGGATTTCAGTAATGGAGTTTGTCATGTCATGCAGAGCGCTGTATCTCAAAGTAATCCTCACATAGAATTCTTAACACAGCAAACTTTTTTTTAAGAACAGGTGTACACCAGTGGGATGTGAGCTGAATGAATTTTGTCTTTTAATGACTAGTCTGCATGCTAGCCTCAAGCTTAATAATGAACCCAGATCGCAAAGTGCTTCATCATTGGACAATATTTTTATTCACACATGCTTCAGATGTCAAACTGATTGACAAGGGTGTCAAATTTCCCAAAGGTAGGACACAAAGAAGGAGCAGGTGCACTGCATTGCTGGGTGTTTTGTCACTGACATGTTGGAGAGAACACTGTTTCACCATATGTAGCACTGTTTCACCGTGTGTAGATGGTCATGGACCAGTTGCTTCACTCTGTGATGGAAAGTGTTGTTCTGTTTCACTGTTTATAGGGGATAAAAAGTGTAATGGTGGTGGGGAGGGGGGGCATGAAGGCATGACTATATTAGGGAGGGGGTAAGGCTTGAGAGACTTTAACCATACATTTGAGATGGGACTGATTTGTGAATGGGCACACAAGGTAAAATCATGAGTGCAGTTTCACTATGCATGCTAGAGGAAACTGACTACGGGTGCAGTTCGCTCACAAGAAGGGATGAAAATGATGACTGCTGTTGCTTGTACAAGATGTGAAATGGGGGTTTCACTGAGCATGATGCAAGAATGAGCAGCATCACTGTGTGCTCAATCAGAGGTTGATTTGTACACCAGTCAGGGGGTTGCACTGGAGTCACCATTGTTTGCTTCAATTCTGTAATGTCGCTGGTGAGGACCATAGTCTTTCATTGTCTGCATGGCAGATGTCTTTGAGCTTGTCATATACAGATAGGGTGGACCCCAGTTCTCAAATGACAGACAAATGAACACTTGAAACTGCCCCCCAAATTGTAGTTTTGTACTCTCATTTAAAAAAAAAAAAAAAGTTTGTTCATGTCATAAGTTATGCCTGATAATCACAAAGTGTAAGGCTTTATTCATGCATGTGTTACATTGACTAGCATTCAAGCTTTGTTTGTTGTGTTCACTGCTGTTATCACCCTGATGTAACCGTCGTGGTTGACTGGGTGTTAAAACCCCATATCCTTCACTGCTGCTGTGAATTCTTAGGTGCAGTTCAAGTGATGAACATGAGTGTCTTTCTCTATGCAAGAGCTTTCCTTTCGGGCTTTCCTGTTGATGAGTGTAATGCAGTTTCAAGAGTGTTTGAAAACAATGTCAGTGCTAAAGAAGCTTTTGCTTTCTGTTTATGATATCTTTGTTTAGAGCTTTAAGAACCAAACTTTCTGTTGTTTTTGTTTTGCTCTTTTGCTTTCATAGAAGAAGCTCTTGCTATGATCCTAGCCAGAAACCAACCCTAGCAGTGATCAAGCTTGTAAACAGTGTTAAAATAGGTAAAAATGAATGACTGCTGGTGAGATGGACAAAACTAAGAAAGAACTAAGGAAACGTAGATACCAACAGAAGACAGGATGCGTAACAAGATGTACAGTGGTTTTACTCAAGGTGTCCTCATCAGGTACAGACTGTCACTTATACAGAAGGCGGATAGGCAACAACAACAAATAAGAGAAAAAGAGAATAGGTAGAAAGGTGTACAGTTAATGCTTGATGACAGACCACCCTGGTGAGAGATTGCCATAACAAGAGACCACCCTGATGAGAGACCAGCCTGATGAAGGATCAGTCTTTTTCAAGAACTCTTTTCCTGATACTGTTTCTCCCAATTTCCATGTAAACGAAGCCCTGAACAAGAAGTGCCCTCTTAAGACCACTTTTGCTCAGTTGTTGGGGTGGTCTTACAACCAGGGGTTCTGCTTTCTGCTGTATTTAAAAAATATATATATATATAAAAAATCCTGTGCTATTTTCAGAAATGAAGAAGTATGAGGAATTTGTATTGTGTAGGTATGGTTTTGCCTAGTGGTAAGGTCTTAGGCTTATGAACTTATTCAGTTCAGTTCTGCTTCCTCTCTCCTTTCTCTTCAGAAACTTATTGTAATTTATGGACATGGACACTGTCTTGTGACTTTGCCCCTTACAGTTACTGAAACATTAAAATGGCTCTCATCACTGCCCAGTATAATGCAGAAGTCATTCTGGTGGTGACAGTGTAGTGTCAGGTTCAGTCTCCCTCTTCTTCCTCCCACTTCCTGGGATCTCAGTCCCCGCCAGTACCTCTTTAGAAAGGGCTTAGTGTTAAAGCACTTTAAGCAGACCTGACCATGTGTGGGTATGTGTGACAGGCCGTGAAGCAATGGAGACAGTGTACCTGATCAACAACGAGAACACTCCCTTTGGCTTCCACTTTGTGGAGGACTCCTGCCACTCGGAGGGCTACGCCTCCCATCTGGTCGTGGAGCCCATGTCAGGACAGATCCCTGCCAAGTCCAGGTGGGTGTGCCAGCAACTGGAACAGTGGCTGTGCTTTATTGTTCAAGTCTGTTTCAGGTGGCTGAAATGTTGACATCAGGTCAGTTTGGTGTAGAGGGTGAAACTGTGGGGCCCATGCGCTTTGGTAAAGCAATTTTTGGCCAACACGGCTTTCTAATGAATGAACTTTCTTTTCTTTTTTTGTTTAATTTATTTTATTAATCTTTTCCCCATCAAGTAAAAATGAGCTGATAAGCTAACAAGTTTACATTTTTGCATCTGCTTTCATGTAATTACATGTTTTTGCTTGTACTTGCTGCTGTTGGTCTGCTGGTTGTGTTTGTCTGGATGACCTGTATTTGCTTCCCAACTTGCTGTGGATTGCCAGGGAATGTCATTGTGCGAGTAGCTCTGTGCCTCTGCTCTTGGTGGGATCATGGGCCTTTCCTGACAAGCCTGCAGGAGAGAGGCACTGAAAGTGGTGGTGGTCAGTGATCTGCCTAAAAGACAGGATAGGTCATTGTCAATCAGGAAAACTTTATGTAAATAATGCAGCATATATGGGCTTTTCTGGGCACTCTGATTCTGAATCCCAAAAAAGAAAAGGCAATGCAGGAAAGCAGGTGTGTAAACACAGACATATCTGACTGTTTTGTGGTACATATTTCTTCAGTCTAATAACAGATTGACATGTCTGCTTTGCTGCCTTCGCTTATTGAGCCACTGTTGATCAGGCTACAAGGCAATGGGTTGCTCTCACACAGACATGCTGCTCAGCTCCAGTCAGTGACAAAATCCTGTGGGGTGTAGCAGGAGGGAGAAAGTGAAATTTGCTTACTTTGTCATGGTTGAACAGACAGCATCCAGAAACAAGATTCATCCCAAGTCATGACAGTTTTTTTCTTTCTCTACTCCAGGCTTGCGATCAACTTGTACTTTGCGCCCCAGTCTGAGAAGGAGGTGAACTTTAACCTGGTGTGCAAGATCCAGCGACGCATGCTGCCGGTGACGCTTAATGTGAAGGCAGAGGGTTACACCATGAACTGCGTGCTGCTCTGTGAAGACTCTGCCGGAAACAGGGTGCAGCTCAGCTCCCGTGGCATCAACCAGATCAACTTTGGTGACGTGAGTGATCCAGTCTTCTAGCGACCAACTGTCTTGTTTTTTTCAGCAGTCTGTGGAGTCATTCACTGGATTGTATTGGACCTGCTGTAGTCATTTATTGTACTGTCCTGAACATGCTGTAGTCATTCATGGTACTGTCCTGAACATGCTGTAGTCATTTATTGTACTGTCCTGAACATGCTGTAGTCATTCATTGTACTGTCCTGAACATGCTGTAGTCATTCATTGTACTGTCCTGGACATGCTGTAGTCATTCATTGTACTGTCCTGGACATGCTGGAGTCATTCACTGGACTGTTCTGGACATGCTGGAGTCATTCACTGGACTGTTCTGGACATGCTGGAGTCATTGGACTGTCCTAAATTTGCTGGAGTGGAGGGAAATAACTGATCACATAGATAGACTGGCAAGCAAAACATCCTTTACAAATGTGATGCACCTTAGAAGATCTGAAGTGTTGAGAAATTTGAGCTACTACCAAATAAAACCTTCTAAACATGCTTAGTTGAATGAATAGGAAAGAGATGGTTCAAAATCACCTGAAAACTGCTTTGTTGTCAACAGGTTGAAGTGAACGAAGAGGCCATGCGACAGCTGTTCATTCTCAACTCTGGCAAGTTCAACTTTGACTACAGCTGGCACCTCAACGACTCTGCGGCCACCCGACGTGGAGTGGTGCACATCGAGAAGGCACAGGGAGGTGTGATGTGTGGCGAGACGCAGCAGTGCACCCTCTTCTTCTGCCCTCCCATCCGCATGTCCCTCAGAGGCTGTGACCTTGCTCTCAAGGTAATTACAAAAGTGTGTTCTTCTGCCAACCCATCTCCAGCCATAATTTACAAAAGTGTACTCTTTCTTTCTGCACACAACCCCCCACCCCACCCCCCTCCCCCCCGAACCCTGAAGAAACTATGTTGAACTGCATCATTAAAAAAAGAAGATCTGCTGACACTTTAGTCGCAAGTCCATGGCATGTAACGCACTAAAACATACGCACAAAACAATTTTGATTTGAAACTTCAGACATGGAAAGAAAAATATGCATGAAAATGATTTTGTTCATCTTTGGTGGTTTTTGTTTGTTTGGAGGGGGGGTGACTGCTTTTAGCAAGTGTATGCCTACAAGTGCCCACCTGAGTGCCTCCATCACCATGTTTTTTCCATGGATTGAGTGCTGACTGTGCATTGATGACCGTGTTTGTGTGCAGGTGTCCAATGGCCCCACCTACAACATCAGCATTCTTGGTCAGGGGGTGACGCCCGGCCTGCATTTCTCCTTCCACTCCTACAACTTTGGCAATGTCTTTCTGCACCGTGCGGGAATGCCGCTTCACACCAGCACGCTGAAACTGACCAACAAGGACAGGAAGGAGATCAGGTCAGTCTGGGGTCACTGCTGTAGCTGCTGCAGCTGTCATGGACCTGTGATCTTCTGGGTAGTTGTGTGTCCACAGGATTGCACTGGGGAAGGAGACCAGCCATTTTTTTTTTCATCTTCTGCTTTATTTATGCTGCTGATGTGAAGTGTTTTGTTGTGATTGTTTAAAGGCTGTGGGGAGTACATTTGCTTGTAATTGTATCTCTTTATGATGTCTTGAATTTTACTCTTGAGATTGGAGACCTTTTTGGGTGCTTTTATATGGGATGTTTCTGAAGATAGAATATTGTAAAACTGTTTACTTTCAGGGAATTAATTTGTGTCAAATGTATGTAAAAAATACCATGGAACCTGCAGACAAAGACTTGGTTCTTCAGAGCTACAGCTCTTGACTATTCTCAGTATGACCAGAGTGTATGTATTAGGAAATCCATGACTGCAAAGCTTCAGTGAGAACCACCTGTATGTAAGGATCACTTGGGACAGGCAAAGGGAGGGCTATTCTTTGCAGGTTCTCCTGTTCTTTTTTTGTGCAGTGTGGACTGCCACCACCACGGTTCTCATCACAAGACATGGATGTTATCAGTTTGGTAGCTTCATGAGATTCCCCTCAGCATTTTACATTGTTTGTTTGTGCAGTGTGGACTGCATGTATGAGGCCACTGCCCAGCTTCACCACAGTTTTGAAGCTCGCGTCATTGCGGCGGGTGAGTCAGTGGACATACCTTTCACCTTCTACCCTCGTGAAGCACGCCGCTACCAGGAGCTGGTCACCTTTGAGATCAATGGCCTCTCCAAGCAGACTGTGGAGTTCATCGGCACAGGCTGCGATCTGAAGGTCAGATGCATGATGGGATGGTCAGGGTCAGATTTGGAAGGTTGGGGCAGTGTTGGGTAGTTTGGGGTTGTGAAGCTTGATGGTCAAGGGTGTGGGTGGAGGTTTCATGCTGCAGTGTTTGATGGTCAGGGACAATGAGGGATAGGTTTAGGTCATGAGATGTGATGATGAATGGTATGAATAGATAACTTCAAGCTGCAGTGTTTGATGGTCAGGGACAATGAGGGATAGGTCTAGGTCATGAGATGTGATGATGAATGGCATGAATAGATAACTTCAAGCTGCAGTGTTTGATGGTCAGGGACAATGATGGATAGGTTTAGGTCATGAGATGTGATGATGAATGGCATGAATAGATAACTTCAAGCTGCAGTGTTTGATAGTCAGGGACAATGATGGATGGTAGGGCATGAGATCATGCCAGGTGCACTGGTGAATAGGTATTAGTCATGAGATGTGAAGATCAGAGGCAGGCATGGATGTGAAGGCATTGACAATCATCATTAAAACAAGAGACTAGGTCTGTTTATTGTTTTCAGCAGCATGCAGGTGAAAAGGTCACATTAGGTCTGTTTATTGTTTTCAGCAACATGCAGGTGAAAAGGTCAAATTAGGTCTGTTTATTGTTTTCAGCAACATGCAGGTGAAAAGGTCAGATTAGGTTTGCCCTTTTTTTGTTTTCATTTTTGGTCTGGGAAGGGAAGGGTTGCTGACTGTTGCTGGTTTCTTCTTGGACATCAAACTTAGTAGTAATTTAGGTGTGTGTGTGTGTGTGTGTGTGTGTGTGTGTGTGTGTGTGTGTGTGTGTGTGTGTGTGTGTGTGTGTGTGTGTGTGTGTGTTGGCTAGTGACTTCTGTCCCCAGTGCTGACTCGTGATATGTTTGTTCCCACAGATTGAGGTTGCCGACATGAAGAACAAGCTGGTCAACCTGGGTTCACGCTACGTGGGTGATGTTGTCAAGAAGTACGTGCCAATTGTCAACAATTCCCCGGCAGCCATCACGTTCCAGCTGGCTTTCACTCCTTCATCGCCCAAACTGCAGACTGTGGATGTGCTGTCCATTGCACCCACAGGACCCATCACCTTGGATCCCCGCGGTGGCACCACCAAGGTGGAGATTGTCTTCAAGCCCAAGTCACGCATCCCTGCCTTCAATGAAGAGGTACCCATGCACAGACTGTAGAGATCAGCTGTCTCTTTCTGGGGTCTTTTACCTGACCATTGTTTTAAAAGAAGAATGGCTTTCTTCATTTTGTCATGTGTTTTTCGGTGCAAGACTATGTAACAGTATAGTACAGCTTTACAGAACAATTTTTGCATGCCTGCAGTGTACCCTCTGTTCTGTTGACACATTGACACAGACTGTAAAATGACCGACCCCCCCCCTCCCCCCACCAACTGTGTGAGGGCTGTGTGAAGGGGTGCAAGGTTACAAGTCTATTTTGGAAACACACAAGCACACAGTCACACATCCACCCACACAGTCACACCCACCCATCCACACAGATACCCCCTCTCACACACACACACAGACACACAAGCATGCACACCCATATGTGCATGCGCACACATACACACACACATCCATGCATGCACGCACCTGAAAGTAGAGAGATAAACCCATGTTGATTTCAACTCTGACACCCATACTGTTGCATTCACCCTGATGTAACTTGCCTGGTTGTCTTGGAGTTAAAGTCAGTGACCTTACTCTTTGTATTGCATGCGCTTGTAGGTGCTGATGGAGTGCGCAGGCCTGTCCCAGCCACTGTTTGTGCTGCGGGGGTCATGCCTGGGAATGGAAATTGTGCTGGACACTGATGCCTTGCCTTTTGGCACCGTCTACCAGAGAAGTCAGACCACACGCAAGTTGATCATGACCAACTCTGGAGACATGAACACAAGGTACGGACTATGTGTGCAGCTATATCATTATGTATGCACGAGTCTGGGTATGTGTGTATACACATCTGTATGCCTGCACCTGTGTTTGTAAATAGACAGGTAGAATTCAAAACTGGGAATGCATGCACATGCACACGCACGTGTGTATGTGTGTGTGTGTGTGTGAATAGGATGACAGAAGGTGAAACTGAGTGTGTGTGTGTGTGTGCGTGTGTGTGTGTGTGTGTGTGTGTGTGTGTGTGTGTGTGTGCATGTGAGAGAGAGAGAGAGAGAGAGAGAGAGAGAGAGAGAGAGAGAGAGAGAGAGGAAGATAGCAAAAATCAAAACTGGGCAATACGATCTGTTCAGTGACCACTTCACCAAGGCTTATTCATTTCAAAATCTGTGTTTTTGATGAAGTTTAATGTTGCATAGTGTTTATTACTTGTGCACACTGTTGTATTCCATCTTTGTAGAAAATTTTCAGATGAAACTGTCTGCATGTCTTGAGGTTTGATGATGGTTGAGCCCAGCAAGCAGTGGTTTGATATTCTGTGCTGACACGTGTGCTGCCAATTTTCAGATTCCGGTGGGACTTAAACCGTTTCTTGCCTGACTTTTCCATCACTCCAGTGGAGGGCTACATCACACCTGGCATGGAGGTGACCTTTGATGTGAACTTTCACCCCCAGGTTGTCAGCCAAGACATCAGATACGATGTGAGTTTTTCGTTGTTGTTGTTGGGGTATTTTTCTCAGTACAATGGAACTGCTGACAAAAAAGCACCAAAAACACACACACAAAAACCTGCTGAGAGACCACCCCACCATTAATAGCATTTTTTTACTGAAAGTTTTCCCTCCCTGGTTCCATGTAAATGAACCCTTAATAGGAACCTCCCATCTGTTAAAATCACTTTTTTTGAAATGGTTTTATGGATGGTTACATGGATTGACCCATTTACCAAAGATGTCCCCCCCCTCCCCCTCCCCAACCATCCATTGTTGACCAATGACATTTTCACACTTTATCGTTGCCCAAAAGATTGGGGGGTGGGGGGTTAAGCTGTGCACTAGTGATGTTTTGACTTGTTTCTGTGTCTGTGTGTGTGGAAGTGCAGTGAGCCCTCTGCTGCAGAACGGGCATGTTTACACACTACAAGTCGTCATCAGCATCTTCATCTCTTGTCACCAAACATTGCTGTCAGCAGGTGGTCATAAGGGTACTTTTCAATTCTTGCCTCCAGAAACTGCGGTGCTTCCTGGATGGTGGTCCCCACAAGCCAGTGACACTGACGCTGACGGGCAGCTGTACAGGCATCCCTCCCATCAAGGAGGTGCAGAACTTCTCCACACAGGTGCGGGGCCGGGACGTCAAGATGATCTCCATCCCCAACCGCACCAACCAGCACTGGGAGCTGACGCCAGTCATCGAAGGGGAGTACTGGAGCGGCCCGGTGACCTTCAGTGTGGAGCCACAGCAAAGCAAACAGTATGAGCTGGTCTACCGGCCCCTCACCATGACCAATGAGAACAAGAAACACCAGGTGAGAAACCAGGTGTCGGCCCTGGAGGGCATGTAGCTTTGTCTTTGTTTTAGGGTATGTGCCTGCTTTAAATGTGTCCAGGTTTAAGAGACTGTGCAGCATTTCTGACAGTTGCTGTTTAAGATTCAGGAATCAAGATTCAGATGGTTTATTTGACTTGAGCTGTTGCTCCTGTCATCATTGTACACACAAACAATGCAAACACATAATTATAAAAGTACAAATCACACAAAACTGACTTGTGTGTAAAAAATGAAGAAAACAACACAACCATTCCAAAAGAAAGACATGACAAAGTGTAAGAAGCAGACCCATTCACACCTTCTTTTCTTATTAGTGGGTTATCGTTTTCTTTTCTTTCTTTTTTGTTTTTGTTTATCAGTAATTCCTTCTGTGGGTGTAAAAAAACTGGTTTGCATTATTTTTCAGGGCACCATTTTCTTCCCTCTCCCGGATGGCACTGGGCTGCTGTTCAACCTGGTCGGCACAGCAGAGCCCCCCAAGCCCAGCGGTAAAGTGACACGCGATGTGCCCTGCAAGACCACCTACACAGAGCCGCTGTCCGTCGTCAACTGGCTGAAGAAGCCGCAGAGGTCAGTCCTTGGGCAGCATCCACACTGCAGTCTTTGTGGCCTGCTTCCTCGGCTGTCCAGTCTTGTGTCGAAGCCATTCTTACTCTGTTCATCTGCTCAGTGTTCCCTTCTCTTCATCCAACATCTGGAAGTGATGTTACTCCAAAGATGAAGGCATTTTAGATCATTTTTGTTTTGTTTTGTTTTTGGTATAGAAAAACAGAACCAAAAAGAAAAGAAAATTACAAACCAAACATGACAGCAACTGTACACTCCAGACCTTCAAAGTATTTTTCATAATCCTGCTTTCCACTGACAGTAATATTTTGCTAAAAATCATGAAATTTGAAACCGGGTGGATTGCTGTAAAAATTGGTTAAAGGAAGGAGTTATCTTCTCATGCCCCCAGAACTTGATATACAGAGACTGCTGTAAAGGCTGTGGGGGGGTGGGGGGGAGCGGGGGGAGAGAAGACGATCACTGTTCCTCTGTCTTTTGTGAAACACACAGCATCTGGCCACACTTTGTGGATTAGAACAAGAAAGACAGTAGTTCTCATTGCTGACACCAACAAAGATCATGGCCCAAGGGAGTGAAACAATGACCAGCCTGAAGTGTCTCCCTTTTGTTAACCAGTCTGGCCACAGTGATGACTGCAACCCCTTCACTCTCTTTTCTCAAAGCAAGTTGTCAGTCATGAGCTTAAGAATGGAAAAGAAAAACTCAGTTGAGTTCAAAACATTCAGGTCTGTGCCACAGATTTGACTGAATTTAGCTGGTCTTGTTTTTGTAACAGCATTGGGATAGAGGTGACGAGTGAGTGTGTGTGTTCATGTGTGTGTGTGTATGTTTTCATGTGTGTGTGTGTGCATGCATGCATGCGTGCGTGCGTGCGTGTGTGTGCATGCATGCATGCATGTGTGTGTGTGTTTTCATGTACGGTTCATGTATGTGTGTGTAGGTTCCGTGTGAAGATTGAGCCCATCAAGCCAGACAAGCTGGACCCTGGCACAACAGTGAAGGGCATGGAGTACATTGACGTTCCTGCCAACAGCAAGAAGGACTACAAGCTCAACTTCTATGCATACCGTGAAGGGACCTTCTTCCTCAAGGTAGAACTTTCTTTACAGATTATAGATGCTACATTGAGCATTGGGCTTATCAAGGGTCTATTGATGTGTGCTGTTTGTGTTATTACTGCTATCAAATGGCAGTATTGTGAAGTTAGGGTGACAGCTTTTATGTTTAGTTTCTGACCCTGATGGTGGAAGCCAAGTTGGTTCAGTGTTGATGTGCATGTGTGTGTGCATGTGCATGCGTGAGTGTGTGTGTGCAGGTGTTGATTGTGTGTGTGTGTGCATGCACATATGTGTGTGTACATGTGTGTGCGTGTTTACCCACACATATGTGTGCACATAATTATTACCGGGAGCCTGTTATGTGGTTTGTAGACTGGACAAAGACTGTAAGACAAAAGTTTGATGCCCTCCTTTCATTTCAGGTGACCTTCACCAATGAACAGAGTGGGGAGTTCCAGTTCTATGAAGTGCAGCTGCGCTCCACCAAGCCTGGGGTCATCGCCACCATTGACCTCTCCACCCCGGTCCGCCAGAGTGTGCCCCACACCATTCGCCTGGACAACCCACTGGCTTATCCCTTGACCTTCAACGCCATCTGCAACATTCCCGAGGTCCTGATGCCCACCAGTCTCAGTGTGCCTGCACAGTCACAGGTCAGCTTTGCTTCTTCTGTCTTGGCTGAAAGAGAATAAGTGCTTGTGTATGTGTGTGTGTTTTTGTGTGTTGTGTGTGTGTCTGTATGTGCATGTATGCGTGCATGCGTGCGTGTGTGATGAGTTGCTTCTCAGAATTATTTCATGCTGAGAAAACTTTGTGTCTCGTGTCAGTTCCACCCTGCTTCTTTCTTCCTTCCTTCTTAAGTTCTTGTACTCATTATCACCAAGTGGAACTGTGGGTAAGAGTGGGTTTGTAAACAGATAGAGCTGCTGGCTGTGAATTGGATTCTGTCTCCATTTTACCATAACGTGATATGCTTCAAGGACATTGCCTTTCCTGAGAAATTTTCTCATCACAGTTCACGAAACTGTAAAGGCTCTGGTGCTGTTCTTTTTAGTGTTGTGATTGTTCTGGTGGTAACTGCATTAAGTATAGGGCTACCTCTCTCTCCCAAGCCTTTCAGATCTCTGTCGCATGCTTATACAACCATAGATATTACTACATAGCAATAATAATCAAACTTGGCCAGTGCATATACATTGAGGATGTGCTTCCCCTGTCTCTACATCTAAGGAAATGCAGAAGAATGACAATGAAAACGTTTTTGCCAACAGGGTCGTTTCAACTTTGAATACCAGCCATTGAAAGTGGGTGAAGTTCAAGGAAAACTGGAGTTCACAAGCAACGACCTAGGCCAGTTCACATATGACCTCATTCTGCGAGCGACGCCAGCAAGTCCCGAGAAGGCCATCTACCTCCGCACATGCCTTGGTCAGAATCAGGTGCAGACTGCCCGCTTCCTGAACTATGCCAAGCAGAAGACGGACTATGCCTGCAAGGTAGGCACAGAGACACTGTATCACATGTGTTGCATGTGGGGTCTGGTGTCAGAAGCCCAGCTGGTGAACCCACAGCTGAATGTAGCAATCTTTGCAATTAAAGGCCCATCTTGTGAACCCAGAGTTGCATAATAGTAGCATGCTGTTAAAGGCCCAGCTGTTGAACCCATAACTGGGGGGGGGGGGGGGGGGGGATAGCTCAGTGGTTAGAGCGCCGGACTCGTGATTGAAAGGTCGCGGGTTCGAATCCCAGCTGGAATGGCGGGAGAATTTTCTTCTCCAGGGTCGACTTTCTGTGCTGACTCTTATTTCGGTATCCGTTCCACCCCCGTGTTACCACAGTAGCACGTAAAAAATCCCGGTCATTCTGCCAAAAGTGCAGGTGGCAGGTTACAGCTAAACACGCATACACCTTACGTATGTGGCTTTTATTGAACCGTGCTTCGGCATTGGTCACAACTTGTCCCTTATATGTCAAATGACATCTGAGGACATTAAGCATCAACTCATCATCATCACCCATAATTGAATGTAGCAGTCTTTGCTATTCCAGACCCAGCTGTTGAACCCATAGCTGAATGTGGCAGTCTTTCCTATTCCAGTTTGAACTGTTGAACTTATAGCTGAATGTAGCAGTCTTTGCTATTCCAGACCCAGCTGTTGAACCCATAGCTGAATGTTGCTATTAAAGGCCCAAGTGGTGAACCTAGGGTTGCAATAGTAACATGCTGTAAAGCAGTACAAATATCTTTGACACTTTGGCTCAGTGACACTTGTTTGTGTGCGTCACCAGGTGGACTCGCCAGACTTCCACGTTGACAAAACAGTGGCTGCAGCACCTGGTTCAACTGGGGGCACAGAGGTGGCCCTTGAAGTGACCTTTGAGCCTTCCAGGTTGGGTGAGCAGCGTGCCATGCTGACAGTGGCCTCCCCTGTTGGAGGCGAGTACACCTTCCCCTTGTTCGGAGCGTGCCAGCCACCCAAGCCTCAGGGCCCCTTCATCATCAAGGCAGGAGGCACCACACCCATCACCTTCCGCAATGTCTTCACATCCACAACCACCTTTATCTTCCAGGTAAAACGAACTGTTACTGTTTAGGAGAAAGGGACTGTTACTGTTTAGGAGGTAAGTAAGTAACTTGGTGTTTTATGTCCAGTTACTTACTTACCCCAGTGCCCTTCTCCTAGGGAATTTTTTTTTTGGGGGGGGGGGGGGGGGGGCTGAACTAAAAGTTCTTAATCTATGGCACCACTGAACCTTAAGCCAGATGGTTTTTAAAACCACTGTTTCACATGATGCAGGTGAGAGTTATGCAGTGTATCAAAATTAGCTTCTTCACCATAAGTGCCTTCAAAGGCTTGCCTCAAATTGCAGTAAATAGAAGGGAGACAGCAAAGAAAGGGGAGACAGCAGTAAAAAAAAAAGGGGGGGGGGGGGGGCAGACAACTGTAAAGAGAGGGGAGACAGCAGTAAAGAGAGAGGAGACAGCAGTAAAGAGAAGGGAGACAGCAGTAAAGAGGGGGGAGATGGCAGTAAAGACAGAGGAGACAGCAGTAAAGAGAGGAGAGACAGCAGTAAGGAGAAGGGAGATGGCAGTAAAGAGAGGGGAGACAGCAGTAAAGAGAGGGGAAACGGCAGTAAAGAAAGGGGAGACAGTCTGTACAACTTTCTCTTCTGAATTTTCTTCCAGGTGGACAATCCACTGTTCCACTTGCCGAAACAGGCAGAAACAATCCGCACAAAGAAGGATCACCGCATTGTGGTGGGCTTTGATGGCAACGACTCAGGTTCCAAGGCGACTGTGATGGGAAGACTGGTGGTGTCTTGTGCACGCTCTGCTGGTGGCAGCGCCAGTGTGCAGTGGGTCTACTATCTGAAAGGCATCACTCCATAATGAGGCAGCATTTCCAACAAACAGTGACTGACTGTGCATTGTATGCAACAAAGACGTTTTTCAGGACTTTCCAGAGGATAACAGCCCTTGTGTAAAACAGGACTTGGGACGTGCTCTTTGCAAACCCTGTTCATGCAGCTGGTGAATATGATGTCTGCATCCAGGCATACAGAGTATCTAAATATGCCTTGAATAAATATGGAGAAAATGAGAAAAGATCAATAAAAGCTGTTTCATCCTCTGCAGTGGAAAACTACCAGGCAACCCATTTTGATGTTGGGTGCACTCTTTTAAAACAGATTTACTCTAAAAATTTAAGACAAAAAAGGAAATGCTGACATACACATGAATGCAAGTTTATGTCTCAAGCTTAAAATATTTGCACACTTCCATTTATTGTAAATATGTATGAAGACAATATTACTGAAATTGCAAACTTTGACTGATTGTAGATATGAGTACATCTATTTGTGTTTGATATGCAGAAAGAAACCAATTAAAATAGTGTGCATTGAAATTCTGTTTACTTTGTTACTTTGCTTCTGTTGTGACAGTTTTGTTTGTTTATTGGCCACTGTGTAGACTATTCCGTCCACTTTGTTCCAATAGAGTTTAACATACACATTTTAATTTGAAATTCAAGTGTGATATATATGTATTATTTTGATGTTGAGCAACTGAAGTGACTTTTAAACATTTCATCCACAGGCCAAGGTGGTGGTTGTTTTTTTGTCTCTTTTTATTAATGACTTCTATCAGCTGATATGTAATGAAAAGTATGAGTCTGTGTAATGACTTGTGTTCAGCTGTTCAGTCAAACACTATGATGCTGATTTTCCTGTTCATTGCAAATGTAATGTCAGGCTGTACATGATTATAAGACTGTACCTGGTCATACCTGGTCCAGTGACCTAAACCATACATTTTAAGGTCATTGTGGTGCCAATCATTTACAGCTGAAGATTGTTTTATACCTTGCCTGACAAGTTCTTATTCAAATGAAAATTAGTGGGATTGTTACATATAGTTGTGAACATAATCATGAACATGTTTCAGAATAAAAGAGAGATAGATGACTCATTTCCAGCCTTGGTTAAAACTGTTATGTTTGTATTTTCTGAGATGTTTAACTTGAATTCTTTCGAAAGTCTGCATGGTGATAGTCAAGGTTTCCAAATTACATGTTTATGCCAGTTTATGAAAATTCCATACCAAAAGAGGAGGGTTGTTGTTGTTGTTTAAAAAAATTATTTATGTGATTTATCTAAGTGTTTGCTCTTCTTGTTTGGAATATGTTATTTACAAACAACTGTGATAATATTGACCATGAATAAGAATTGTTTGTATGTATATAAGTGATGTGCTCTTTAAACTTTAAACTCAAGCTTGTGACAAGAATGTTTCAGTGTGTTTTGTTTTTGTTGATTTTGTAGTGATATGTGTGTGTGTGTGTGTGTGTGTGTGTGTGTGTGTGTGTGTGTGTGTGTGAGAGAGAGAGAGAGAGAGAGAGAGAGAGAGAGAGAGAGAGAGAGAGAGAGAGAGTTAAAAATACTTAACCATGCAGTTATTATTCTGACCTCCAGACATTTTTGGACATCATCACTAGCAGCAAAATCTGTTTCATGAGCTCAGTACCATGTTGAGAGCTCTTTTCCTATTCTTCATTTTAACATCACCAAAATGTCTTTGATGTCATGGACAGAACACCTGGAAGCTACCAGTTTTGCATACAGCTCATGGAAAAAAAAGCATGTCGATTGCAATCATTTTTGTGACCAGTTGTTTTTATCTTTAGTTTTACGTACAGGTCATGGAGGAAAAGCATGTGGATTGCAGTCATTTTTGTCACAGATTGTTTTCATCTTTGTGGCATGAACTTTTGATGACAAAAATCTGGACAAAAAATGTAAGTCCACAACAACAACAACATGTGTGGTCTATTGAGTATTAGGCTACTACCCCAATCTATTTTCAACTCGTTTCAAAAATATTTTTTAAACCATACCAAAGTCCAAAGAATCGCTTTTTTTTTTAACCAAATCTGAGAAGGGTGGTTCCTTTAAAAAGCTATTAGATGTGCATTGCTCTGACAGAGCCCAGTCCTTGACAGGAGGGGTTCATAAAGAATGCAGTATGTGTTTTCTGCAGCTGTGAGCCAGTTTGGCCTAGCGGTAAGGCGTTAGGCTGGTAAGCGGAAGGACCTCAGTTCAATACTTCTCTTCAGAAAGATTGTGGTTTGTGGACACTGTCTTGTGACTTTGCCCATCACTTCCTACTGAAACATTAAAATGGCTCTCATCGCTGCCCATCTTAATGCAGAAGTCATTCTGGTGGTGACAGTGTAGCGACAGGTATATAATCTCCCTCTCCCCCAACCTCCATACCCCCTTTTCCCCATCCCTAATAAGCCGTACGGTTTCTGTGGAAGTTAAGCACCATGTTTACTTCTTTTCTGCAGCTTCCATCAAATTCCAACATGGTGTACATTTTTTGTTTGTTTTTTAACTGTGTTAGTTCATTAATGATTGGAATTTAACGTCCTGCCAACCAGACAGGGACACCTCAGGACAATTTATTGCATACGTGAGTAAAAAAAAATAATTAAGTCTGAAACATGAATGACTGCTACTGCTAGCATTCTAAAACAAGATCCAAACACAGAAAAGATTCAAAAGAACGCTTATTTATTATGACACAGACACACAATCTGCAAAATTTTAGGGTAATCCCCTTCATAAAACGACAAAACTCGTACGCCTGTTTTAATGCTTGCGTCACTTCAAGGGGTCAGGGCACTTTAATAGCGAGTTAACTCAGAATTTCGACTCGGACGTGTACTCAAAACCCAGAGGGAATAAATTAGACGGAAAAGAGAGTGGATGCTTGGGAAGAAACTTGGTTGGTTGGCTAAACGTGCTTAATGCTGAGTTGCCTCGGAAGAGATTCTGGCGAGGACCAAGATCCCAGAAGGTGGGGGGTAGAGGGAGGCACTATACTGTCACCACCACAGACTGACTCCTGCATTAGGATGGGCAGCAATGAGAGCCATTTGAATGTTTTTATTCATTGTGATGGACAAAGTCCACAGACCACAACATTTGAAGTGAGGGGACAGCCGAAGCGGAATTGAAATGCCTTACCGCTAGGCCAATGATGATGAGTTGATGCTTAATGTCCTCAGATGTCAGTTGACATATTAGGGACAAGTTGTGACCAATGCCGAAGCACGGTTCAATAATTCTTTACGTCCACAGAAACCAGAAGGCTCGTTAGGACGGACAGCCCAGGACGGCCACCTCGACTCTCACACAGCTCCTGAATTATGACGCTAGGCTAAGCCGGCTTACTTGAAGTTATTGTCAAGCTCTTTTAGCAAAGAAAGTACAATAAGCCTAAAAACAAGGGACACCACCCTCACAAACTAAACAAAGATGTCCAAGCGAAACGCTATAAAATACGTTCAAAATGAAGAGCCAGCATTTATTCGTCAATTTAAAGAGAAGATCGGCTACAAGGAAGGCCCTGACGTAGATACTAAGGTTGCAATGTTTAGTAATCATGATTTGTAGGGGTCTGGGATTTGTTTCAGGTCCAGACAGTGTGAGGGACATCTCGGTTCGAGTTAACACATTTAGTCAACGGAGACCAGCAGAGTCTTGCCGACTCGGACGAACCCAGATCGGCAGATGTCCCGCACGCTCAGAGCAATCTGAGTACTCGCTCTCAATGGCCAAAGTTGAGCTCGATCGAGCGTGGTTACCAAATGGATGGGTGACCGTTGCGTGCTAGATCTGTGCTTTGCAATATTTCTCCGGGGTCATATTCTGTGCAGACTCTACAAGTACAAAAGTCATTCGGAAAAACTTTAAAAAGCGAGGGCCCTTGTGTGTATACGGACGCAAAAAGATCCCACGTACACAAGTTAGATATCCTGTGGTCCATGTCAGAGTACGGTGAATTATGGAAACACCAAAAGAACCCGTCATGCGGTTAAGGTTTTCGCCGTTATGAGTGCGCGGCACGCGCAAAGGGCGTTGCTAACGGAAAAGATAATATTAATAATCAGAATAATGATTGTGGCTACTTCCAGCAGACAAATTAAATATAACACATCATGTAATCCAACCCAAAACAAAGGCTAGCATTTTCTGCACATATCCACAGTCATCTCAAGTGTATTCACTGTACTGTCACTGATGATGTTTGAATCATTGACATTTGGCCTAATGTGATAGTAACAGTAACACAGTCATTATCAAAGTATGCCATCAATACAGAAGTTGTACAATGGGTCTCTTTTGGAGGCAGTTCAGAGATGATTGTTCAGTTTGTTGTACACATACTTGCGGTGTGTTGTACTTTCTGTAGTTGGCAGACAGACCAAATGTTTAAAACACTAACAATGATTAGAATAGTGTAGATCATAGTATTACTAGATGATGATGGTGATGATGATTGCAGAGACAGAAACTGGAGTATGAAGAAAATGAGGATAGATCAGATACAGAGGAAGAAAAGCCTGTAGTTGTGGTGCTCAAGACTGGAGACCTGACTGCTGAGGAGTTTGAAGAAGTAGACATGCTCAAGAAGAAACTAGAAGGTTGGTGTCTGCATGAATTAGCTGAAATCTGGAATATGAAAGGCATTTTTTTTGTGATGCAGAAATGCATCATTTGGGATCAACTTCAAGATTACTTTATTATCTCATAAGAGAAATTAAGTTAGTGGCTAAAGAAAAGATCACACACACCTTTTATGTTTTATATGGACTATGCATACATAAAAAGGTATGTTTATCTCAGTATTTGCAGGGTTCCAGGCGAGATCAAAAGATTGAGAGATCTTAGAGGAGGGAGGTGGAGCTGGACCCTCACTTTTGCCCAGAAGAGATCATGAGTAGGGAGGTGGAGCTGGGCTGAGCAAGTTGGACGTCTTTTGCTTCGAGTTGTCCAAGTTGTTCGTCAACAGCGGTGCAACGGACATTGTCTTAGTGACTGTCCAGCACAGCAGTTGAAAGAGCAATTGCGCAGTGCACAAGTCGCTGGGCAATGGCGAGGGGACACCGCCTTAACACTTCCATTGTTTTGGCGGCAGTCTACGGTCTCTCCGGTCTTTTTCGGGCGGTTTCTGCGGTCGAGCCAATCACCCTGTCCCCTTTCCCACTCTGTCCCCGTACCTAATAGGTCATCCCGCCTCTGTGGACGTTAAGCAACATAAAAGCCCAAAAAAAAGTCTCAGTATTTGTATCACTAAACTTACAAAATTAATCATGTGTGTATTATTTTTATTATGCCAATATGTGTCTACAGTTTAAACTGCTAAAAGAGTTGGTGTGTGTTGCCTTTTTTTCCTGTTTTTTGTCTGTCTCCCTGTCTCTTGTTGTCTCTGTCTCCCTCTGTGAGTCTTCTTCTCTTTCTCTCACTCTGTTTTCTCTTTCTCTCTCCGTGTTTTCTCTGTGAATTATTTAACTGATTAGATAGGCTTTTTGCAGAGCTTCAGTTTCTTATTTGTGCAAATGTTCTGTGTTTCAATACAGAGCAGGAGGCTATTCGTGATGGGAAGATCAAGTTCAAGAAACCAACAAAGAAAGGAGAAGATGAGGCACCTACAGAGAAATCAGAAACAGAACAACTGGCAAAGTCTGTGAAAGGCAAAGAAAAGAATAAGGACAAAAAGAAAAAGGAGAAGGAAAAGAAAAAAAAACCCAGTTTGTTATCATTTGATGACGAAGAAGATGAGGAGGGATGATTTCTGTTATACTACAGTTTACATTTTGCAGGTAAACTTCAAGTATGATACCACTTTTTTTTTTATTGTGTAAACAAATGAATCTGATGTGACAGGTCACATAAAAATATAATACGGAATCTGGTAACTTTACTCCAGGCATGTGTGTATGTTGTGTGTGCGTGTGTTTCAAAAAGGGAGAACTTTCTATACATGTAAGTTATTGTAAGTAATTCATCTGTTTTCCTGTATTAGTTGTGATTTGTATTGAAAGTATTCAGTTTCTGCATCATGGTTGTTTTTATGTGTCAGAGACCTGCCAAGAAAATCAACTCAGTTTAAAAACAACAACAAAAAAACACTAGAATGTGTGGCTGTTTTAATTTAACATGTTTTTGTTAACAGTTTGCCATTGTCATTTAGCATCATTATGCAAATTGTCCCAGTGCATATGAACATGCATGTGCAGTTCATATCACTTTGTGTGCATGAAGGTGTGTGTGTGTGTGTGCAGGTGTGTAACAGAGACTGAGAATAAGCTGCATATGCATTCATCCATAGTAAACTTAGTAGGTAAGCATGGTGCTTAAAGAAGTCCACAGAAACCACAAGGCTTATTAGGGATGGGAAGAAGGGGGGGGAGGGGGAGGTGGTATGGAGGTGGGGGAAGATGGAGATTATATTATATATATATTCCTATCGCTACACTGTCACCACCAGAATGACTCCTGCATTAAGATGGGCAGCGATGAGATCTATTTTAATGTTTCATTAACTGTGAAGGCCAAAGTCACAAGACAATGTCCACAGACCACAACTTAAGAAAAAGGAGAGCTGAAGCAGATTTGAACCGAGGTCACTCTGCTTACCAGCCTAACACCTTTCTGCTAGGCCAAACCGACTCACTCCCCCATAGTATATATAATTGTGAGCAAGTGCTCTTTGTACGTTTTACAATAATCCCGCCCCGCTTAACGGATCAATGCAATTTCATTACTGTACTTTAGTAACCCGGGAACCGGAGCAGACGACGCTTTTGTTTTGAAGCGCGGCGTGTGGCGTAACGCCACATGGCCTTCACACAGCCGACCGGCGATAGCCGCCAGTGCGCGCCTTTTTCAAATCTGTTTTTCTCCCTTAACATTTTGACCGCTTGTTTGTTTACCTACTCTGTGTCTATCTAGTCCTTTTAGTTATGCACTAAGCTATGTATAATATAATTTGGCATCTTAGAATGTTTATTTAACGTTTATTCAGACACCGGATCGAGCTTAATTAGTAGCCGATGCCTCTCTAGGTCCATTCTTTTATAGCCGTCGTCTGCATGGCGCGCTTTGTTTAGTACTAGTAAATGGTAGTGAAATGTTGTTTTGATTCGATTAAAGTAATTCTGTGTCGATCAATGCGTTGTCGTATAGTATTTTGCTTAGCTGACTTCATGTTTAGTGTTTATTTTGGGCTGAACTTAACTTATTAAGTATTGTGTACTGTAGAAGCTAAGTTGTATTCGGCATAGACTACTTAATCTCACTATCAGCGCTGCTGCGACTAAGGTTACGCGCCCCAGGCGAAAGTTCGCACCGATTGTTTTAATGCTAGTCTTTGAGTTTGTCTTGCTTCTCTTACAGAGCGTTGTATTGTAATTGTTATGTACCATTTTAACCGTGGGAGCGTGCTCTTTATTCCGATGTAAGTTTTAGTGACATTTATATTTTGTACATTGTGTTAGTTGTGATTTAGTTGTACGAATCTGTATATAGACAGGCGCAAGCCACGCTTCCCACTCTTGTTGTAAATAAAATAAGTCATGTGTGTACATTTTGTTTATACGGTTTAAAAGATTGTAACTGTAGCTTTCATTTGATGTTTTTCATGTTTTAATTGGTTTAGTTATTGTAGAGGAAAGTGTATTTGTGCGGGCCAGGGAAACACAATTGTCAGCCATTTTGTGGTCCAGAGGGGCGATTTTATTGTAGCGATAGCGTGTGTTCCCTGTGGCCCGCGCCGTTCTCTTATCTATGCGTGAGCGTGAGGATTTTGGGGTGTGCTGAAAACTGTCTGCGGCTGAACAAGTAAAAACTGATTGCTGCCATACGCCTGCTGTGGTCTCCACTTTATTGACTCCGCTGCCTGTGTTTTATCCTGTCGACGACGCCACACCATTACATAATTATACACAGTTACATAACTCTGTGTGTAAGTGCGAGTGATATGTGTGTGCATGCATCAGTATGTGTGTGCATTATTTAAAAAAGGGGTGAGAATGTTTATGTGAATGACAGACACACTTCTGTGTGCTTACTTTTTATGTACTGTTTCACTGAATGTAACTGTTAAGTTCTTACTTTTTATTTACTTGTTTCATTATAAATAAACGTTTGACAAAGGCAAATAACTGAATTTTGTTTTTAAATATTAATAAAGTAGCATTGTAAATAATTGGATAATTCTTTCTTATTATGACATGTTTTTTGTTTTTGTTTTTAATTCACATACTTTATATTTAAAGATGATTCTTGACTGGTTTAAACAAAATTTATTTCATACCCACACACACAACACACACAACAACAACAAATGGAAAACAAAACAAGTTGGGCCATGCAGCAAGCAAAAATTACTTATATCAGTATGGCCCTAACATTAAACAAAATAAAGTCACCAGTACGCCTGTATGGATTATATGGACAAAACGATCAGCAATAAAAACAAAATTGGTATTTTAGTGTGTTCCTATATGAGCGCATATGTTTACACCATGTGTGCGTCTGTGTGTGCATGGAGATGCAGAGGGAGATTCTCTTCTCACACATATGATCCGCAAGGGAGGAATTTTTACACTGTATGAATATTTCATAATGTATTGCCCAATACAACATTGAAACTTGCAGAAAAGTGATCTATGATGAATTGCACGTTGCTTGGTTGTGTGTGTGTGGTAATTCCCCAAGTAAAAAAATACATTGCTGTGTCGTTCACTTAACTATAATCACAGGTGCATGGGTAAGTCAACAGTGACATAATCTTCAGTAAGTCAAGCTGCGGTGAGAAGATAAATCGAATCGTAGTACTTTTTAGACCTGTAGTAGCTACATTCAGCCAGAACTGTAAAGTAAGGAACTAAACGTGAGCAGCTCCCATCCATTGCACCGCTTGAAGCCGGCGACGATCGCAGGGCGTGTTTTAGCGAAACCGGGTGCAGAAGAGGAAGATACAATAAAATGTAAGCGGGATCTGACCATAAAAAAAAAATATTTTTAAATGAACTCTTGCCGCCCGAAAGGTGGAATTGAACCACTCCGACGTCAGTCGGCTACAGGTTTGAAGCCTGCACCCCAGACCACTGAGGTTCATCCGGGCACTCATGACCTTTTTCAATCAGTATATATCCCGTACAGTTCGCATTGACTACTTTTGGCTGGTGTTGCCTGACGACTGTTCTATATGAATCAGGAGTTCCCATCGTACAATGTAGTGCAAAGAAAATTTAATAAAAAATTTACTCATCGTTATCTTTCTTCATTTCATTCTCCATTGTTTATGTAAATATGCTTTTTAAAGAAAATTTGCAATAAAGTATCAATTCAAGAAAAGATAATATCTCCCTAAGCATGAAAAACGAATGTAAAATGTACGTTAATGTACGTATTCAGACCAAACTCCGACTGTCTTCTGCGGTGTATGGTTCTATTATTAAATCACACTGGTTTGGTCTGCATGTAGAAGTACGGATAGCCGTAGAAATAGTTAGAGAACGCCCATTTTTTCGACGAAACGCCAAGTTACGTTATTATGATTACTATGCGGGTCTTTGTGCGGCGCGCTGTCTTCTGCGCATGCCCGGATGGAAATTTTGTGTTTCGTTTGCTGGTGGCGTGGAATAGTGATATTTTATTATCAAAATAATGTAAAAACGTTTTCAGTAATTCAACCGTTTGAAAACATAGTTCTTGCCGTTGTTGTTCCTACCACGTGGTGTAACTAAACTGAAATAACAAGTGCCTTTCAGTCGCCATTTTCCTTTGAGGCCCTAACAGGGTCACAGCGGAGATAACAAGCAAAAAAAAAAAAAAAAGCAACGTCATCTCTCGTTGCCTGTTTTCGGGCTCGAGACCTCTCGTGCCCATTGCGGTAAGGTTTAGTTTTGGCGAAGTACCCATGTTCACAGCGTTCAAATTCCCACCCCGCACACAGTTTTGCAGGCACACACAATTCAACCTTGGGTTTGGCCGGGTAAAACCGACATTAACTGGGCGACGCGGCAGCCAGCCCAATTACTGTATTAGACTGATAATCATACTGGATGCGCTACTTCCAAAAAACAAAAGCGGGCTTTTACATAAGTTAATCCTTTTCAGTAATGTGTATTTGGTATTGGGACAGAACAGAACTACAGACTGTAAGGTGGCAATCATTCATACATGCATGTATTCAGAACAAAGATCACTCCTCTTTGACCTATTTTTTTCAGCGGTGTGTGAGTAAGACTAAGAAAAGCGTGTTTTGAATTATAAACAGACCACCAGCGCACTATTCGCGCCAGGAACTCTAGTCACACAAGCGAGGATTAAATATATTTTCGGTTAGAAGTTGATCGCGCTATTTTTGCCTGGAGAACGTGACGGTCACGTGATATTTCGGTTTGGCCTAGCTGGTAAGCGGAGGGACCTCGGTTCGATACCGCTTCGGCTTTCCTTTCTCTTTAAAAAGGTTGTGACGGTTTGTGGACACTGTCTTGTGACTTTATCCATCACTTCCTACTAAAACATCAAAATGGCTCTCATCGCTGCCCATCTTAATGCAGAAGTCATTCTGGTGGTGACATTGTAGCGATAGGTATATAAATCTCCCTCTCCCCTCACCTCCATACCCCCCCTTCTCCCCGTTCCTAATAAGCCTTGTGGTTTCTGTGGACGTTAAGCACCATGTTTACTTATTTACATATATATATATGTCCTCCGGGGCTCGTGGTTTTTGCGCCGAGGGAAGATCCACAGACATAAACAGAACTGCGTAACTTACCGCGGAAGGCCGAACACTTATTTGCAGATTCCCTCACAAGGAGCCAAAACGTCTCCAGAAATGGCTTCGGAACGTAAGGAGAAAGAAGTACACACCTTCGTAGACAGCAGTACTGTGCTCTGCACATTTTGAAGAACGCTGTGCCAGCAAAAGTTAACGTAGTTTCTCCAAGCATTTGCAGAAGGCGGATGCTAATTGCAACAAACAATTATTTTTTTGTTGTGTATGAGATTCTCCCTCCTGCTCTTTCACTCTCTGTTTGCCTGCCTGCCTGTCTTTCACACGCACTGACTGCACGCACGTGTGGACGGATCATACCCGTGTTCCTTAACTATACATAAACTTCTGCCGCACTTACATATAATACACACGCGGGCTTTTGCATATATATAACTCTCTTCTCTGCGTGTGTTAGTCACGGTACCCATGTATGTGTGTGTGTGTGTGTGTGTGTGTGTGTGTGTGTGTGTGTGTGTGTGTGTGTGTGTGAGAGAGAGAGAGAGAGAGAGAGAGCGAGTGAGCGAGTGAGAGAGAGAGAGAGGTTAACAGCCGCATGCTTCGGCGGCCAGCGAGTCATTCGAACCGCGGCCGTCGGCTTCGAACTTACTTCAGTCCTGGATTGATAAAATGATCTCCTGTCAGTGTGTGGCTTAGACTTTAGACTTTACAGTACCAATGAGGCCGCTCGGACAGTGGGGTAAAAATGAATATATTCGATGTTTGTGTACGGTCGATGCCAATACCGAAGATGGCACCGTCTATCTTTAGCTTTGACACAAGTCCTATGATCTCATTTTGGCCAAGTTACAAGTAGCAGGAACAATTCTTGATGTTGATTCACTCATCGTCACTGTCACACCCATTTAACAATATGCATCTCGGTTGTTACCAAGTCACAACTTGAAACTGACACAACTAGGATCGTGTCGTGGTGCCGCTCCACATAGTCCTTACTACCATTCACGCGGCCAGTGAGACAAAAAACAAAAAAAAAGTTACCACAACAAACACAAAAACATGGATTTGAATGGAATAAAGAATGCACTCACGTCATTTTTGTCGTCTTGTCAGTGGTCAGTCTATTCAAAATCCGTGAGACTGACGAGTTTGAAAGGCCCGCGCGCCGAACACGGCCGGAGTACCGCCTTTTGACTCATTGATACGGACGTCTGCAAGTCAGCAGCCACAAGTATTCATACATACCAGCCACCACTGAAATCAGTAGTCAGTCTAAACGCAGGCAAAATAATAATAAGTGATAACATTAATAATAATAACTAACTAACAAAAAATCAAAGAACAAAACAAAAACTCTGTTCAGGACCGATGATTTTTATTGGTCCTTGGACTAGGATCCAGTTTCAATCAGCAAAACCTGATGACTGACTGTACTTGCCGGTCTAACGACATGAAATGTCACAGTGTAACTTGCCGCCCTGCCACCGTGACTAGCCTTCTCAGTCTCAGTCTTAGTCTGGCACACACACTCAGTCTCTCTGTGTGTCACTGACACAGACACACACGGCACGCACGTACGCAAACACACACACACACACAAAAGTATTTAAAGGGAATGAAGACAACAAACTGAGACTGACAAAACTATTTCGGCCTCGGCCTTCTTTTATATATATGTGTGTGTGTGTGTGTGTGTGTGTGTGTGTGTGTGTGTGTGTGTGTGTGTGTGTGTGTGTGTGTGTGTGTGTGTGTGTGTGTGTGTGTTATCAGATTTGGGGTTCGGGTCAGGTCTGCTCGACTAAGCGGGAAACCATGCGTAGGTCTACTGCAACGAAGCATTTCATGCGGCAGTCTCCTACCCAGGACGATGACGGAAAGTCGTGTCTTTCGGTAAATAATAATAATAATAATAGTAATACATAAATTTTCGCTTGTTCACATACATGTACATAATATATTACATTAACATTTACTAACATATCGTATACAATCTCATAATACATACTTAATAAATTACACTAATATAAAACAAAAACTTGTAAAATGGCACATAAAATTTAAAAAAATGCTATAAAACACAGAGACGTTACAATAATTTAAAACAGGTACATGATTATAAAGCTGTGTTCTAAGTAATTAGTATTATTACTATGCTAAACACACACACACACACTGACACACACACACACACACACACACACACACACACACACACACACACACACACCTCCTCCCCCCTCTCCCTCTGCCCCTCTCTTTGTCTCACATACAGACATACTCTCTCTCTCCCCACCCACCATCACTACAGCTTGTACACTAGATTTTGCATGAAACAGTTTCACCCCAGAGTTTTCGACGCGTCTCCGTTGGCACCAAAACTCATTTTCCGACCCCACGATCTGTTACGGCGCGCTGCTGTCGCCGTCTCAGAAGTTCGACGATCTGAGGCACACTTTATTTGTGATTCCAGATAAGCATCAGAACTACAATACAAACGCATAGAATAAACGGAACCAGAACTAGGACTGCATATAATAAACGGCCGAATAAACATACTATTGTGTGCGTATGATGGACTGAACTGAGACTTGTGAATTTGCTGGCTGCGGGCTCCAAGCCCGAGCAGCTCTTCGTCTTCGCCTGTCGGTGGCAGAGCAGTACAGACACACACAGCGCTGTAAAGCTGTGCGCTGAGGCACGAAACCATACAGCTGTACGGGCTCCGCGGCAACTTCGACCGTCCGCCATTATGACCTAGATCTGCAGTTGTAGCGGTAGCCGACCGGTCTGAACCATGGATGAAACGGGCCTCTTTTCTTTCTTTTTTTTCGCCCTCTGTTACACCAGTATTTAGTTATGTTTGTCTTTAAAATAACTGATTCATGTTTATCTAGGTTTATGGAAGGTTCACGAGATCGGTGGAAAATGTTTCATTTCAAACAATTTCGGTCCAAAACTGATAATATTGATCGTGCTTCTCGCGGAGAACAACCCAAGGCCAACCCATAGTGGCGGCCTAAATTGTAGTGCACTAAATATAGCCTGGCACAGTTCACTCGGCAGAATTTCCTCAGCAACGGGCACCGAAAGTAGACAGGAGAAAATGACACTCAGTACAGCCTGCATGAACGAAACGGCTCATGTCTGGTTGACGAGTTTGAGCCGGGCGTCAGTCACAGCGGTTCTAGTGCTCACTGAGCTCTGATGCAGCCATGATTACCCGCACAGCTCCTGTAGTCAGTGGCGGCGTGAATGAGTGATTGGCGAGAACTAATGAAATACGTTAGCGGGCTAATAATAGTCATAGTTAAGGTCATGCGTAAAGTGCATTAACGTCCTGGTTGACTGGGCGTAACAACAACAACAAAACGTTAGTTACTTAGTCTGGTTTGTCTTCACCTACAGTTGTGGTATACTGTCTTGTGACTTTGTCCCTGACAGTTGAAAAAACATTAATAAAATGCCGCTGGCATGGCCAACAGAATCATTCTGATGGTGATAGTGTAGCGTACACGGTTTCCCTACCCCCGCCTCAGTTCTGGAATCTCGGTCCCCGCTAGTCTACCGGCCTATCCTGGCATAGTCTAACTAGCGCCAACATCTTCATCGTTGCGACGACCCAACGGTCACATTTTCAACATTATCTGGCCGATATTTGCAGTGACTAGATTTAGCAGTTTGTAGGCCATCGGCCGGCTTTAGGCACGATTCTTTCACTTTCCCCGGAACCGTTCGGCTCAGGGCGACCGAAGCGGGATCGGGTTTCGAACATCGGCAACTGACAGTGCTGCTTGAATACTCTTGATTAGACCAAAGCCCGTCTATTTTAAAATAGACGGGCTTTGATTAGACGTAGCAGACAGATTATGACTCACGAGTCCGCGATTAAAGCGGACCTGTGCCGGTGTCTCACCCGCGTGTGGGACAGGACGCACTACAGCGATTCGGTCTCAGTCTCGGCACAGATAGACTGTAGCCCACTGGCTAAACTTCAGTCCCAGGCAGCTACTGTCTCTGATAGCCTGATTTAGCCTGGGATCTGGCTGCTTTACTTTGCGGCCGACCCGGCAGGGTACGCGAACAAAGTGTAATGTCTGTGCCAGACATACTATCTTGCCGCCATAACGGTAGTATTTGGTAGTCGTGGACTGGCTCAGTCAAAGATGTGGACTGAATTTCAGTCAGTATTATTGGCGGTACACGCTGTCAGAGACTAACACACGGGCCCTTTAAGTAAAGCTCATTTTTGTGTAGGTGCCGCCACAACCGGATGGCCCGGAGCCGGCTGGGCCTACTGGTAGAGCGGAGTGAGGCTCAGGTACCGGCTGACAGCAGAGGGACATCGACATACAGGGAATGATTGTACTGCATTTGTAATCGTGTGTCATAAACATGTCACGAGTAAAACTGTAATGCGGGGGGGGGGGGGGGGGGGGGGGGGGGTCGCCGTTGCGATTCCGCCTCGACTCTCTTCGGAGTTGTGGTCTGTGGCGGACTGACTCATTTGTCCCTCACAGTCAAATGGGTCTCATCGCTGCCTATCTTTATGCAGGAGTAATTATGGTGGTGACAGTGTCGCGTTAGATATCGCGGCTCCCTCTTCCCTCAGGATCTCGGTCCCCGCCGCAGGCGCCAACAAAAATGGCACATCAGTTGTCACACATGAAAATTGCACGGCAGTAGTAACCAAGTTCAGTAGGACAAAATGGTGCAGCAAGACAAGGTAACACTTGATTTACTGACAAATATTATTTGATTTAAACATTTAAAATTGTGAATATAGAGAATATGATGCCGTATTCGTTTTAATACAAGTCACTATAAGCTTAGCTTGTTTGATGCTCATGCAATAATTTTGTTTTTTTATATTTACATGAACGTAAATAAACTTTGCTTAAACCGAAGTCACAATAAGTAGTGCCGCATGTCTGAAAAGCTTCAGTGAATGACGTCACTATGAGACGCTGCCGATTCACGACCGAGACTGAAATGCGGTCATGACAGAATCGCTTGAACCTAAGCACGGGATTTTTAATCGATTTCTCTCGTCGAGCATTTTGACGGCAGCAGCCTTGCAACTGAAAACTGTCCAAGGTTTTGCCTCAACTCATCACTGGATTGCACAGGTGCCTCTCAGCATTTGGTGTCAGTGACTCGGGCCTTTCCTTCCTCAGTATATAAGACATGATCAGTGGTTGTATGAAAACAACACGCCTAGGAAACAAACAAACAACAACAACAAAAGATCAACACACACAAATGGCCAAAGCCTGAGAACGCTCATTTTATGGAACAACACAAAACTGACGTGTACATTTTCAGGGTGGAGCCCCCCCCTACCCCCCCCCCCCCCCCCCCCCCCCCCGGGCCGGCATGTAATAGTTAATATGTAAACAGACGATGAAAGAAATTAAGACTGAAATCACAGCTTTCTGAGTTGGTTGACGTTTGGCCCATGGGACCGCCTTTTGACTCAGACGACTCAGGACTTGAAGTTGATTGCTGCGCTGTCCGTCGCACTGCCGCCGCGGGGGTAACTTACCAGTATCGTAAACACTGTAATAAAAATATTGTTATAAAGTTATCTCAGTGGTCTCAGTTCAGTGTGCGGCACGATACAGTTCGCAGCAGCCGGACGGCCGTAGAAGGGCGGGGCTCGGCGACGCCGGGGCTCCTGCCATCAGCTGGGCATACTGCTGGGCCTGGTTGCATGGCCCGTCGAGACGGCTGCAAGAGACGGTACACAAAGCTGTATCGTCTCTGGTTCGAGAGGCTGTGATTAATCGCCAACTCTTGAGCGCAACTGAAACGCACACCCCGACGTGCGTTTGCTCAGTGGCAAAGCCACTCGACTAAAACATACCGGTTCAGTGTTAGCTGAACAAACTGGGTCATTCAGTATAGGCCAATAATTATAGCGTCGTTTTTGTTAAGTTGATGACGAGCGTGTGTTGAGACGGCATTGTGACGACCCGAGTATAAGGTTGTCAAATAACTTTCCTGACATTGCACAGTACAGTAGCTTGCGTAAGTCTAGATGGCAGCGCCTTAAAAACAAACGAACATAAAAAATAAACATAAAAAAAACTCGGAAAAAACAACTAGGAAGATGTATCAGATGTGATAACCATGCTCGGGTTAGAATCAGCCGTCCCACGGTTGGCAGACCCCCCAAGTCTGGTGGGGCACTGTATTGAGAAGCCGTGGAATCCATGATTCTGCTTTTCTCAGACCTTCTAATCAGTCGACAATGCATATTGTAAAGATGCGGCATGACAAATCCACTGAGCTTTGACATGTATTGGCACACCTGAAATTCGAGTCAAATTCCGGCAACTCCATCGTGACGGCTTGAGATACAGAGCCATCGTGCCTTGCCCCTCTTCCAGGCCAAAAACACACACACACACACACACACACACACACACACACACACACACACACACACACACACACACACACACACACACACACACACACACACACACACGCACACACACACACACACACACACACTGATTGCATGCGCGCGCAGTTGACGCACTGTCAGTGAGTCAGCACGGCGCCGGGGGCACTATGAGACGCATAGTGACCACACGACACTCACAATCAGACTGAAACATATTGCCGCCGGACACACACACCAGCACGTCCAGTATAGTATTCTCGGCCGCGTGATTACTACGTGAGTGCAAGTAACTTTTTCTGGCCAGTGCCCGGGCGGCGCCGGGCCAGGCCGTACGACTTGGCCGGCAGCTGCAGTCTCAGCCGGGGAAAGAGTGACTACCTCACTTCCGATACAGCCAACCGCGTTGTCCCGGCGCAGTTTATGGAAAACACGAACATGATCCTCAGTGTGGCCCGGATGACAAAACTGTTGCCAAAACTGACGGAATTGCGGGATTGCATGGGATTGCGGGACAGTCGATTCAAATCACTAAAGTAGTTCGTGCAGATGAGTCAGTAAGACTGATCGCTCAGAGATGTTCAGTTTTTGTGTAGGTAAATGGTACTAGCAGCTGACTGTGTTACACTCGGACTCATGACAGACCGCGACTGATGAAAATCACCATGCACCGCTTTGGACGAGGTGGTCTGCTTATGAACTTTTTTTCTCTCAAGTTAATGTACAGCAAAAATTGATTGAGGTGTTTTCACTGTGTGTGTGTGTGTGTGTGTGTGTGTGTGTGTGTGTGTGTGTGTGTGTGTGTGTGTGTGTGTGTGTGTGTGTGTGTCTCTCTCTCTCTCTCTCTCTCTCTCTCTCTCTCTCTCTCTCTCTCTCTCTCTCTCTCTCTCTGTATATATATATAATTCTAGCAAGGCCGCGGTCACATCTAACTAACTCTACCGTCGGGTGGGACTAGAGCAGTGGCCATTAGAATCGGACTGGCAGTTGCGGCCGTAAAGCAACATGGAGCGGCCGGATCGGTTGGAAATGAGATTGAGGAACTCGAGACGGTGCCCAGCGGCCTCAGAGGCTGCGGCTGTGGGCCCAGATCAACTGAGCTGGAACACACCACTGACTGGCGTAGAGCCAGTGACGCCGGCAGGACTGTGACTATCCGATGTTTCCTGGCCAAAGCGGCATTAGGGGTCGAAGCCCATGTCATAGAAAGGATGGAGTACATAGTCTTTCCCGACTGCTTAGATACCATTTTTTAAAACTGAACGGACTCCTTGTCTGTTTTAACAAAGTCACGTTATGATAACGCAAGTTATGATAACGCCGGCCGGACCGGAGTCACGCACTACTAAAACAAGCTGACAAGCCTTCCCGCGCCGGCAGGACTGCTACAACCGACTCCGAATAGGAGGTAGCCGCAAAGGCTGAATTTCGGAAGCCCCTTTCCGCGGACATCTTTTGGATCTGCACGAGTAGTCGCTGCGCAACTCAAGTTCCGCTGTGGGGCTGTCATGATCACGGCTCAGGACGCTCCTACTAGTTTTGGCGGCTTTCGGCTGATGCCGTGCCGCAGTCACTTACCGCCGACCCTCTCACGTGTATCCGGGCCCAGAAGTATGAGATAGCCAATAATTTTCTAATATTCAGTGAATGTTGCACGTGCCACTTACACTGTGACTTTGGTGATACGGCAGATCAGCCATTCATTGTTGTTTAAACTGGCCGATCCACAGTCATTGAAATAAGCCCCGTGTATGACTAACTGAAACACACTGCCTTCTGGCGTCACTCGTATGCAATGACGCCATAGGGAAAGAATTTTAATGTGACGTCACAAACAACCATTTTTAGTCTCCTGCCAAATGTGGTCAAGTAGTTTTGTTGACGTCACGTTTGAAGCTCCCAGACCAGTTGTTTTAAGGTTTGCCGTGGCAAAGGTATAATTTTGTGACGTAGGCACTCATAAAAATGGGTTGACCTACTTTTTCTGACGCCATGTCTTTTTTTTGCCCATTTCGAGGCTGAAGCAAGAGGTCTTGCTATGCGCATGCGGAGTTGAGGGAGTGTTCTGATTGGACGAAGGTTACTGATTATGCAGCGCGTTCGTGACGTAGGCGTCGTGTGGATTGTGGTCACGTGACCATCCAATCGCCATCTTTGCGAGGGAGAGTGGTCTTGTCACGGTTACCCGCCGCCCCTGGAAGTGGCCCCAGCCATGAACATTTGTTGAACTTAGGCTACTCGATGAATATATGGAGGTATGTAGCAGTACCAGCATTCACAGGTGTTTTGTTTTTAAGTATTTCATGAAAAACGTGGACAAATGTAAGTAATTTCTCCGATTTTATTGGGCTGGCCGATACAATTTCCATCAGAATGTGGGTTTTGTGGCGGAACGGAAATCCCTGCCATGCATAGAGTGATCGCGCCTTTTGTCTCGAGAAGCGGGTTGGCTGGCATAACTGAATAAACGATCACATTCAACTAAAAGTCATTTACTTTTGCCCGACTTTTTTGTGTCTCGATCCTTTGTTTTTGTTTTAGTGGTCGTTTTCTGTTAGCAAAATCGACAGTTCATCGTATCGTCAAATGCTGTGGCAGTCGATACCGGCGGGATACTGTTTTAACGCATTGTGCAAGTGCGTGTTCATGCGGCTTTTGGGGATTTTTTATATATATTTTTTTTTCTGCACACGAACGACAACCAAGTGTTGAGGGTTTATTCTACAATTTCTGCGTTAATTTTTCTTTTCTTCGTAAGCATAATTGTGTAGTATGTTTAAAGATGATGAATTTAAGTCGAGGATTTAAGGAGTGCACCAACAAATGTTCAATACTCCTAGTCTTAAAAATGTTAAGCTGGATGCTGTTACTGTCATACTGTTACAGTACTGTATACGGGGGAAGAAGAACAATTATAAAGCACTATGGTGTTACATGTGGTAATCATGACTCCAGTTTAGTTATATTTTTATGCAGTTATGGATCATGAGGTGTGTTCACTGTATTTGGAGTCTAAAACCTAGTACTAACAATTATTATTATTGGAAAATTCATTTGAAACGTATCCACAACCAATGTTAACCGCTGAATCAAAACGCCTGCCCTAAAGATAGGACCACAAATCTCAATTGGTCAGTGTCCTAAAAATGCAATTATTTCATTCTGATTCTACTAATATTGCTCTTGTTCATTTGAAAATAATTAGATTTGGGCAGTTTCTGTCTCAATTACTTTATGAATGTGTTCAAGTTATCCGATCAACTGAACCTCTTTTTTTTAATCTAATGGTTTTATTCCGAATTATGCAAGCTGCATGGCATGTTTGAAATGACCACACACACCAAAAAAGGAAAAAAGTCAGTGATTCTTTTTCTAATTTGATCACAAAAAATACACAGTTGACAAAACCCACATAGACTGCATATTGATAGGCAGTCTCAGTTTAGAAGCGTTGTGCATGGTTAGACCAGACATGCAATCCTTAGTCCAGAGTTTAAAAACACTATTACTCTTGTGTTAATAGTGCTAACTCTAAATGATTTCCTTGTCAAATCTTCAAGCAGTTGAAAAATGGAAAAGACAAAACAGGCTTCTCACAGGGGCTGTGACAGACAGAAACAAATGACTAAAAATCAAACCATGCTTCTGAATAAGCACTCACTTGGTTATTTACTGTTACACACTCACCTTCACCAGTACAGAGCCTCTGCTAGACTGCTGAGACTATCAGTACACAGTACTGGCAATAAAAAAAATATTCTGGTACCAACCCTCAGTCAGCCAATACAGTCAACATTACCTAGGTCTAATATTATAATGTTCCTGCATGTTTTATTACATTTGTGTCTTCAGTATGTGTATGCACCACTGATGTTTGATCTAGATCTAGTTTCCGAGTAATGACATGCATGTTCCTCAGAGCTGATGTTGGGCTAAACAATCGATCATGTTGTGAAGACTCGCCTTTTTATAGACTGTAATCAAACTCACTTTAGTTGCCAATTTTGGCTTCATTTGCTAGATATTAACCTGTATGATTGATTTTAATGGTATTTGTGACCCAAAATGGCATTTAAAAGGTCCTGAGGAATTTTTCACTGCCTCCTTGGATATTACATGTTTCTTCCTCTTTATTTTGTTTGTTTCTTGTTGTTTGTTCCGCCACTCCAGTCTCCACCCTGGCACAAGACTGCAAAAGGAAGGTCACACCAGCCTTTCCAAAATTAGTGTCGTCCCCATGCCAGTACCATGAAAAATCTGTCATCCAAGTTGTGTTGTACTCCTTTTTCTTCTGTCGCTTCTTAGCTGGTGGTTGATGTTTTCTCATCCATTTCAATGGTTTCTTCGTTTGAAGCAGACGACAATACAGATGACTTGGTCAGCATGGGCGAGAAAATGCACACGACTGTATGCTTCGTTGCGCCATACTGACGCAGTTAGATTCAGAATGAAAGCGGAGCACATCTGCTTTATCCAAACAGTAAT
The DNA here is from genome assembly GCA_963584105.1 of Alviniconcha strummeri. Lineage (NCBI taxonomy): Eukaryota > Metazoa > Mollusca > Gastropoda > Provannidae > Alviniconcha > Alviniconcha strummeri. The sequence goes on from OY757546.1 coordinate 8,778,133, forward strand.
GAAATGAAACAGTCTTGCAGTCAGCACTCACACTTTGGGATCAGTCCATTATTTTGAGGATGGGATGGAGTGGGGGTTGCTTCCAGCATGAGATGCGTATGGCATCTGGTGTGACTGAGCGTTCATTTTATTTGCTTGCTGATCAACACCGGAAGCAATCTTGTTTATCCGGAGCTTCCACTTGCTTCTGGACCCAGTGTACAGATTATCTCCAACAAGTCACACAAAGCACCCAGTTTCAGCCAGCATTTGGTACCGGCGACTTTATTTTTTTACCTGTACTATGGAAACTTATACATGCGTACCATGAATTGGCTGTCAAATAATACAGTGGGGAAAGTTCATTTCTCTTTGTGCTTGACTTTTGCTTTGACAATTTTTTAGATTTGCAAGTGCTTGTATTTGTAAGTGCTGGAACAGTGGTGTGGTAAAAACACTGCTCATGCAGCTATGAATGATGCAGCCAGAACTGACTGATGGGATCTGAAAAAGATCATTACAGTCTGTTTTCCCCTTCTAACTTCCTTAGAACCCTTATGTTTTTTGTTTTTTTTTTGGGGGGGGGGGGGTAGGCTTGTGATTTAACACCCACACACTAAACTTTTCATTTATGTGTTACAGTCATAACAGTGCTGGTCAGTTGCACTGGTGTATCCCTGTTAGTGTTACTGACGCAGTTTTGTCTTTTCTGTGTGTGATTGTATTAAACATGTTTAAGCTTACAGTCTCCAGCATGGTCCATAATGGTTGTGGCACTGTGACCCTCTGCAGCAACCATTAAGTTTTGACCCCCTAAACCTTAAAACCTAAGTGTGGGTAAGACCAAGTAAGTACTGGAGAAACAATGGGATGTAAAGCACATTGTATTACCTTACCTAACACATGTTTATTTATTGCTTATTACCCTGCCTGTTCATTTACAGAGCATCCAGAGAGAGAAAAAGTGTTTGTAAGCGCTGGAACAGTGGTGTGGTAAAAACATTACTCATGCAGCTGGAACTGACCAGCAGGACCTTCTCAAAAATACAGCAAATAGTGATGCAGAAAATGCTTTTGATGTTGACAGAAATGCAAAGGCTTGAACAAGAGTTTGCTGTGGCTGTGAGGCTGTGGTTACCTTTGTGGTGATTAAATGGGGATTGAGAGCAATTTGAATTAAAACTACCTTGGCAAGCAAGTTGGGCATTGATTTTGGAGAGAGGCAGGCTGATGATTTTTGTTTGTTGTTAAAGTGGGGCATTTGGGTTTTTTGATTTTCAGTTATTAGCATGGGTTCACTTCCCGGCACCTGCTGGCCTAGCTAATGTATTCAGCTATTGTAGTTACTGACTGGCATACTTTAAAAAGCCCAAAAGTCACTGGCATTGAAAATCTGCAGAAGTAGCAGCACTGCACTGTTGCAGCATTGAAGTAACACTAACAGACTTTGCAGCAAACATTAACAGACATTACAGCATTGTTGGTATGTTGTGGCTTGGTTTTGTTGTTGTTTTTTGTCAGGAAAATGTCTGCCACAAAAATGTGGACCATATTCAGTAAAAAATAAAAAAATAAAGGTTTAATTTACACCCTTTTGACCTCTTTAATCTGTAACTTGTTAGCTTATAATAGTTTTGGGCAGATGTTTGAGCACAGTGACTTGCTATGTCAGTATGTGGGCTGGCAGACTTCTGTAAAAGGTTAAAAAAAGAAAGAAGTTCATTGTCACACCTTGGCCTTAAGATTAAGAATCTAATGACTAGTCTACAAAAGGTTGCCAGGCCAGTTCAACCAGGAAGCAAGAGATTGGCAAAATCAGTAGGCTAGGTAAAAAATGTCACATCAGCAAAATGATGTCAGAATTTTTACAAAAAAAGTGTTAAACATGTCAGTGTACACGCACGTGTACACGCATACACACACACACACACACACACAGAGTGACATGTGCACATTCTTATGAAATTCTGTAAAGTGAATACTTGCATGTTCAGTAGAGATTAGCAAGATCTTTAACTTGTGTATGTGTTCTTTTTACATGGGGGCCTTGGTTTATCATCTCATTTAAGGACTTCTGTAGAGTCTGCACAGAATTTGACTTCAGAGAAACCCCAAGGCAAGTGCAAAGCCTAGCATGTAATGGTTACCCATCCGTTTGGTGACTGTGCGCAGTTGGGCTTAACTTCAGCTTTCAAGAGCAAGTACTCTCCTTGATCTTGATATGGTACATCAGTGGTACCCAGTTCTGGTATGTGTGACTGCTGTACTAAACTACTAATACTATACATTTAGAATCACCAGCACCATTAGATCCCCATCCAACCCCACCCAAATCTTTCATGCCATGACCGACTACTATAATGGATGGGTTGATTGATGCATGAGGTAACAAGTGCATCAATCAGTCGTTTCCAGTTTTGACTGACCAGACTGACTGCTGACCCAGTGTGTGTAGTAGAAATAGAATAGCACCTTTGTTCATGTTAAAGTTACATGCAGGCATGCATGCATATTTAGTATGTGTGTATGCACACATGTATACACACATACATGCACAAACTGATTCATTTGTGTGCCATGCCTCCACACACAATACATTTGCAGTTGCAGATGACTCATTTGTTTGTGTTTTGTGCAGACAGTAATGGAAGTGGAAACTCGCAACACAGAAGATGGACCCACAGCCTTGTCTTCCCCTACTGTTGACCAAGTGGACATCTCATCTGACAAAGTTAATGGAGACGATGACCTGGGCTTTACCATTACCATGAATGAGTCTGACGATGAGGCGTCCAATGACACATCTTCCAGCGGACCTTTGAAGAAGGTTGATGGTAAGCCGGCATCACCTGTGAAGGTCAATGGGAAGCCTGCTTTAGATGATGATTCTCAAAGTTCCACTTCCAGTGACACTAAAGACTGCCCAGAACAGAAGGCTACCAAGGAAAGTGGTGGTGAGCAGGGGGGCAGTGAGGTGAAGGATGTGCTCAGTAATGGCACTGCTCATTCCAAAGGTCAGGAAGCTTCCCTGGAAGCTGTGGAAAGAGCAGCCTCAGCAGAACAGTCTGAAAATTCCTCCAAGAAAGAGGATGAAAATCAGAAAGATAGTGACAGCGAGTTGTGTTCACTCAAAGTCAAAGACAAGGACAGAGATGATGAGAAAGAAGCAGCTGACAGTACTGCTAGGAAGAAGAAAACTTTGCCAGTTAAACAGAGGGTAGAGGAGGAGGATAGTGATGTGGTGGAGGTGGAGGATTCCCCAATGAAAAGTGACAAAAGCAAGAAAGATGGTAGAGATAGACCTCAGCTTGCCAGAAACAAGCCAAGTCCACCTACCATCAAGGATTCAAAATCCCGCATGGTTTCTGTGCCTGTGGTTGCCAGCAGCACTGGCAGTATGGTTTTGGATGCAAGAACAGCAGCTAGCATGTCTTTCCTGGCTTCCACTCCACCAGGTGCATCTCTTGTGCCTTCCTCATCTGGCGTGCAGCTGATGCTACCTCAGGCAGCGGCAGGTGTGCAGGGGTCACCTGTTGTGTTTGTCCCAAACAGCAGCTCCTATTTGGGATCTGTCACCTCAGCGTCACTGCACCTCCCTACCATGGGCGCTCCCCCCATACAGTCTCGGAATCCTGCACGCAACACGGCTCCGTTCCTCTTTTCCCAGTTCCCCCAGTATGCGAACATGATGTCCAGCCAGGGAAACCAGTTCGTTGTGCCATCTCAGAATCAGGGGGTGAGACCCAACATTGGCATGCCCCCTGTGCTGGCCAACATGCCAGAAAAACCCACATCCAGTGTTGGCATGATTGACATGATTCGTTGGGAAGTGGAGAACCACATCAACATTAAGCCCAAGTATAACAAACCCAATCCCAAGGCTGAGCTAGGCAATATGGCAAAATGGGTTTTTGACCTAGGCTCTGACATGGTGAAGGAGTTTGTCTACCATGACCTTGTGCGCATCCAGCACCGTCGCAAGGATGAAGGCAACTTGTCTGCCAAAGAGAAGGATGACTTTGCTAAATTGCAAGAGATTGACAAGGACCTGAACCATAAGGTGGGGCACTTGAAATACAAACTGACCAAGTCGTGTAAGTGTGGTTTTAAGACAGAACTTGATAGTGTGTTGTACAACCATCAGCAACATGCTCACATTGAACGAGGTGGTTTTCTGAACTGTGCTCTGTGCAAATTCTCCACTCGCCAGCCCAATGCATTCCGTTTTCACATGGAGACTGAGCACGGCAGGGTAGGCAAAATGGAGAACCGGCCCAGTTTTTACGAGTGCCCTTTGTGTCCATACGAGACAAATTATACAAACCGACTGGACCAGCATAAAGTTCGGTGTCAGCGTCAGTTCCGAGAGGCCTTCAACCTTCACCCCAGCTGCATGACGGGGCCAGAGGTCAGCCTGTGCCTTGAGAATGTATTTTATTTTGTCTTCACTCGCCAGTTCATGAACTCTATCCTCCCCAAACCTCCCACCACTGCAGTCCCCCCAGTTTCTTCCTCGACCAAGATTCGAGACATGCCCACAAAAGCAGGAATGGCTCCTGTCAATCCTGTACAGACAAAAAAGATGGGTGGTGCTGCAACCATGCTAACCACTTCAAACAAGCAGATTGCTCCCAGAATGGGGCCCCAGTTTTCACCAAGAGTGGGAAAACAACAACCACAGCCCAATTCAGCTCTTTCTCGCAACTTCCCAGTCATTTCATCGAAAATAAACACCCAGACCAACCGTTTCCCAAATTACTCTGGTGGGCCTCAGCGTCCACCAGCGCCAAACAACCAGTCACTTCTAGGTCAGCCACCAGTTCCAAACCAGCCCAACAGTGGTTTTGAAGTCTGTGAGATCTGTGGTGGCTATGTCAAGGATCGCAAAGCCCTTCGTATCCATTTCTTCTATGCTCACCGCATCGACATGCCGTTTGGTGTGTTTGAGCGCCCCCAGCCCCCACTGTACTGTGCCACATGCTTTGCTCGCTTTTGGACAGCGCAGGGTCTGCAGAAGCATATTGAGATTCACAAGAATGACATGGTGAACACCACTCAGACTAGCAATGGTGTGGCTGGTAAATGTATATCGTGTGGCCACCGTGTGCCCAACATCCTCATGCACATGCGCATGGTGCATAACCGTGAGCTGCGACATTACCTGGCTGCCCTTATGTGCATCTTCTGTGGCAATCGCTTCAGCACAAAGAGAGAGGTGGAGAACCACATGGGTAAGATGCATGGTGTGATTGTCAAAAACAGCAGTGTGCAGGGTAGTGTGGTCCAGTCAAAACCAGCCACTCAGGCTAAAAGCAGCCCTGTACCATATCCAGGGAATGTGCCCAGTGTCAAGCCACCAGCCAAAGCTCCTGTGCCCAAACCAGCCAGTGGAGGGAAGATGAACCGCAGCAGTCAGTGTGTCCTGTGCAACCTCAGCTTCTCCCGCAATGTGGACCTGACGCGTCACTGCATGCGTGTTCACCACACTTGCATGAAGTGCGGCTTGGTTGTGGTGGACAAGGAGTCTCTCAGTCGTCACACCTGTCTCCACTCCGCGTCGGGCATGCGCAGTTGTCAGATCTGCAAGGAGAACGGCTTCCACCCTGCCTACTATATCAAACACATGCGAGACAAACATCTGCGCAAGTGCTCGGTTGTCCTTCGTCGAATTGATCGTGCTGTGGTAGAAACATTGAAGCGGCCAATTACCATCTCGGACAGTGAAGATGATGAACCAGCGCCCAGGCTGTCCGAACCCAAGCGGCAGAAGACTGGTGAAGAAAATGACATCAGAAAAGACAAGATGGAAGTAGATTGTGGCAGCAGGAAGGCAGAAGGGGAAGAAAAGGGTCCTGTGGAAAAGAAGGAAGGTGGAAACGAGGAAAGAAAAGAGCAGATTGCAGGAGGGAATGCTGTTGAAAAAGAGATGGAGCATACTGAAGAGGAGAGTGAAAAAATGGGAAAGAGGGAAGGTCTCCATCAGGAGAATGTAGAGCAAACAGAAAAAGAAGCGGGAGCAGGAATGGGCGAAGGAAAAGAGGGAAGTGGAGAATTAGAGATTGAGGCAGCACCTTTTCAGAAGGATATAATCCAGAAAGAGATGCGAGAAGTTTCAGGAAAAGATGAAGAAGAGGACAAAGAAGGAAGTGAAAAAATGGGGAACAAGAAAGCTGAACAAGACGAGGAAGCGGTCAAAGAAGACCAACCTACTCACAGTGAAGTCCAGATAGATGAACCAGACAGCAGCAGAAATGAAGATGATGATGAAGATCAGAAGAAAGGTGCTGGAAGTGAGTCTGAAGACAATGGAAGTAAGTCGAGAGATACACCTGAAAGAAGTACCAAGAGAATGCTACGATCACAAGGAGATGAAGACACTGACAAAGTTGAAAACAGTGAACAGTTGGGTTTGGCTGATGATAAAAGTGATGAAGACTCGGCACAGAAGGAGAATTCTGACAAGAGTGATGAAGTTTCCAGGAAAAAACGCAAGTTGGACAAAAGTGACAGTGGTGAAGATGGCTCTGTCCGAAAGAGCTTGCGGCGGAGTGGTAGCAAGGGGAGTGATGTCATAGAACTAGACTGAATAGTGTCTTTTATGTAGGATGGACAATTTTTTGCAGCAATGTGACTTGTGAGCAACAGCATACTTTTCATAGACATAGATCCAAACATACAAACTGTTAAAAAGAATGCTAACCATAGACATACATGTGATTAGGACATACATATATAATATGTATATTACTGGGTGTTTTGGCTTCTTATATACTTTCATGTAGATTTTGAAAGGTGTACATTCATTGTGTATTACTTACTGACTTGAAGGTAAATCTTCGCTCATCTGTTGAAATCAAGTCCTGTTTTGTCATTTTGTGCCGTTCATTGTCCTCTTACGCTTGTGTGTGACTGGACTGTGAGGTATTGTACTACTGTTCATGCATTGTTCATGTTGTAAATTAATTGTGTGATCTTGTTCGGATGAACCTGTGTGGAGGTGACCCTGTGCAGTTGACGGGACATTAAAGTCTATGAGTAAAAACTAATATAACTAAGACTGTAATATCACCATGTCATCATTACTGTGGGTAAGTGGGTACAGCAGATTTATGGTGCAAACAGAAATAAGGTGTGGAATAAATTGCTTCATCTCGTCAATCTTGCACAGAAGTCAGTTTCAGTGTCTTATTAATAAGACAAGCAGGCAGAGAGAGAGAGAGCAGTCAGTAGGTTCAGTGAGAGAGTAGTTCCCAGCACTGCCTTATGCCTTTGTTGTTTGTAGTCTTTATTACTGACTGTGTCTGGAATATTTTGGCAAGTTTTTGTTTTGATTTACTTTGCACAGCCTTTTTCATGAACATCTTCAGTTTGGAGACGGTGGAATCTTTATTTGAAAGTTGTCAGTTGAAAGATTTTACTGTTAGTGTTGTTGCAAAAAGAGCAGAAAATTGGATTTTAATGTCTTTCCCTTTCTGTAGTCACTGTGTCAGCATAAGTTGTGCTACATTCCACAACTTTGTGTTGTGTTTAAATTGTTTTTGTTTTCCTCCTGTTCCTCTCTTTTGTCTACTCATTTGTTAAATATTTTTGAAAGTACATGGCTGTAAGAAATATTTTTTGTTACAAAATGTACCATATTGTATGTTTGTGTTATTAATTTATTTTAGTGATCATTGTACACATTTTCCAAGTCATTCGGGAGACAATGTATATTTTTGTACAGTAGCCATTTGAAGCAAAATTACATGATGAATGCATGTGTTTGATTACTTGGGAGGGATTTTTAGATTGGCATAAAAATGATGTTGGTCTGTGTGATGATCATTCCCATAGCCCATCTGGTCATGAGGCAAAAACTGTGAATGTACTTTGTGTTGGTGTTTTATTAGTAAGTAGATTTCAGGTGTAAATTTTCAACTTTATGTGACTACATTTATAACTGTCATCGAGCATGACAGTCTTGCAAGGGTTTTAGTGACTTTAACCTAATTTCAGTGTCACCTGACAGGCTAAACTGCTTCTTGAATGTCCTTTGGTGATTATGGTTATCAATAAAAGCAGTTGAAGTTTTGTTTTCCTGTATAGATTTTTTGGAAGTACTTTTGAGTTACTTAAATGTTTGTTTGCTTTTTATTTCAAATTATTTTGCTTTGGTTGGATTTGTTCAGCCACTATAAGGTGTATAACTGGAATAAATGTCAGCAAATGTGGCTCATGGACACTGAAGCAAGGTCTTTAAAACTTTGTGTGATTATAACTGTGCTTGGTGTCAACAGATGATGCCAGGTTTAATGACCTTAACCTTGTATGAAGGTCACATGCAGAAACTGTAACTTGGGTTTTTATATTCTTGTCTGCTGCAAACATTATATAGCTGTTGCATAGCTTAAAAAGAACCGGCACAGTGTGCTGTATGTGACTGGTGTGTTGTAAAGGAACTGTCCTTCTTAGGCTAAACATTTTGTGCTTGGAGTAGGTTAAAAGAACATGATCTGTGGTAAAGGTTTTGAAGTTGAATGTGCCATTGATTTTATAACACTTGTTTCATGAGATTATTACAACATTGGAACTCTTCACTTGCTTCATTTTGACATCACCGAAATGTCGGAGGTTAGGGATAGAACACCAGCAAGCTCTTAGTTTTGTGTACAGGTCACAGGAAAAAGTAATGTGGATTGCAATCATATTTGTCACCAATTGTTTTTGTCTTGGGGGAATGAACTTCAGATGACATACTGCAGTGTCCTAGAAAAAAAAGTGATTTCTTATCCCAATCTTTAGCTCAGTTATGAGTAAAAAAAATTGTTGTTAAATTTAGCTGGCAGATTAAAAAACAAAACAAAATGCAACAGACACCTGTCATTTAATGAGTGAACTAACTTCATACGAAAGAGAGAAAAAAATTGCTAAATTTGAGAAGGGTAGTTCCTTTAACTTAAGGCAGTAATTCACAGTTTTTGGTGGGTTTTGTGCTGAAATGTGAGTTGTCTGAGCATGATTGCTCTTCTTGTTGAGTGCACTATCAATAGATTTCCTTCACTTGCATGAGAAGTGATGCATGACTATGTGATAAGTTTGTGGCAATGGCTTTGATGCTGACGTTTTGTCTTAGGTTCTGTAAGCAAGATCTTGTGAACTTTGCATGCTGGCAACTTCCTTTGCACTTTCAGATCAGTTTTGAACAACTTTTACCTGATACCAAGATAACAGGAATGAAGAAAATCTGAAAGGTAACATAATCTAAAAGGTAACATTGCAAACCTTACCAGGAAGATATTCTTGGACAAGTTCAAACTTAGTATTGGTGTGTGCATGGACAGAGTTGCACAGTGCTTTAGAACTAAGCGACTGGCAAGTATTTTAGAGAGATGGCTGATTATTTGTCTACTTGGCAAAAACTTGCTCTGGCTGACCTGGGGGCTTTTTTTTTACTTGTTTTATTTTTAGTGAGATTGTTCACACTTTAAGTTGTACCCTGAAGCAACTTTGACCCAGATTCCCAAGTTCAAAATGTGACAAAGACAAAACTTATATAAAAAATAAAAAAATTGTCTTGACAACTTCTGGCCCAGCTGAGTTCATGCTGTTTAATGCATGAAAAAACTGTTGTTTCTGTTACACTTACATATGGCATTCATGAAAGTTCTTTAGGCAGCATTAGCATATATGAGTCATTCTCCTGAAAACTAGACCAAAGAGGGTGCCAATGAAATAGAAATTAAACTAAAACATGAAACTTTTTAAACTACCACTATATTGCTGATGTAATGTGTTTGGAGAAATAAGCGAAATGTCACAGTGGGTAAATGCGTCATTATTTCTTGCGCTGTGAGCCTTTTTTGGTAAAAGTCAAATTTTCATGGCCGCCATTTGTGACATGGCTTTGGGAAGGTTAGCTGATCACAGATATTTCCTTGGAATCGTGCATGATTGAATAAAAACAGGTTTCGTGAGAAAAAAGGCCAGTTCTTACATACAAATGGTATTTATTGTGTGTTGCTTGCTGTTAACAGCTCCAAACAAAGGAAAGATAATCTGTCTCGCATGTTACCAATGGTGTCTTCTGAGTGTGTATCATGATATTGTGACTTGTTCATAACAGAAACTAAAAAACTCTTTTTTTCATCAGCTAAGTAGATAACCACATTTCACCTTATTTGTAAAGCTTGTTTGATTACAAAAGATTGGATATGAAATAAATTACAGTCATTTCTTCAGTGGTGGTTGACATGATGTCTTACAATGGTGTAATGTGCGAGCACACAAAATAATTTCGACCTACCCTAATGTACCAGACCACATCAGCTGACCTGCGGCAGCAACGTTTGAGCTGTGTGTGGTGTATTATTTTACTAGAAAAGGGAAAGCACTATGGTGTCTTCAGGGGTGAGGGATGTAACACTCGTGACACATATTTGTTCCCACTTGGCTGAGTTTGCAATCTTTTGTAACCAAACTTAGTATTGTGGTGCACCATGAGCCGGAATGTCATGCGAAAAAATGGGATTCTATCTTCAACGTCAAGGTCACAGTGTGGGCTTATATAATCAAAATATGACAGTTCCTACTATATCTTTTATTAGTTCTAAACCAGTGAATCATTTGCAACCAAACTCAATTTGAGTGTAGATCATCATAAGCGAAGAAGTGTCCAGTGAAAATAATGTATTGCTGTATTGAGGTCAATGCCACAGCCAAGGTTAAAAGTTTCAGTTAATTTTAGTTTGGATGATATTTTATGCATCACTGAACCATTTGTAACCAAACCCAGTATGGCGAGACATTAAAAGCCAGAGCGTCATATGCAAAAAATGGGTTTCTATCGTCAAGGTCACAGTAACTCAATTTTGGTTCATACAATCAAATATGACTCTCTTTTTTTATGTTCTGAACTGCTGATTTTTTGGGGCGACCAACTTGGTTTGACAGTGCATGTTCATAAGCTGGAGTATCTTGTGAAAAGGTTGCTTTGCTGTAGTCAGGGTCAAGGTCACAGTGAAGGTTCTGAACTTAAGTGAATGTTTGCCTGGACAATATCTCGTCATCAGCCAGAGTATCATTCAGAAATGTCATTTTGTGATGTTCAAGGTCAAGGCCCCAATCGTTTTTACTAGATCTCAGAAATACTGAAACTTTTGCAATCCAAATTAGATTGTTGGTACATCATCACAAGACAGGGTAAGACACTGTGAAAAGATTTTCTTGCTTTTACACAGAGCATGAGACAATATGGCTTGGGGGACTGGACTAGATTGCTTCCACTTTTGGCTATCCCGATATCTAAAGCAGGGGTCAATACTAGTTCCAATCAAGAAAATGTGGAAAGAACATTGCTTTTGTGATGAATATACTTATTTATTAAGTTTTTTGGTCATTAGCTCAAGTGTGTTATTCTTACATCTTTTTGTACTTTGTGATGATGTCCACTTAACATGTGAGACAGATTACAAAGTGTGACTGTTTATTAACTTTAGAAAGCAAGAAACAAAATCCCTCTGACATATATATTTATAATTATATATACAATTCAGACCAAGTTAATGCAATCCCCCCCCCCCCCCCCCTCCCCAATTACTTTTGGTGGGGGAGGGGGAAGAGATGCGTAATCTATTTCATGCATGTCTGTACTTCGAAGAAGACATTTTAAACCAAAATCGTTAAGCAGGACAATTTTGTTTTTAAATGTCAGAAGTGAGATATTCCTTTATTAATTAGGAAATATTGTAAGAGGCAAGAGTCAAAAAAAGGCAAGAGTCAAACTGGCCACTGAGCCGAATCTGTTCGTGCATTTCTGGTGTCTTCTGTAACACACAAGACACTGGCCTATGATGTAACATAATGCACAATTAACCAAGTTCCTGTCACCCTGTCAATTTCTTTTTTATATTTATGTGCACAAGAGATGTCAAGATTTCGTTTCCAAATAATAGCATTAAAAAATTCACACTTTGAATTTTTACCCTCTGTGTCACAATTTTGACCAGTTTTCAGGAGAATGACCCATATATATATAATTATATAGCACATGCAGACATGGAAAATAATCATTTTCTTGCCTCCATCAAAGACCTAATGATGGATGTCTTTCAGATGGTGTATTTTATAAGCTCATTGAAATTCTGCTTGATCTGTTGACTGAGCTTTATTCATGTGAACTAGCTTCAGTGGTTCATGCCAGTTTAGTGACATTAACCTAGTTTTAATGACATCAGAGTAAAAGAACTATTCACAGTTGTGTTTTCCTCTTTTGAATTTGAGTTGACTGAGCTTTGTTCCAACATTGATTTAAATGTTCTGTGGCTAGTTTGTATGTGTGTACTTGTTTATTATTATAGTTTAAATACATATATGGCTATTTGTGACTAAAATGTGCATTTGACATTAATCTTCCTGACGCCATTGATCTCAATAACCAAATTTGATATGCATAGGTTTTGACAGCCTTTCTGACCCAACAGAAACTGATTGCCTCTCAGACTTTCTTCCCCTAAGGCCATATATTTGAGAACTTGCTGTTGCATATGAATTTGGTTCAGAGGCAACTTGTCAGATGTGGTCAGTATATTTCTTCAGGGTGAACTGGGGCGGTTTACAGAGATTTTGTGTCTTGCACTTTTGATCAGATGTGATCTCTCTCCAGTGCAAATTTTCACATTTGAAAGCATGAAGTTATAAATATTATAACGTACTGCAGTCAGATAAAAACGGTTGAAGTTCTGCTTTCCTGTAAAAATAAGAAGAAGAAGGGGGGAAAAACCCAAACCATCCAACAGTATGTTGCAAGTGTGAATGGTCCCTTGATGTAGCAGTGCATTTTGTGCAGCTTGGTCACAGTCAACACCACTGGCTTTCTTGCTCTTGACAGTATATAATAAAATCAAAATATGGCTGCTTGAGAAGAGTGGTTGTAATTTGTGTGTTCAATATTTTTTAAGCTTTCTACAATGTTTGTAAAATAGCCATTGTAATTTATTCTGATACAGATTTCTCATTATAGTTCTTCTTCTGTAATCCTCTGTTCATTGTTAGTTTTCATCCACTCTATGCTCTTTTGGCCTAAACTGTTCTCAACAATGCACAGTGTAGTGTCATTGAATGAAGTTGTGGCATCAACATTCTGTAATATGTGACAGAGCAGTCACCCATTTTTACTTTGTTTACATATGTATATTATATCCAAGGATCTGCAGAACCCTACAAAGTGAATATAAAATTCAGCTATAATGAAACTTCATTATTTGTTGGCTGTGTTTTGAAGAGGTGGAATACTTGTACATTAGCTGGCTGTTTGCCAGTAGTAGTGTATCTGATGATAGAAACTGAACACATTGGTAAAAAGCATTTTGTTCAACTATAAAAGAATTAAGTAAGTAACTTGGGTGTTCTATACCCAGTCAACCAGTATGGTTATGTCAGGGCGAGATGCATTTTGTTGTCACATGACAATTTTTAAAAGTGTGTATGTGCTAAAACTGTATCTGTACAGATTAACATACTTACAAGGTGGGCAAAACACAAACATAACCAAAAATGATCTCAGTTTGTTTTTCCCCCTCCAAAATTAGTGATTGCTTTAAAAAAAGTTAAAAACCTTCTCAGGTGAAATATCCCAAAACAACACAGTAATTGAGGTGTAAAGTGGCTCTCATTTCAGTAGAATCCGAACAAGTAATTGTTAATTTTTCATCACATCTGATGCAAACTATTTATATATAAAAAATTGTCTTAACATTTTAAAATACACTTTTCACAGCAGAGTGTTTAGTCATTTTAATTATAATTTTTTATTTTTAATGCTAAAGTTCACTTGAAAAAGTTTTGACTGTTTTTTTTATTTTTTTACTTCAGTCCCTCAATTTAAAAAAAAATGCAAATATCAAAATGACCAGCTATGGACAGTTGATAAATGTTTTCACTAAAATATTTGCCTCACAGACGCATGGTGCAATCCGTAACCTTTATTACCAACAGGACTGACTTGTTCAGTGGACCTTCCAACGCAAATGCATCTAGGACTTACACAAGCTCACCAGTTGTACTTGCACAGATACCAGCATTTGTAACCAAATTCTTTAAACGGCTGATCTACACCAAATTGTATCAGTAGTCTTTCATGTGACAGCATAGACTGCAAGTTAATAGTTCAGTTGGAAATGATATTTCAGCGTCATGTGAACTACACAGACATCTCGGGACAAAGCACAGGCTGTATTTTCATCTTGCTTTCCAAAGAACTCTCAAGCACCTGGTATTTCAGCTATGCACTCATGGAACAGTACTGCCCACTTGGGAAGCATCTCCCTGGATGCTTCTGTAACATTTTGGGAGGTCCTGGGTGTATTTATGTCAGAAGGTCCTGGGGAAGATGTATTTGTGTAAGGTCCCAAATGTGTTTGTGTACAAATTGCAGAGTGAGCTCTTATTCTGACCCTGAATAATGGATTTTCTGTCCATAAAATACTTTGAACAACCTCCCCAAGGAAGGGTGTCTGCGGGAAGGAAGTGGAAAACATGACTGCTGATGGTGCCCTATAGTGGCTTTAGATTGGGTCAGGTTTGGGTATTTACAAAGGAGTGACTACTGGGAGGAGGGGTGGGGGCAGTGTTGTCATCTGTGTGTAGCAGATTTTGGGTTTCATTTTTAACATAATGTATGTCATCAGTTCATCATGCTTGTGCTGAAAGGTTTACAAAGATGTAAGTGAGCAGAATGGCAACACTTTTTTTCTCCTCCTGTATCTGATCAACTTGTGACTTGTACTGATCACTTTTTGACAGAGAAGCCACATTGCAGATGTTTTCTTCTGGGAATTCAAATGTTTTTGCCATTTTTATACATTGTGAAACTGAACCAGAAAAAGGGAGATGTGGCTAGTCAAAATAAAGATCTGTCTGTTCAGTTCATTTGACTTGACTGTTTCATTTGCATATTGTAAATGTAATAAATGTGTATCCGTATATATTACCTTCAGTTTCAGAAGGTTACTGCACAGCGGGAAGGTGTGGTGTAGTTAGAATGCATTTGCTTACATATATATATTTGCATTGGTACAGACATGTGTACATAAAAAATAGAAGAAGAAAAAAGATAAAAGATTTTTTGCAAAGAAGTAATTTTCATTTAGACATCCTTTCATGTAGAAAATAAATAATGAGCAAGTAATTGATGGTTGAGGCATTATATTTAGCTCTGGAAGACCTTAAACAGAGCAAGATCAGAAATTTAAAAAAATACTCAAGAGAAGAAATGTCTTCTTTCATAATTAACCATTTCATATTGATAAAATAAAAGTCAGTTGTTTTTTAAAGTAATTTTTGTGCTCCTTCAAGAATCCCACTGCATAAATAGTTTGAAAGAACATGTAAATTATGCTGTTGTTTCAGTTAGTAGGTCTACCACATCATGTAAAACCACAGTTACAAAGTTAAAGTTAAAAGTTAATGTACCTGCTACTGTGCTAGAAAAAGACCAGATTTTTTTTATTTGGGGGTTGGGAAAAAATACAGAATAATTCTGTTGAGTTCACATAGAAAAGGTTGGACAAATCCACAATGTTTGCATTATAATAATTTATTTAAAAAAAAAAAAATTCTAATGCACCAAATCCCTCTATGATACATACATGAGGCTCAAAGTGCTACACATCAAACTGTGCACAATTTAATAATGCATTATATATTTCACTATCCCTAACTCGCACATGCACATGCATTGGATCATACATTTGATTAAAACTGTCAATCATAGACATGCATATAGGGTATCTGTATTGTGAAGGATGAACAGTGTGTGCACACAAGTCCAAGAGAGGTACTATTTTCACACAGCTGCAACAGTTTATGATGTAGAATACCTTGTTTATCACAAATTCATATATCCAGTTTTTATTATGACATCCTAAACAAATTTGCACATTCCAGTCTGTAACTGCATGCCTGTCCTTTTTGGAACTGCTGGCGGAGTTGAAGGATGGTGGGCCTGTGATTGCTGCTTAGAGTGGGGGGTGTTTATTGGTAGATTCAACTAGCTGAGCTCCCAAAAAGTTTGAGAAAAATACCGCAAGCAGTAAGATTAAACTCTATTTCTCCATTAGTCGAGAATTGTATGCATATTTGTGCAGTGTCACAAAACTACCATTGCCATTGGCGGGAGCTGCCACAAGTATCATTTTTATCACAACAAACACAAAACATCTTTAGTTGTGTCAAAAGTGTGCTTGCCGCAACATAAATGATGGCAGCTCTCGCCAATGATACAAAACTGCCGCTATGATCACCCACCGAGTCAACATGTAGGCTGGTGGTGGTTAGCTTATGAAATGTACTAGGTGTCGGCCACATTCTTCACAATACATTAAAAATTAGATTTCCAAGTGCGTAACTGGAGATACTTCAGAACCCACTTGCACCATCTCATAAACACACTGATGACAAAGCCTCAAATGATCTGAATGGCGATAACTAATAATCCTGAGTATTTTGAACACCTAATGTTGGGGTGATGTGCCCCAGTGCCATGAACTGATACATTAAGATGTTGCGGTAGCCTTGCAACCCAGCCTGCTAATTCCTACCACTGGTGGAGCTTGGGGCACAAAGGACATTGCTCCAATGGCTGCCTGGGGGGGAGAGGAATAGAAAGAGGAAGCGCTCTACATTCTTTATTGAAAGGGCCATTGTCAATCAGACCAAGCTTGGAATTTTTAAAAAGCAGTGCTGAAGAAAGTTCTGAGAGAGGAGATGGAGTGCATATATGGGCTTTCCCCGAGTGTGTGGATATTTTCATGAACTGGCGGAATTCTGACCCAATTTTGCCTGGACAATGTTTTCTGAATGGTGGAGGAGAAAAAGTAATCTAAAATGAGAATGACTGCTGGTGGTCTAAATCAAGATCCAAACACACAAAAGGTTGTTGTTGTTTTTTAAAAAGAAGCTAGTATGACAAAAACAGTATGTGAATTTTTGGGGTAAGCCCCTTTTTCAAGCTACAAAGCAACATTAGACAATAGTTAAACGGTGAAAAATGAGATGTAAGACGCTTGTCTGCTTTCAGTTGAGCTGTTATTTTATTCTTCCAAATATCACGTGACCTTCATTAAAGTTTTCACTGTTTAACTCTTTAGTGTTGTTTTGTAGCTTCAAAAAGGGGTTTACCCCCAAAATTCACATGTTATGTTTTGTCATAATAGCATCTGACTGCAGTGGGGGTTTTGGGTTTTTTTTTACTGGTGGATGCACACCTTTTGCTTTGCTTTTCTGAAGTTGCAAATCCTGTCACTCGGGAACTTAGGCAGTTGGAACCTATAGCCTCCCCATCCTCAAACCAATGACTAGACCACACAGCCATACTAACAACTCCTTACTGTAATGCAGACAAGTCTGAAAGTGCACAACCAGTTTATTTTTCATCACATGGAAACCATTTCGTGTGAAATCTTGAAACGACATCAAATGCTTGCATAACTGGTATCTTTGGGTTTCCTTTACCTGTGTTTTTTCACATTTAGCAATCCATACACATACTTCGGAATTGGAGAAAATGCTTCAATATCTTTAGAACAAAGAATTGGACAATCCAAACTTCAACATAATTTGCAAAATATATCAACACAACAAAAATACATAGACAAAACTAGAAGAAAAATTGGTTGGAAGTATTTGGAACTGCATATCACATTCACTATAAACTGCATCCTTTTACTGGACATGCCATGATGAGTACAGCTGATTGCAGACCAATGTAATGCTTAGAATGCAAACAAATATTGCTTGTGTTCGTAATTTACACTTTTATGATCACATCAGTTACAACGACAAAGTGCATGCACCAAACAAATGTTAAAATGGTGCTGGCTCATCACAGTCTAGCGCTTTTACAGATCTTTGTATGAGACTTGCTGCTCCAGAACAAGGACATGGTGCTGGCTCATCACAGTCTAGCACTTTTACAGATCTTTGCATGTATGAGAACAGAATCTCTTTTTTTTTACAAAGTAGTCTTGATGGAAACACCCAGAACAAACGTTAGCACTATTAAAATTGCATTCCAAGGTATGCTAATAATACAACACCCATCACTGTTTTTGTTTGGGTAGGCACAGAAACTGCTGACCAAATTCATGACGAGATGTATCATGAAGGAAGCAATCAGATTTACGCAGCTGAAGGTAGTGATTTTTGTCTGCCTGCAGATTTCGATGGTGCCAATTACAAAACTGGAGAACTGTGTTTAATGCCAACTAAACAACACTGGTTGGTAAAAAAACTACACAATCATTCCATGCAAAACCAAGCAGGTTGTTTTACAGTCACAAGGGTAGTGTTTGACAGAAATTCTACAGCCCCTGTACATGCAGTGTATTCAAAATTTTGGTTCTGTGACTGATACACTCTGCTTGGTGTTCCATAAAACAAGTGTGTAGTCCTTCAAACAGACCTGATCTTGTGCAAGGAACAATTCAGATCAAACCACCTTGCAAAATGTCAAAGGTTTCCACACAAATTCTCTTTCACTCAAGGGATTCCATTTCGTCGATAAAATTCAGACTGCACATATCCGATGCGTACATGAAGGCGGTCCGGTTTGTCATACTCGTTTTCCAGTCTGTGGCCATACTCCGAAGAAGCCAGGGTTGGAACTGGTTTCACTTTTTCCTGGTTGGGAGAAAACAGATAAATGTATTTCTGTGTCAAAATAAACTTCTGGTAAACTTCAACACTGGAATAATGACTATATAATACTTCATGCATAGTTTGTGTTATGTGTCTACGGTTGACTCCACTGGCATTTTATAATGATGACAATAATAATATTTATACAGCGCAAAATATTGTCCGGACAGATATGCACACGCACACATGCGTATGCTGACTGCACAATTTACACCCAACATAGATAACAAACATGGACTTGAGGTGGAGGAAGAAAGAAAATGTGTACTGTTTTGAGAAAGAAAGAAAAATCTTGAGGTTAGCTTTGAGGAAATCCTGAGAGGGTCAGAGGTAAGGTAATTCAGTGTAGAGAAGCGCAAGGAAGAAAATGCATGGGAAAAAACTGGAAAGTCTGGTGCCAGGAATCTGAAGGCTGAGAGTATTAGAAGCAGTGAGGGAGGGTGTGTAAAGTTGAGGCTGAAAAATTAACTTTTTACCCTTTTCAATTTTCTTCTTTTTGTTGCAGCACTAAGTTGGATTTATTTTAGGTGTGAGTATTGGCAAATGCTTTCAAAAACACCCTTGTAGACTGGAAAATCTGCTTTTTGTGTCCCTTCCTTAAAGCACTTTTTGATAGTCCTGTTTTTCTAAGGCTTCTTAGCTATACAATTTTTGCTTGCAGTCAGAATTGGCTTTCAAATAATTATTCCACCTCACATTTTTTTCGTAGGTAAAGTTCTGGGGGATTCACAAATAAAATCATTAAAAAAAATAATGCATTCTATAAATTTGTGTTAACCATTCACCAGTTTGTGGACATACGTGCATGACTGCATGCATGTGTGGTGAATGCAAACTCCATAGTACATACATATTTGTTGTTGTTGGTTGAGTGTTGCTTTACGTCCGCAGAAACCATAGGTTTATTAGGGACAGGAGCCCAGGATGGCCACCTCGACTTTCACACAGCTCCTGAGCTCTGATACACATCTGTGTTTAATTTTACTGATTTATTTATGCCAACTTTTAGCTTGAAACGTGGTGTGTATATTGGCTGGCATAGAATGATCTGAAAACTGATCACACCTCATCATTAACATGCAGCCCCCTGGATTTGGCATGCTCTCGGTCATCCCGGTGAAGTTTGTTGTTGAAGCCATCTTGCTTTCGAAACAGTCTGTCATAAGTATCGTAGCCTTTTCTCTCCTGTGACAAAGCAAATGTATCTGTCAGCTATTGCTGGCACATAGTATACACACACACACACACTCTTAACACAAAAAAGAATTAAACAAAAAAACTTAATTGTAACTTAAATTATGCTGCGCGTCTTGTTGCACAGCCTCCCCTCCTCCAAAAATATGCATGCCTCCCCTCCTCCTAAAAATGCACATACACACGCATGTATATATATACAAACATAGAAGAAACAAGTGAAAAGGTGGCTTAGTGGAGGCGGTGGGAGGGGAGCTGCCGTATTGTCCATATATTTGAGTGAAAATAAACATTCTGTCAGGATCTTATATACCTCACCCTAATGTTCAACCTGAAACACAAACTTCCTTAGTTTTTTCTTTGATGTAGATAGTGGCTCTCATTATGCTGGAGCGGCTTGGAGATCATGGTTCAGTTTTCGTTTTAATGTCTGCATCCCTATCCACCACGGCCAGCACCAAGTGAATCAGATCATCTGCATGGAGCTGACTCCGAAGGGGGAAACACGCAAATATATGCGTAAATAAGTAATTGGCCAATTCAATCAATCGTGTAAAAACTTTTTTTTCTTTTTTTTCTTTTTCTTTTTTCTTTTGACAGTCTGTATCCAATGACAACAATGGGGACCAAGCACTTGCTTGCCTCCCTCGTCAAACCTCGTTACCTTTTTTGCTGAATTGAAAACTGTTCTCTCTGCGGGTTCGTCTCTTTCCGTTGGGATAAACGAAAACGACGATATTTCGCAAGGCCTCCCGTACAACGTGTAATTGCCTGCTACAGTTTCGACTTGAAGAGTGTGCTCCTTGTCCGCCATTGTTGTTGTTGCAATTCTGCAATGAGTGATCCCTCACTCGTTGCCAAGAAGAGAAAACAAAATAGCTTTGATACAATTTTGTTGAATAGCAAATATTTGCTATACTATTTCTTCGGGGAACTCTTTGTGACTAACTAGAATATGTATTTCTGTAAAATACTAGTTAATTATGCCGATTTTCGAGGGTTACCCATCATGCCCTACAGCAATGGCGGAATTCATGTCGGCTGCTAGACAGAAATCATTACAGTGAGCATGTTAGCATTGTGTGAACTAATAAATCTATTTCTGTGTGTATAGTATCATTTAAGGGTAAGTAATCCCAAAGTTGGTCCCTTTTTTGTTTGTCGCATAGCCAACTTTACCATTATCATGGGTCGGGTTGAAAAATAACATGTATCTGCTGTCTCATTTTGCACCCCGGCCCTCCCAAATGCTGTGGCTGTGTTCCATCAGTTTGAACGTACACAAATAACGTCTTGAGTAATAATACCGCACGGGAGTATTTTGTCAAAGTCTAGGAGTAGCCAGTTCGTTGCTCTTGATCTGGCGGGCAACCACGGTCATTACTGACTGTTGTTGTTTATTTCAAACATTATTTTTATATAAATCCTGCTTGTATACATGTACCAATAAAGCGTCACACACTGTCTCACAGTCATTTGTTCTAGAATAGCTATGAGGTGTCCAAAAAGCAAAATTGCATGTCCTCTCATGAGTAAAAGTGCATCTTATGCCAAACTCGATGCCTTGTTTAATTATTTCAAATGTACACATACACTTAGAACTACAAATATCTATAGGCGCCCAGTCTACATAGGACCAGTGCTCATTCAATTATTCATTTCAATCAGCTTTGTATAAAATTTATATTCATGTCAAGAGGAATTTATTATGAATTGAGAATAATTAATTGTAAGAGACAAGTGCCTCAGGTGAAAATGGATCACAACACAGCGACTTGGTCGACCATTTATCATGTTTGAACCCATCTTGAATGTGTTTTGTTATTGTTAATTTACTGCAGTCTCACAAGCGACAAGTGTCATAATAGAAAATGATTCATGTGGATTGTTTTTGTTATTTCCTTTTTTTAAATTATGCCCACACTTGCTTTCTCAGAATTAGCATACAGAGAACTTATCAAACACATACCCAGACAGTGAGACATGTGTAGTGCATGTAAATGCACACATACACACATACATGCATGCATGCACACATGTGTGTACACATGTACACGCACACACACACACATACACAAGTGACATTGACAAGTAAGTTATATATATATGTTTACTGTCTTTTATTAGTTTTTAAATGTTTGCTTTGGACTTGAAGGGGTTGTGATTTTACCGTTGGCTTTGCTCAGTGTTGATCCTTGTCTGTTGGTGCTTGAGAAACTAGATCTGTTGAGATTCTGAATTCTAATTCAGCCACTGATCACTCTCAATCTCATTGCAGAATTGTGTGGAAAAAAAGTTTTCAAGATCATATATATATATAAATTATAATTTCATTGTAATGTCAGATTAGCTGTCTTATTTATTGTTTTACTTTTAGGCATTACCTTTTAAATACACATCACTGCAGGACTTGCAACGCTCTGATAGAGCCCAGTCCTTGGCAGGTAGAAGAAGAAAATTGGCAAATGAATCACGGCACACATTTTGGGATGCACCCTTAACTTGATAACCACAATCAAAAGAATCCTATTCATTTATCCATCCAACAACTTATTGTTCTTGTTTTGTTTTCTCAGTAAATTTCAAGTGAATCTGTATTGGTCATTGTGTGATTTAACTTGCAACTATTTACCTTTTGCAGATCTGTTTCCAACACAGAAGCCTGCGAACAGCAACCTGTTAGTTCACCTGTTAGCTCATCAAATATGACAAAAGTCAGTTACCTCAAGACCATTGTGCTGAGACCAGAATAGACTCTTATAGTTTATAAAGTTATTCTTTTTAAGACTTTCTGGGGGTTGTTTTTAAGTTTTGCCACAAATACAATAATTAAATAGTTGGAACTTAATCAGCTAGTACCATACAGATCATATTTAGCTGAATTTGTGCACATGTACATTGAATTCATATGCGCTGTGAAGTTTGCCCATGAGCAGTGTGTCAGACTGGCAATGTGAAGTGTCTCAAAGACAGATACTGCAGTTGATCATGAGGGACTCTGTGCTGTTACAACACAGCAAGCTGGCCACATTAGTAATAACCAACTGCCCTCACGTCTGAGCCATCACGTCTGAGTGGGCAAGTCTCCACCCTCACCATGGGTTCTTGCTTGTGTGTGGACAAGAGTCAGGAGTCGCCCATTGTCTCTGTGAACCCTGTGGGGGTCGAACCTGAGCCTGCCCCTCCTCCACGGCACCATGCAACCCACAGACACCATGGAGCCAATGGACATTCATCCCACAGTGAGCGACACAGACATGGTTCTGGTTCTCGGCGGAGTCGAGAACCCAAGGAGAAAGACATTGACAAACTGGTGTTAGAAACACTTTCTTTAATCAGGACACTGGTTGACAAGTAAGTTGTACTGTTTACATGTTAGATAGATGTTGTGCCTAGGCATAGTATTATTTAGTAATCATATATTTTGTAAGATCTGGGAACAGTGCAAACAAAGAAGGGGTCTGTGTGCATGCGTTTGTGTGTGTGTGTTGTGTTGTGTTCTGGCTAGCTGGTTGCCTGGCTGGCTGGCTGTGTCTGTCAGTTTGTGCATTTTTACATATTTGGTGCTGGCAGTTAAAGATCAGCATGAATATTTTAAGTACATGTGTCCAAAAACTAACATGTCAGTAGTTTTTGCATGAATGTGTGTCAGTAAATAACACTGTAGGTATGGTTATATTGTCAGCTATTGACAGAAAATTCAATAAAATGTTCTAAATTTAGCAGATGCATCTTTAATGACTGTAGAAAGCATTCCTTTGATGTTGAGCTTGGTTTGAAGACACATGTTGGTGCTTGGTGTGCAGTGACCAGGAGCCGCCACTGGCCATGGTGATACTGCACAAGGTGGCCGACTGTGACACGGGCTGGCTGAATGTTGTCAAGTCACTGATCCGTGTTATCCCCCTGGAGGACCCCCTGGGGCCGGCTGTCATTGCACTGCTGCTGGACGAGTGCCCCTTGCCCACCAGGGTGGGTGTGCTCCCTTTTTTTCTGAGATGGGTGGGGGGGGGGGGGGGGGGGATTTTGGGGAGGTTCATTTGTTTGAGTTGGGTGTCTGACTGACTAGATTTGTTTTCTTGGGTGTGTGCATATGTCTTTTTTGTGTGTAAATGGTTTTTATTTGTTTAGTTTTTTTGCATTTTGTTGTTTGTCAAACAGCACAAAAAGGTGCATACATTTTTCAAAACAGTTATGTTGTTGGTCACCTGCTTGGTTTGTGTGTTTATTAGTGTTGCTCATTCTGCTCCTAAAAGTTGTTGTTACTTGCTAGTGTTGGTTGATTCTGATATTTTTCATGGTTGATTTTGACTGTTTGTTCAAACTCTGTAACTTGTTGAACTCCAGGGAGTGTCTCATTCTCACTGGAGCTGATTGGTGGGTGGGCAGATTGTTACCTACTGGGTACTAAGGCCTATGGTTAGTTTGGGATTTATATATTTCGCCTTTGCTACATTTTTGTTTCCTGTTACAAGTGTGGGGATTTCAGCTTGGCACTGTGATTTTTTAATTTTATTTTTTATATGGTATTCAGTGCCCATTGTTTTGGCTTGATCTGTTCCATCACATGTTGCTGCTTTTACATGTTGCTGCTTTTTTATGTATTATGCCTCTAGTCATATGATGATAATAAAGATGATGATAGAAGGTAGCAATTCTCATCCAGTGTGTTTGGTTACTGATGAGCCGCAGTAGACCTGTTGTTACTTTGTGATATATTTTTATTACAAATGTAGTATGCCGCGCTGATCAAACAATTACAGCAAGGCACATGAGCCTTCAGAGAAGTGTTTCAAAGAGATGTCGTAATTGCAGGAAGCTCTGCTGGAACTTCGAAGACACCTCAACCTAGCTCAGGTGGATTCCACCCGGAACTACTGCAAGCCCTGTCAGCAGCGAAATATCTGTGTTGTTCTTGGCTGTCTGGCTGAGAAGATGGCTGGTAAGTTGCCTTTATTAATTTGTCCTTTGCAGTTTAGTGTCTGTATCAAAAAATGAAGAGGAAAAAAGAAAACTTTTACAATTTATCTCAAAAGATCCAGCTTGTCTCAGAGTTGGTTATCTCCCTTTATGGGTTGCCCCCCTGTCTTGGAGCCAGTTAGATTATCTCCCTTATCTGTCTGCCTTGTATTCAGTGAAGATTTTTCTCAGAGCCATTTAAATTATCTCCCTTCAACTGTCACACCTCAGTTTCATCTCACTAATTTTGCATTTGTTAATCAAATGCTTTGACTGGCTCATGGCAAAAGGTAAGATATTGAGATGGCTGAAAGTAAAATAAATACTGCAGAGGGTGAAAGTGCACAAGCCTGAGGTCCTGTTTTATTCATTGTGCTTGCAGGACCAAATAGTGTTTCGCTGATGTCCTCAGATGTTCTTCATTTTCTCATCAGTCATTTGGTAAGTGCTGATGTGTCTATATATTGTACACTGTGACAAGTAGTGTGTGTGTGTGTTACATGCCTATGCATGTGTTTGTTAATGTATGTATGGATGTGTGTGTCCATGCATATATATGTGGACGTATGCATATATACATGTATGTGTGTGTTTGTGTGCACACATATGCCATAAATTAATCCTAGAACCCTATCAACATTAAACTCATATACTATTAGATTAGCACAAATTAATTTTCAAGTTTGAAGGCATTTGCTTGGCTTTTGAATAAACAATCATAGTCAAATGAATATTGTAACTCGGTTAGAAATACTGAACATATTTTGATCAAGTTTGACACAGCGATGTTTAGTGGCAGTCTGCCAGAGAACAATACTATGAAAAATAGAATTTAGTACTCCAGTAGAGTTTTGCACTCTTTCTGATAAAAGGTGCCTGTCTGTATATGGCTCACTGAGTGTGAAGGAAGCATATGGAGAGAGATGGCGGAGGGAGGGAGGGAGGAGAGCATGAGATAACCAGGCAAGAAAAGGGCAAGGGAGAAGAGAGGCTGATAGGGAGAGTTATTTTGTTGTTGTTGAGATTATTTTGCAGCACACATTTGAGTAGGTGAGAGAGGACTGACTGGTGTGTATGTGTGTGTGTGTGTGTGTGTGTGTGTGTGTGAGATATAGATACATACATATCTATTTGTATAATTATTGTTTGTGAATGATATCTTTAGGCTTTTGTTTGATGAAACATACATTAATTTGTGTGTGTGTGTGTGTGTGTTGTTTGTGGTGAGATTTAATGGGGTTTTGCCTGTTTGTTTGTCTTGATTTGTTTGTACAGTGGAGTGAGTTTAATTGGGTTGGAGAATAGCTGTTTTTGGGTGATAGCTGTCTGACTGGTTGATGCATCAAATAGCTGCTCATCCATGTCCATGCAAAATCTGTGTCTGACAAGGCTTTTATTTTGGTTCAGATGTGAGGTCTTGCATTGACAATGGACAATTTTCAAGTTTTACAAGTGTGTTCATTTTTTGTGTATTCTCATGTTGCTTTGACATCATTCCTCTGATTTGATTGCAGGGTCCGAATAATCATCCTGTTGTCATTTTGCATTCCATGATTGCTTTGGAAAAATTTGCGCAAACAAGTGAGAACGATTGTGTGTGTGTGCGCGCGTGAGTGCATGTGTGTGTGTGTTTGTGTGTGTGTGTGTTTATGTGATAGATAGATCAGTTTTGTTAGTTAATTGTTAGAATCAACTATTTGCATAGTCTTTTCATAGTTGTTTTGAAAGTGGACAGCTAATTTGCTGGTTTGCAGACCGTCTGAGTGACTGACCAACTTGAGGGTGGGGAGGAGGGGGAGGTGCATGTGTGTGTGTGTGTGTGTGTGTGTGTGTGTGTGTGTGTGTTTAGCCTAGTAATAATACTAATTACTTAGAACACAGCTTTATAATTATGTACCTGTTTTAAATTATTGTAACTTCTGTGTTTTATAGCAGTTTTTTATGTGCCATTTTACAAGTTTTTGTTTTATATTAGTGTAATTTATTAAGTATGTATTATGAGATTATTTGTATATGATATGTTTGTAAATGTAATATATTATGTACATGTATGTGAACAAGCGCGTTGAGCTCGCTCAGCGGGGAATAGCACTATAGAAAATGTATGTATTATTATTATTTATGGCAGTACAGACAGAAAAACAGTGTTAGTAAATAACAACTACTTACATGAAAGAATGTGCAGGATTATCTTGCTGTGTATAGTTCATTGATAGAGTGATTGATTGATTGTACAGGTGAAATCAAAGTAATGCTGTGAGTGGTTGATTGACAGCATGATGGATGGATTGTGCAGGTGAAAACAAAGTGACGGTGACACAGTCACTAAAGAAGATGCAGAATCACCCACTGATTGCACTTCAGGAGTGGGGAGACAGCCCCAACTTCACCAAACGAGAAGTTGGCTTCTGTGCGCGCTGGTGCCTCGATAACTTATGTGAGTTGTCTCACCTAACAGAGGTTTTTTTAACAAGAAATGCATCTACAAAACAAAAACAACAAAATTGCAAATAATGGTGACACCAATAGCAACAGATGTGTGTTATCTTTCTAAACAAAATTTGTTTTAATCTGGAAAAGATCTGGTTCATGAGTGAAATTCAGTATGTATGACTTGATAAAAAAAGAAATAATAATGTGGTCTTAGAGAACCATTTTTTAGGTGAGCTCTGTGTGTGTATATTTCACACTCGAGCAAAAACAACCGACAACAAAACACACAATATTAACATGCACATTTTTTTAATATTAATACAGCATATGTGCACGCATGTGCACACACACACATGCAAAATGTGTGCCAATAACAAAGCATCTTTTTTCTTCTAGAGTGGAACATTTATATTTTCAAAATAGCTTTCATTGAAGCATTACATCCACAGTATGGTTTGTTTGGGGGCGGGGTGGGGTAAAGGAATGAGAGCCCAGGTCCACCACCTTGTTTACACAGCTTTGAGCTCTGAATAAAAAAAATCAGTAGTTGTACCTTTATTCTGTGTTAGGAATAAACACTGGATGAAACAAACAGTAGGTCTAGCAACAACAGCTCATATTTTGGATGTGAACTTTCCGCAGTTCAGTAATAGCTGAGAAAGAGTTCAGCTAGAAAAACAGAAAGAAAAAAGTAGTAAATTTATCAGTAAATGATCATGTGGACAGTTCATGTAGTCATTACATTTGCAGATTAGCAAATAGTGTGCCCTTTATGCTCTCACTATATGTATGTGATCATATGGAACATATTATCTTCATAATTAAAATGAACATTGTTTCTTTATGTGAATTTTTACTTTCTTTCTGTTACATGGACTGGTCTGGTGGTCATCTACCCACATGCAGTTGTTTTGGAAGTAAGCACATTGATTTGTCTGGCCAAATGGCATGTGGATGAACCTAGAGATGATAGAAGGAATGTCTTATCTGGTCTTGGATTTGTAAGGGCCAAAAAGAGTTATTTCCCATTCAGTTCACAGATATAAATGGGAGAGAACGATGGTATGATACTGATAGTGGAAATAAGTGAGTCAATAAATTAATGAATAAATGTGCATCTGAAATCAGCCAAACTCATAATGAAGCAAGTTTAAGGACTTGCTGATTAGTATGTGTATTGGTTTGTCAGTTCTGAGTTACTTATTAGTCAAGTTATTTTTTAGTTACTTTTAGTTTATGTTTACAATGTAGTTCAGTGGATATAGTTATGAATTCACTGACTGCTTTTTTGTAGCTGTGACCTGTGGGAGTTAAGATGTACTGATTGTGTGTTGTTATACTTCAGGGTCGGCCCTACACCTACGAGCAGCTAGACTTGTCAGGACTGAAAGTGATGTTGAATAGTAATGATGTCAGTGAATATCTAAAGATCGCTGCTGATGGCTTGCAGGTAATTCACCCCTGTTTGAATGTTACAGTTATGAAAGTTGGCCTTGGTCTTTTTGTTGTTTTGTTTTGTATTCCCTAATGGTCATTTTTTATTTCCACTTGTTGCAACAGTCTCTCAAAGCAACACACACAGAAATGATCAGTTAATAATCTTATGCTGGGGTATTATCTGAACAAAATATAACTGACACTGAGCAGCAGGCATGTCTAACTGTTGTAAACATTAATTCATGGTTATATTGTAAGTTTTGTCTTGTTGGAAAACAACTCACCAGAACCTTGTTTGAGCTGAAGAAAATCACATCTGAGCAGTGTTTGATGCCTAGGGTTGTAAAACCTTTGGGGGCTATGTAAGGTATTTTTGTCCCTCTGACTGTTACTATTGTGGCATTGTGTAGCTGCACTGTATTAGTGTGTGTATTAATTTTGGTGTAGGACTAGGAGGGTTGGCACAAGTCAGGAGATGGTGGAAAGAACATGAATTATCCCATCTTGAGCTGCAAAGAAAATGATCTCCCTTTACTTGCTGTTCAGAAAGCAAGCTCTTTTGAAGAGTGCAAGCCATGTGCTGAGAATGGAACACAATTATTGTTTTCTTATTAGTGCAGTTTTTTTGTTAGTATTAAAACAGTTTTAATTTTATTTTATTTTTGTATATTTTTTTTTTTTTCATGGGTAGACAATTTTGAGATTATTCTAAATACACAGTAGAAAGGTGAAGTTAATTTTACATTCCACTGAGAAGGAGAGATACAAAGGCCAAGGGAGAATGATGAAATGGTAGGCATGTCTTGGATCTTGTTTGTGCAAAGGGTTTGTCAGTGTATGTTTCTTTTCATTTGTTTTTTTACAGGCCCGTTGTGATGCATCTTCCTTTGAAAGTGTGCGCTGCACATTTCAAGTGGATGCTGGGGTGTGGTACTATGAAGTTTTGATCATCACTGATGGAGTCATGCAGATTGGTTGGGCCACCAAAGACAGCAAGTTCCTTAACCACGTGAGTAGCTGTCCTCATGGCTCCAGAGTGAATGTAGCCATCTTTTGACTGTGGCTGGGTGAAATTGTAATAATGGGTTTTGGTCAGTTCTTGCCTGCCATCAGTGAATACATTTGGTATCCTATGGCAAATGATACTCAGTACCACAGTTTTCAGACTATAATAAGGTGATCCTTTTATCCTAATATTTGATCCCTGTGACTTACAGTCAGTAGCACTGTATCTGTGAGCAAAATAAGGCAGGCATGCTTTTCCGAAGAATGATAATGACTGTATTGAATCTAAATCAGTTGCTGCATTGGACTGAAATGGCAACTGCAAACTGATCAGTGATATTTTCTGGGCAATTAACAGAGGACATGAGCCCAAAAATGGGATTTGGAACAAGCCCATAGGCCTAAACATACTGCTGCTCTATCACAGCATTGACTCAAAAGTGGAAGATTACGAAACCCAAAAGAAAATGCTTGCTGGGTTGATTTTGGGTTCGTTAGTTGTTGTTGTTGTTTTGGGGGGGTAGTCATTATTTTCTCTCTTTTTCCTGAGATGTTTTCTTGCTTTATTTATTCCCAAACGGTATTTATGTGTATCTATTTATGTTAATGCTTCCACTGTGAGTGAGGAAAAAAAATTGTGGCTGTGTGCTTACTTCCCTTTACTTTGTTTTTTTGTTGATGACAACTGCCCTTGCTAATAGCAGTGACTTGTCAGACTATTGCTACACAGTGGCCGTTTTCAAACAACTTTGGTTGTTAATGTGCATTTCATGCAGTATCTGATTTTGGAAAATGAGACCAGTTTGTTATTTGAGTGGATTGTCAAAATTGTAGACCATTTACATAAAAATATGAACTAAAGATCTAAAGTGTGCCAACAAGTGTTCTAGGATGCTGACGGTTCATATAATGCAGCTTGTCTTGCATAAGGATGGATGCTGTATTATATATAGGGATGAGCTAGCTTTCTGTAGCATGCATACAGTTCAATGGTTGAGTAGTTTCAGGATGTGTCATGTTTGTAATGAGTTCTTTGTGGCCTGCAGTAGACATTGATGGTTTACATTATGTGATATCAGTATGAGCATGAATGATGGGCAAGTTGCCATAATCCTTAATGATATGACAGGTGATACGAGTTTGCTTTTTTGTGGATAGTTGACAAAAATAGGGAGTTGATTCTTGGTGATAACATGTTGCCTGTGATATTATTAGTGGGGGAATTTCAGATAGAATATGTTGTGATGATTTTGTTGACATGATCATTATGTCCTGTGGTAATTGTCAACAGTTTAGTGGGTTTGTGTTATTTCAGGATGGCTGTGGTATTGGTGATGATGA
The DNA here is from genome assembly GCA_963584105.1 of Alviniconcha strummeri. Lineage (NCBI taxonomy): Eukaryota > Metazoa > Mollusca > Gastropoda > Provannidae > Alviniconcha > Alviniconcha strummeri. The sequence continues at coordinate 8,809,153 of OY757546.1, forward strand.
GTATTCCATGGCATATGACGGATGTCGGCAGTTGATTTGGTACCAAGCACAGAGTGAAACGCATACTCATCCCTGCTGGAAACCAGGTGAGTTTCTCTTTGTCCATCTGTAATTCTGTTTCTCCTTCTCCTAAGCCTCTCTCTGTCTGCCCATGTGTCTGTTATTCTGCCTTCCTATTCTCTGATGATTTTCAACTTCCCTTTTTGTTTTTCAGTGCCAGTGACACACTGGTCTGAAGTGTTTGTTTTCCTGGTTTGAGGGCCTAAGTGCTCAGTCAGGATTCTCCTCCAGACTAAAGGAGAAAGCGGAGCTAAGCTGATGAACCAGTCTGCACTTGGAATTTACCTTAGTGCCATTCTGCTGTTTGCATGTGTGTGTGTGTGTGTGGGGGGGGGGGGGGGGGGGGGGGGGGGATGTGTGTGTGTGCTTGCCTTTTGTGTTGGAGTCAGTGCAACACTTTCTATTCAAAACTGATTATCTCTCTGTCTGTCCTGTTTTTGAATGTGAGCATACTGACCATATGTATCTTGTGTACTTGCAGCATTATTTTTGTTAGCAAGTGCACCCATCTCTATTTGAAGTGGTTATGCTGCTTAATTTTGGGTGCCTGGAACAAGGATAACTATAGTTTACTAGTCTGGGAACAATAATTCAGAGGGCCAGCAGTTCACAAACGACCAGACAAAGAGCTTAACATTGGCATGTCTTTGGATATTATTTAAGCAAACCCTTTCAGACTCCTTGTAACTTTAGAAATAAAGTTAAAAATTAAAAATTAACTGAAGTAGGATTGTGCAACTCTCTGGAAAAAGAGTTAGCTTGGTTTTAAAGCTTTGTTTACATGTCATTTTCAGCGACCTTGTTTTTAGCAGTCTCTAAAAAGTACAGCTTGGGGTTGCATAACTTACTTTCATAAAAATTTAGGAAAAACATTCCATGCTGATCCAAACACGTACACATAAAACGTTAAAAGGAATGCTCTTTATTATGACACATGTCAATTTTCAGGGTAGCCCCTTTCAAGCTACAAAATAACACTTAAACAACATTTAAAGGGTTAAATTAGATTTTTGATACTTGTATACTGCATTTGGTTGAGCTGTTTTGTTATTAATTTTTGTTTTGGTGTCCAGTGTTTGCAAGAAGGCTGATAGTGATGACATGTTTAAGCAATGGAAATGTATTTACAAAGTGACCATTGTTGTTTTTGTCATTTCTGGTACTTGTGTTTTTCTCTCCCCTCTCTCTCTGTCTGGATCTATGTGTATAATGCTGTACATTGTTGATATTCTCATCTAATAGGAGCTGATAAATTTTAAGTGCTTTTGGCAAGTGGACCCCAGCTTATTATGACCACACCAGCACTTATGCTCACCTGGCTTAGTGCCAAAGTACTTTGGAAAATAAACCAGTCAGACTGACAGTGATGCTGTCTTTTCAAAATCTTCATGTTTTTAGTTTGTTGTTTATTCCTCAGGTAAAAACCCTGAGGTTCACCTAGTCTCTGGTTAGAAGGTAGTGTGCACAATGTTTTCCCTCACGTGTAGGTGTATATTTTTAAACATGCACACAAGTGCAGCATTGCCCACCACTGGCAGCTGCACTTCAGCTTCAGGGGATTCAGTTTTCTACGGTCAGTAACAGGGGTTGTCATTACTGTGACTGAAAATCATGATATGGGAATCTGTTCCCACCAGATATGAAAGTGCTCCAGCCCTGAGATTATGACTGCAGCTGCTAGTTCATGACAATCTGTTGTGTCCATTGGATGTTTGCTGCCAGGGTCCTGGGGGGGGGGGTGGGGGGGGGGGAGATAGTGAAAGGGAAGGGGAGTTTATTGCAGGTGATTTGGTAGTTGAGATAACACTGTTGATATGCATACAGTAATGTGATGTAAAAGAGTATTCATAAGGTGCTTACTCCTAATGTGAGCCTCAGAGCTCAGGAGCTGTGTAAAGTCGAGATGGACTACGGTTTCTGTGGACGTAAAGCAACTCTTCAACAATGTGAGTCTGAAACGCACAATACGCAAATAGGGTCGACAAAAATATACAGAACCAAGAGAACAGTGAAATCTTGTAATAATTATACGCTAGTGACTACATACTGCATTAAGCAGCAGAGTGGAGAAAGGTTGGTTACACAAGCTGCTCTCGCAGGAGGCAGGTTGGTTGCACAAGGTGCTGTCACAGCGGGATGAACCGCGGGCTGTTTTGCCGTCAAGAAGAGCGCTAACCAAACAGACTGCAGTGAGGATGTCAGCGGGAGGCAGGAGACAATGTCGGCCAGGTGTTGACACCTGCTTTCTGTCCGGCCGGCCGATGCCCGCGGGAACACGTAGTGTCCACGCCATGGCCACCACACTGCCCGTACTCCTCCTTGCATTCTTTCATCCCTTTGGTGGATTGTTCGCTGCCTTTTCCGTCCCTCTGTCTCCCACACCCGCTACAGGTCTGACGGCTACCCCTGGCCCCTGTGGTCAATCCGTGTCTTTGAAGGTGGAAAAAACAACTAAAGTTTACAGGTTGGAGGGAATGTTGACCACGTGAGAGTGGCTGAGATGTCTGTGCTGAGGTGGAGGGGACGTACTTCACAGCTGGTTTGGTTTGGCCCTAATAAGCCTTATGGTTCCTGCGGACGTTAAGCATCATGTTTACTTGGCCTAACCGGTTAGCGGATGACGTCGGTTCGATTCCCCGCTTTGGCTCTTCTTTTATGCTGTAAAAATGACGTCCACTGAAACCAAAAGTTTTGCTTTACGGACACTGTCTTGTGACTTTGCTCCTCCGCAATGAATAAGACATTAAAATGACTCGCATCGCTGCCCGTCTTAATGCAGAATCATTCTGGTAAGTAAACAGCGCTTAACGTCCACAGAAACCATAAGGCTTATTGGGGGGGGGGGGGGGGGGGGGGGGGGGTATGGAAGTGGGGGAAGAGGGAAGAATATATACCTATCGCTACACTGTCACCACCCTGGGGGCGGGGATAGCTCAGTGGTTAGAGCGCCGGACTCGTGATTGAAAGGTCGCGGGTTCGAATCCCTGCTGGAACGGCGGGAGAATTTTCTTCTCCAGGGTCGACTTTCTGTGCTGACTCTTATTTCGGTATCCGTTCCACCCCCGTGTTACCACAGTAGCACGTAAAAAATCCCGGTCATTCTGCCAAAAGTGCAGATGGCAGGTTACAGCTAAACACGCATACACCTTACGTATGTGGATTTTATTGAACCGTGCTTCGGCATTGGTCACAACTTGTCCCTAATATGTCAAATGACATCTGAGGACATTAAGCATCAACTCATCATCATCATGTCACCACCAGAATGACTCCTGCATTAAGATGGGCAGCGATGAGAGCCATTTTAATGTTTTATTAATTGTGAGGGACAAAGTCACAAGACAGTGTTCACAGACCACAACCTTGGTACCATTCTGGTAGTGACTGTAGCGTTAGGTATAGCCACCGAGCATCGCTTTTCGGCACCTTCCTCCAAAGGAAGGATGTCGTAAACCAGTGTTTGGAGTTTGCCCCCACCCCCACCCCCCTTCCCCGTCTTACAAGACATTTTGCAGTGACGCAAGTTTTAGCCCCAGTTTCTAATAAGAACCAGAATGCCGTTGGGTTTAGCGTAGATCTAGAATCTCTGTCTGAGTGCCCTCTGTGACCAATCAGTCTAAGCCGGCCGGATCGTCGTCGGAAAGCCGGCCGGATGTGTCGTAATATTTTGTTCCCTTACGCAAGTGTAATTGGCGTTTGATGGTGGGGAGATGGGTTCTCGTCTTTGGCACTCCAGTGTCGATGACATCAGGCCTCAAAACAGCTCGGGGCAGTCACTGGGGAAGTGAAGGAGGGGCGACCTCGCGCCTAACCACAGACACTACACTGTAGTATCTCTGGCCTAACTTACACTATCTGGGCAAGAGATGATCCACTTAGGCTAGACAAATAAGGTCCTGGTGCATAATAATGCACCGGTAAGAGGCTATGGTATCATGGAGGACTTGGGCCCGAGGGTCTTCTTGACTGAGGTCGTTCGTACTTTTTCCACGGAGTCTGCCGACTTTTCATAAGGGCCGGGCGTACGTGTCTGTTAATTTAGGTATTCGGCGTAGTCCCAAGACACGCTGACGACAGAGTGAGTATTCAGGTTCTACCAGCGACTCATTAATTTTGTTAAACGTAAGCACGCACTCATTGGTTCTGTGTGTAACAGCAAAGAGATTAGTTTCACTTTGCTGACCATGTCCACATCACATCCCTCCAGCGTGGAGAACAATACTTGCTTTGACATTGATGACATATTTGTGTATGTTAATATGTTTTGATGGTCGATTGTGAAATGTACGTGAGAAAGAATGCCCTAAGACCCCACTATTATTATGATTAAAGGTCTCTTGTAGGTTGGTCTGTGGTGGGGTTGGCATGTAATTCAGAAATGAATATCTAACCAAGTGGTCTTGAGAGAGGGATGGTCCTTCGGGGTTTATGTTTGTGCACAATACTTAGATTCCCCACAGACGCTTTGTCATTAACCCATTACGCAGCAATAGGATCGCCTTCAGATATATAGGTAGCTACAGGTGCCTTGGCACGAGTTGAGAGCCGGTTTGGCCTAGCGGTAAACTGGTAAACGGAAGGACCTCGATACCGCTTCGGCTCTCCTTTCTTTTCAAAAGTTGTGGTCTGTGGACACGGTCTTGTGACTTTGTCCCTCACAATTAATGAAACATTAAAATGGCTCTCATCGCTGCCCATCTTAATGCAGGTCATTCTGGTGGTGACAGTGTAGCGATAGGTATATACTCTCCCTCTTCCCTCACCTCCATACCCCCTTTCCCTAATAAGCCTTATGGTTTCTGTGGACGTTAAGCACCATGTTTACTTACTTACTTGGCATGAACAGAGAGCCACCCAAGCCTACCAGTAGAGACTAGGCCAATAGTTTTTTCTGTTTGGTTTTGTGTTGCTTTACGTCCACAGAGGCGAGATGGCCTATTAGGGAGTGGGAAGGGGACGAGAGAGTGAAAGGCTCGACCGCGGAAACCGCCCGAAAAAGACCAGAGAGACCGTGGACCACCGCCAGAACAATGGAAGTGTTAAGGCGGTGTCCCCTCGCCATTGCCCAGCGGGGGGCGGGGATAGCTCAGTGGTTAGAGCGCCGGACTCGTGATTGAAAGGTCGCGGGTTCGAATCCCTGCTGGAACGGCGGGAGAATTTTCTTCTCCAGGGTCGACTTTCTGTGCTGACTCTTATTTCGGTATCCGTTCCACCCCCGTGTTACCACAGTAGCACGTAAAAAATCCCGGTCATTCTGCCAAAAATGCAGGTGGCAGGTTACAACTAAACACGCACACACCTTACGTATGTGGCTTTTATTGAACCGTGCTTCGGCATTGGTCACAACTTGTCCCTAATATGTCAGATGACATCTGAGGACATTAAGCATCAACTCATCATCATTGCCCAGCGACTTGTGCACCGCGCAATTGCTGTTTCAACTGCTGTGCTGGACAGAGTCACTAAGACAATGTCCGTTGCACCGCTTTTGACGAACAACTTGGACAACTCGAAGCAAAAGACGTCCAACTTGCTCAGCCCAGCTCCACCTCCCTGCTCATGATCTCTTCTGGGCAAAGTTGAGGGTCCAGCTCCACATCCCTCCTCTAAGATCTCTTGATCTCGCCTGGAACCCTGTCGTTTTTTTGTTGTTGTTTTTTCTGTTAAAACAATCGCTGCTAAATACCAGTCAGTTCATGCGGTGTTTTGGTGTTTTTTCGTGCGTGCGCGTGTGTACGTTTATTGCTGTGAGATCAGTGCAAAAGTCTCACCCCACCCATCTTGATAACAGACGTTGATGAACTACACCGATAATTAAAGCTGTGTTTTAACACAAGCAATCCTCTCCCCCTTTGCTGTAGGTGTGGTGGATCACTGTGGGGGAACTTTGACTGGTGCATAACTCACTGTATTGGTTCGACATAGGAGACATACAGGATACATGTCACACGCCAAGGCTCGCTTTCCGGCACCTCCCTCCAAGAGGAGGAAGGATGTCGTAGACCAGCGGTTTAGTGTTGCTTTACGTCCACAGAAACCACAAGGCTTATTTAGGGACGGGGAGCCCAGACGGCCACCTCGACTGTCACACAGCTCAGCTCTGCAGTAGACCAGCGTTTGGAGTTTTAGGCACACTGTGGTAACTGACTAGCGCCTGGATCTCACGCTGATGTCCAAGTCATCCCAGCTGGCCTTTTGGTGAGCCCCGCCTGGTCCCACTTAACCAAAGAGAGTGGAGTGGAAAGGGCCCTTTAGAAGGAGCCGGTGTCGGCTGAATAGGAGGTAGGGGTGACGCTTCCCTGATGACATCACTTTACATGGGTCGGGACGTCAGAAAGAACTGAGCCCCTTCACGTTTATTGGGGCTGTGCTGCTGCCTTAATTCTTTCCGCCACCTTTCTTCACAGCCGTGGCCTTGGAGTGGAGTGGGCTATGCAAATTACCCCCCTCAAGGCACCGTGCCTGTTTTGGGGTCTTTCTATCATCCGGCGTCTCTGGCTCAACCACAGACTTGCCGACACGCTCCAGCAGTCATTAGCGTCTTGTCGTGAAACACCCGTCGGCTGTTCACACTCCCCTGGTTCTCTCCCAGCATCGACCCCCCTTCAGTCTACAGCTGCACGCTGCTTTCCTGCTTTGTCCTGGACGACATCTGGGGCAATTCCGGTTGCCGTGGACTTACAGCTTTTGACGCTACAGCTCCATGGGGGGTTGGCTCATCAGTGTTGAAATTGGATGGCGGACAGTTGTGTTGGTGTTTGAATGAGGCCGTCACGGCGGTGTGTTTATAGTTACCGCAGTTTTGTAACTCGGGTCCTTTCGTCTTGCCAAGAGGCGCTGATGACGCCAGTAAGTGCTGCGCGTTCTGGTTCATCTTTCACCGTAGACCGCCTGAAGACGTTGTTTTTTGACTAAAAGGTGCTTCAGAGAGTAGGTAAAACGTCACAGAGCTCAGGAGATGTGTGAAAGTCAAGGTGGCCGTCCTGGACTCCCGTCCCTAATAAGCCTCCGGTTTTTGTGGACGTAAAGCAACACTCAACCAAAGGTAAAGCGTTTGATGGTTGAACATTCTTGGCTAACAAGTTGGCTGGGAACAATGAGAGGGAATGATAAGAATCCAACAGACTCCTTAGACTCAGCCTCTTGACAGGAACATTAAGAGATTCACAACGTGACTGTCATCGGCACCGGGGGAGGGGGGGGGGGGGGGGGGGTTACCACTTTCTCAGTTGTCTTGGCTCCAATTTCCATCGGATCGCAGTTAAGGTAGATAATTGGGGAGTGGGGGTCTTTTCTTTTTCTTTTTTTAAACTGACACCACCCCACGCACACCTCCCCCGTTTCGCTGTAGGCCAGTTTACTGGATGATTTGCAATAAGGTTTGAGCAGTCAGGAGCTGTGTGAAAGTCGAGGTGGCCGTCCTGGGCTCCGCGTCCTAATGAGCCTTATGGTTTCTGTGGACGTAAAGCAACATCGAATCATGCTTACGCATTGGTCACAATTTGTCACTTATATGTCAACCGACATCAGAGAACATTAAGCTCTACATCATCAGCGTTTGAGCCTCAGAAGATTGTCGTAGTTGTGGTGAACGGTTTTGAGGACGCATACATGTATGTGTTGGTGCCAAAACGTTTCAAATTTGCCTGTTCGGCTGAGCCCGTCAGAGGTAGGAAGGCCACATCTGACCGTGTTCTGCTGGCGAGACAGCTGCCTCTCTACATACATGCAGCTGCCTTTTCGGTGAACAAATGGCAGTGTTGTTCCCGCGCAGTCTCACTTAACAAACAAACAAACAAGTTGCAGTCAGATGTAGCGTTTTCCTCGAGAGATAGTTGCATGCTATGATTTAGTTGTAAGTAGGTAAGTAAACATGGTGTTTGACATCCACAGAAATCATAAGGCTTATTAGAGACAGGAGCCTCAGTTGTATCAAAATAGGCGGGCTTTGATTGTACTAACTTGAAGTCCCGCTTTCTTCTTCGTTCCTTTTTGTGGCAGTAGTTTCGCGCCAACACACACACACACACACACACACACACACACACACACACACACACACACACACACACACACACACACCACAATGCATAACAGTTGTAACACTCTTTTGTCTTTATTGCCGATAACGTAACACTTCTCTTTAAGAAGAATATCTCAGCAAACCTTAATAAATCATCGTAATTCTAAATTGAGCAACTGAACAGCAGGGGCAAATTTGAAAAAATAGCAAAATTACATACGGTAGCAGTTACGGTTGCTGATTAGATTTCACACAGGTATCACAACGACAGTGTAAGCGAATGAACTTATCGAGTTCACCCACCGACGTGCAGTTAGTACACGATGCATCCCAAGTTCAATGAAAGCTAGTTAGGACGAGGATTTTAACGTCCTGTGAACCGTCCTGTCAGCTAGTGAGTTTTTGGATGTGCGTCCCGTCAACCGCACAGGGTCACCTCTGGACGAACCGTGATTGGAACCACCGGACCACGGTAAGGCCGAGGAACCGAAACGAGGAAACTTCACGGGCTCTGTTGATAGCAGTAGAATAATAAATTTTAAGAATCAAATGTTAAAGTCACACAGCATTTTTTTCGTGCGGTTTCTGGTTCTGTTTGCTATAAATCGACGTTGATTGCTGCCATTTTGTTCCCAGTATTCAGTGACGTCATGAACGAGACCGGCACGCGAGGCAAAAGTATCAAATACGTAACCTTTTCTACTCTTCACTGATAAAGAGCGAACCAACATGGCTGCGCCTGAGGAATTCAGATTGGAGGTAACAACAAACAAAACAAATTTAGCTGATGAAGCCAGCAGATGAAAATATTTGTTCTTTCTCTACGTTTTTATGCCAGCTGGCGTCTTCACTTGCGTTCTCCTTTAAAAGCAGTAGAATAATATGCCACAAGATCCATTTCGTCCCTGTGCTGAGTTCAGAAATAAAACACTGCTTGTTTTCGTTTTTGTTGTTGTTGTTTTTAGCAATCAGACTACGGTAGACAAAGTACAAGAACAATTTACATAGCATGACGCAACACTTGACTTTTATGGCTGAAAAATACACATGTCACTGGGCAGCGTGTGCGCCGTATCAGTTTTATCATATTCTTGTCCGTATTTACTTAATGCCTTTCTCTAGTGTTTGTCAGAAACTGGGTTAAATGCACACAAAGCGATGAAATCCTCGTGGAGTTATCGCCCGTTCTGTTTTGAAGTATGTAAAGAATGTTGGTATGCAAATTTATACTGCTACTAAAAAAGGCTCCCTGGCTTTGTTTTGTTTAGTCGTTACCAGCAGCACCATGCAACTATTGTGTCTCCCGCTTTTTCTTTCATGTTACTTAACGTCCACAGAAGTCATAGACGGATTACAGGTGGGGGTCGGGTACCTAGGATTCATGAATAGCTCGTCAAGGCGCTCCAACCTGTGTCCTGTAAAGACCGAAGAGACCGTCAGCCACCGCCAGAACAATAAATGTTAAGGAGGTGGGGACCCGGCCAGTGCAAAGCAACTTGTGTACTCTGCAACTTGTTTCAACAGCTGCGCGGAACAGTCATAAAGACAAGAGTTCGAAAAACCAGCTGAACAACCAGGGTGTACATCATTTTCTTGGAACTGCCCCGGTCAGTGTCCTACTGTGTCGACTTCGATTCTGTTTCTATCGATACGTTGTTGCCGTTTGTGTGTTGTGTTTTTCCGAGCCAAACTTCTGTTATTATTAAGACCTCTTTGACGCAAACAAATAAAAACGATCATTATTCGTATGAGGCCGAAACTTGCATATAACACGTTGCACGTCAACCGGACACGCCTACAATGGTGACTGAGCCTGAAAAACGAACTGCTTATTAAGTTATTGTTCGTTTTGCTTTCCACGTGTTGAAATGTACTATTGTAAGGACTGACACGGCTGTAAAGTAGCTGAAACTATTCTAGTTCGATGACATGCCTGTAAACTTAAAACAATGACATGGTGAATGTATCAAATTTTCGGTCCGTGGAGGACTTTGTCGCGTCTGTGGAACTGTGAATCCCGTGAAGTATTAAACTGTGAACATTGCTTGGTATTTTTTATTTTTTATTTTTTGTCAACACGATTCTAGAAACATCTAGACATTTATCATTTGTTGCCTCCTCCTTCATTCCATTCCCTTCTGTTTGCCATTTAGAGAAGGTGTCCCATTTCAGGACTGTCTGTGCAGTGTCATCTAGTGTTCAGTGTCACATGCTGTTCAGTGCCATATACTATTCAATGTCATCTACTGTTCAGTGTCACATACTATTCCTTATTTTGTTATTACTGATTGTTATTGCAGGCTGGTTGACAGAAAATGGCATAATTTCGATATATCGTTCACACTTTTCATTCACAATTAGAGTCCATTTAGTCCATTCAGAGTCCATTGAACCAGCTCAAAAGTGAAATCTCGTGCACTGAGTTGTTAGTTTGACAGAGCGGACGTCACAATGGCATCATATATGAATGTCGTCATTATCTTTGGCACACTTTTTGGTTTATTTTAGTATGTAGATTTGGTGTGTATATGGCATCACAACGATTAGCTCATCACAGTTTCTAACAGGTCGTACCAATATTACATAATCGGATGAGTGCACACACATTACACAAACATTTAAAAAGTCCCTCTCTATTAATTTTTCTCTCTGTTCTTTTGCTTTTGCACAAAAATGCACGCGGGCTGTCTCGCACGCATTCTCTATCTTCCCTCCTCTCTTTCTCATCCACACACACGCACGCATACACACACGCACGCACTCACATGCACGCACACACATATACACACATGCACGCACGCACCACACACACACACACACACACACACACACACACACACACACACACACACACACACACACACACACACACACACA
>OY757546.1:8820312-8865227 GCA_963584105.1 Alviniconcha strummeri
GAAACTTTTTTTTTTAAATCCCCATCAACCATAACGGTTTATCAGGGAGAAGCACATTTTATCGGAACACAGTAAATGCAAAAAATATATACATGCCAAAACTAACACATCGTCCAATTAAAAAAAGAGAAAAAAAAGACCCCCCCCCCCCCCCAAAGAGAGAGAGAGAGAGAGAGAGAGAGAGAGAGAGAGAGAGAGAGAGAGAGAGAGAGAGAGAGAGAGAGAGAGAGAGAGAGAGAGAGATTAAAACAAAAACAGCTCTAAAAAGTCATCAAAAATTTATCTTTTCAAAAATGTTGATATTCTTTAAAATCACACAGATCCCCAAACAGCATCCTCAGTGACCGAGCAGTGTAATGCCGTTCCCTTGCTTTAATGAAATCAGAACAAACAAAAAAAGGCAAAATATGTCCTTAAGGAAAAGAAGAAAGGAAGAAAGGAAAAGAAAGAAAGAAAAAAAAAAAAAAAGGAAAAGAAGAAAGGAAGAAAGGACGAGAGAAAAAAGAAAGAAAAAAAAAAAGAAAAAAAAGGAAGAAAGGAGAGAGAAGAGAATGGGGGGGGGGGGGGGGGGGGGGGGAAGAAGAAGAAGAAGATTCGGAAAAATGAAGTTGAATCAACCTGGAATTAAGGTGAAATTAGTAATAATAATAATACATACATACATTTTCTCGTTTAAATCGTTTTTAGTGTTGCTAAACATTAATCATGATGAACCTGACTATGAAAATAGGCTGTTTTCGACGTTTGGCTGTATTCAAAGTTTGGCAACGTTCTTAGCGCCAGGGTTTCCTGAGACATTTACGGAAGTCTTTCAAGTTTTATATCATGTGGTTGCGACCTCTTATGCCCGTTCATGTGCCAGTTCTCATGACCTTGACCATATTCAAGGCCAAAGGGCGACTTCAAAAAGTAAACGACACTTGAAGTTTTTGTTTTGTTTTTGCTGTTATTTCTTGCTGGCTTTCCACTGAATAATTGTTTAATGAGTCTGCGTGGTTGTTGCATAACCTCAAATGAATTTTGAATGACCCTGATTCAATTTTAAGATCACAAACTATTAACTGAACATCGCTGTTCCGGCATGAAAAAAATCTTTCCAGTGAAATTCAAACACTGCATGATTGTAAAATATATTGCAATGAACATCATGTTTATGTAACGTGTAAAAACAAAAACAAGCAAATAGGGAGGCTGTGTGTAAACTGTCAAAACCATGACGAAGGCGGCCTGGTATCACCAAGAGCGCTTGCGACCGGAAAATAAATGGGACACCAAACGAAGACGAAAGCTTTGGGCCGGGAACGGTAGAAATCGTGCAATTCTTTGCGAGCTTGGTGTTTGTGGTGCAGGTCTAAACACTCTGTTGACGTCTCAATGTCAGAAGGCTTCTGTTTCGGGGTGTCAGTTCCTACTGAGTCATTTTTTTTTTGCTTGTTTGCTCTCACAAGGGCAAAGTTTTGTGCGAAACAGATAATAAAATAATAATTTAGATTTGGTAAGTATATATAAAGTTATATCTCTACGCAACAGACTGAAGCTGCTCTCCCAGGGACGCACTTATGTTGGTTTACTTCTTACCAATGGAGATTAGTTAGTTCAGTGGTGCTTTCAGCCCAGTCAACCACACAGTTATATCAGGGCTATGCCGGTGTAGAGCAGCAAAGGGCTGGGCCGTGACGGCGAGTAAGGTTTTGTGTCTTGTGTCTTTCTTGTTGGTGACGGACTGCCGTCACAGATGGCCCGGCTGCAGACACAAAATGGCAGTGCTCACGGTTGTATTTTCGCGATTTTCAAACGTCGATAAAAACACACCTAAGCAACAAGAACAACTTGAAACAGACCCGGGTCAAAATCGACTGGAAATCTGCGCTGATGGAATATTTTTGACACAGTCCGCGGACGAAAAATGGCAAAAACGGCTCACGGTCGTGTTTCCGCGATTTTCAAAAATCGACAAAAACGCACTGAACAACAACAAAATAGACCCTAAATCGACTGAAACTGATATTAGAGTCTATTTTTGATTGCTATCTAGCACTTAGCACTTTTATAACTTCGATTGGAATCCCCTTCAGCAGGTGTCTGTTTACCGGCTGAACTCAGTTGTACACAGCTACGTCAGTATTGACCCGATAGTGACCAGCCGTCCTGGGTGTGTCACGACCAGGCGACAACTACAGGTTTACTCAGTGAAGCGGTATACGTAGTTCTTTTAGTCTCCTCTGGCAGTTCAGTTGAAGCTGTTTTGTCGGTTTCATTCTGTGGTTGCTCGTTCCTGCCAGCTCGGCAAAAAGGATTTTTGAGTCAAATAGCGGCCGACTCAGTGATCGTTGGTTGGTTGGTTAAACTTGACCGGGCATCCCAGGGGGTAGGGGAAATTCAGCTAATGCTACACTGTCACCACCAACGTGACTCTTGCACTGATTAAGATGGGCAACGATGAGAGCCGTTTTAATGTTTCATCTAAGTTAATTGTGAGGGGCAAAGTCAAAAGACGTGACAGTGTCCACAACTTGAATCACAATTTTATTCAGTGATCAGAACTCAGCAGCTCATTACGTACTGAGCTCAGTGATCCGGTTGATGCCTTCCGCCTCACTGAATATTTAAGGTGGTAGGCCGGCCAACATTTGTGTAGCAAGCAGCAAGTATATAGCAGCAAGCAACATTTGTGGTACATGCTTTTCGCATCGAGGTGTACGCCCACCACCGACACACCAGTGATGTGATCACAGACTAGTATGATGCTGACATACGTACGTGTGCGTATCAGTGTGTGAAGTCAGAACTCTGAATTTTAGTCTGCGGCAGCGGCCACGGTTGATTCGGACGGCGAAAACAACTGATCAGTAACAAAACGGACAGAAAAGCAACTCCTCCCCCCAGATTCAGGCGTCAGAATGGACCATGACGATACTGCGGACTGAACAGTCTCGGACAATTACTGAGTCTCAAAGCAGCAGACATGATAAGTTCAGTAATATACCGTCACGTCATTACTCATCATAGCCTATATATTTATATAAATATCCAAATTAGAACTGATATTCCCGGCCGCAGAATAATTTTAAGAAATCACTGACTCATTTGAAGCTGATGTCACCCAGATGTGACGCACTCCCTAAAACAAACGAAGAAACAACTCCGCGACCGCTAAAACTGGACATTGCACACACCGGTCCAACAGTCCAATAGTCAATCAAATCGACAATGCCAGTCTCCCAAAGTGGCGTCTGCAGCGAGTTCGTCTGTTTCAGTTGAACGTGATCATTTCCATCAGTTTTACAGCGACTGAGCCAGTGTGGCATTACTAATGGCTCGACCTCGATCAGCTGTCAGGCCGCAACTACCTTGTTTAGCAAAGGGCCAGTGCTGTGTTGTCTTTGAACACAAAGGAATGCTACAAGCTACTTTACAACTGAACGCAAATCAGGTCATACGACCTATCGAAGGTCCCGACAAAAATAAGCACTGGCTGACATTTTCTCGTCGCTTTAGCCCTCATGCAACGGCACAGAAAGAACGTAGCACCGTTATAATGAACGACGTTCCTTTGTGTACCACACTGCGCGAGCGGACCGCTGCTGGCACGCGGGAAGGGTTTCAGAGTCTTTCGTGGTCAGGGATTGGGCTCTTTGTTCCCGCGAGAACGGGCTCGTCGGCTTGTCAGCAACAAAGAACTCTGCCCTATGCAAAATAAAGATAGCATTTTCATACGCATACTGTGACTTTTTTTCCACATACAAGCAAAGCATGTGAGTAGATATGAACGTACAGTCAGCTGTTTGGATAAATCGTGTGTATTTCATTCATTCAGAGCAGACAATGGTTTTACGCAAGGACAAGGGGGTTTATGACTCATCGGCCATTTTCGGGGAGCACTTCGGTTCTTTCCGTGAGTTGGAAGAAAACAAATCGATGCAGGCCAATCATCATTCGAGATGACGCTGAGATCGACCAATCAATGTGCCCCAAACATACCTCGTGGTTTTTCCAACATGGCGGGTGAGTGGACTCACATCGCTTAGTTTGTTTCTTCAAATTTTGAAGTCATGCGTGGTACTTACTGAATTTGTTTTCTATTTCAGATATTGACCTCTTTCAAGATGATTCAGATGATAACGTTGATGACGGTGAGTGTTATGTTTTATTTACCACTGAATGTGTGTCACGTCTCTTTGGCGTGGTTTGAGATTCGCAAAATGTGCTCCGTCCAAGGATTTCTTGTCGTTTCGCGCCGTAACATGCTTCTAAACAATGGAAAGGTCACATGGTTAGAGATATACACAAAATAAAATTATATTTTATGTTGAATCTTTGTGTCTATGAATGAAGATACATATTGTCAGGGTTGCACGTGAAATTTTGGCTCGAAATTCAAACATAACAATGACGAAAGCTGAGAAAAAGACACCATGATGGAGATGGTCATGTGACCAGAGGGGTTTCCTGACGACCTTTTGAACTTGGCCTGCTTGCGCGATTCCCGCCATTGCAGTGTGTTTGAATGGGTACCCGAGGTACAGTCAGGAAGCGTTGGCAGGAATTTTCTGCGTTTCAGGTAAAACAACGGTGATTCAGATAGCATAGAAATTGTTTGTGACTCACAGAATGACTAATATGTGGAATATTCATCGAGGTGGTTTAGTACTAAGCGAAAGATATCTAGGTCAGACAACTCTCACGCTTCGGACATTTTTTTCTCTCTCTGTCACGTCAATGGAGTCGTGTCGAACCGCGCCAAAATCGTTTGTTGGAGCTGTTTCACCAAACTTACTGGAAGCAAAACAGCTCTTTAGTCAATAATAAAACAAAGGTTTGTGATATTTGAAGAAATTAGCCTCGTCTTGTTTATCGTCCTCGGAATGTCGTGTTAGGCGAGTGTGTGCTTTGTGGAACACGTGGAGCTCACAATGTCGGCGAGTCGGGGATTTGCGTTGACTGTGATGGGATTTTTTTAATTTTATTTTTATTTTTACGGCGGATATTTTCTGGCAGCCTCTAGTGAAGAGTAAAACTGCATGATCAAGTGACACATAAATAAAAGAAATTGCGCTATTTTACAGTCGGTCTCTTTTGAGCTATTTTCTGTGATTTTGACTTTGAGAGCAAGACTAGACTGAAGTGTTTCTCGGAGTCAGTCGGTCACACTGATTTTCAACTGGAAATAAAATCTTTCGACTAAATTTGAGTGAGATGGCTTTGGTAAAAAGCTTTTTTCCTGGTTCTTTTTGTGTTAAAAATAAAATTTTTTTAAAGCCGTTGATTCTGATCAGCACATATCTTCATCTTTTTGTGTGTTGGTGATTCTGATTTCCCATGAGGTTTCTGGAGGTATTGTATAATTTATTGTGTTGTACGTTGTGTATATGTAGTTGGTAGTGACGTCTCCAGTTGAATGGCTGGTGTTTGTTGTGGCTACTCTCCATGAAGACCATGACAGTGTTGGCTGGCTGGTTGTCTTACAGGGCAGCAGATGTATAATTTGTTGATTTCACTGTTCAGCCCCTAGTTCAGTTTGTTGCAAAATTGTACAGCAGCTAGTTCAGGAACACAGTTCAGATTTGAACAGTTTTTCAGGATTAAGCTTGAAGGTTGGAGACCTAAGATTCATGCCAGTGAGATGGAATGGGCTGTGTCCTGAAAATTACTGAAAGGCCGTATCTCCAGAATACAAGTTTTAATACCCTCCAAAAATCAAAAAAACATAACAAACACAAGAAAACAAACCAACAATAAAAACAAAACACACTAACACTAACAGTACAAACCAGCATGCAAATATCCCATTGTTTGATAATAAATAGCCAATCTGCTCTCAAAATAATGTTTTTGCCTTGTCATTTCCTCCATTGTGTTTGTACCTTAACCATTGGCAAGAACATTAGAAATGGAGCCTAGTTTATCTTGCCTTGACAAGATGGGGATTCCAGTGTGATTTTGAAGCTAACCTTGATCATCAAAAACTGTCCAAGCTGTTGCAGAAAATATTCAGAAAGAGGCTGGTTTTAAAATATATTTTAGGGTATCAAATTTTTCTGGTAAATGTAAACGGTCTGCCAAGTTTTTCACTCTCCCAAACTTGTGGCCCATGGCAGGTTATTGTTTTGAATCTTGTGTGCTAGTGGTTTTGAAATCATAACAGAAATATCACCTCTGGTGGTTCTTGTGATCAATGGGAATCATTTTATACGGTAAGTCAAGTGGTTTCTTTATTTGCAAACAATAATTGTGTGGTTTCTTTATTAGCTTGGGACTTTACAGCCACTGTCTGACATGTAAGAGTTGTGTCATTGGTTGTGCTTACTTTTCTGAACCAGTAGCTGTGGATTGGGCAACAGGCTCTTTTTAATTCTTGTTGACAGCCTATGGATTTGAAGATGGCATGGGTGACAGCGATGAGAGCCTCACTCCTCTCCAGCGTCTTGAAAGATACATGGAGAGCGACAACATTTTTAACAGGTGAGAATTGTGCACTGGTAGTTTACAGTTGTGCTTTGCTGCCTACATGTAAACAGACTGATTTTGCTTTCTGCATGTAAACAGATGTAAGGCAAATTGATCTTTAGATGCTGAAAAAAATGACTGTAAACAGACATGGTTAATAAAAACAACAACAGTGTAATTAGAAGTAGAAGAGATGAAATAAAAGAATGGATGAGTAGCATGGATGAGTAGCATGGATGAGACTGAAAAATATTAGACCAATTGTATTCAGGGCAATTTAAAATTTAGTTAGTAAGCATAACTTCCAAATAGCAAACTTTAAAAAGCAAGCATCCCACATGAATAAGCTTTGTTGAAATCATTTTAGCTTCTTAAAAATGATCAGACTAAAATTACTTACATCTTTCAGACTTTTGAAATGTGATTAATAAAACTTGATTGCATGTTCATGATGCACACAGTTTTGTCTTTAAAGAGTGGGTTTAAAGTTGGGGGGGGGGTATGAACTGAGATGGTCAAAGTTAAAAAAAAAAAAGCAGAATTTTGGGCAGTGACACTGCAGAGCTATGGCGACCTGCTCCAGGCTACCTTTGATGGCTGCATTAGTATTGGCCATTATTAATCTGTAGATTCTCTGCAGAAGGAACTGGAACTTGTGTGTCCATTGTATCTTACGTAGTAAAGAAGATGAAAAGGAGAAAATTGGAACAAATGCAGTAGAAGGAGAGACAAAAAGACCCAAAGAAACAGCAAAAGAAAAGCATTTTGTTCAACTTTTTGATGGTTTTCTGATTGTGTCTGTACCAAGTTCACAAGACTCACTATGAGAAAAGGGGATCCCGTGTTATTTGCTAGCTGGGCTGACTTTAACTTGTTTTTCAGTTCATTTTACTCCTTTAGTTTGGTCAGTTTCAAGTAGGTTAGCCACTGGCCAGACCAGCATGTGCCTTGAAGTTTGGAAAAAACAAAGGAGACATCGGGAAAGATTACCTTGCAACAGAAACAAGCCTTTTTGTAATATTAGCAAAAGAAGGTATGTGTATAATCAAAAATCAAATGCATGTGTTGCTTGGTGTGATTTGGGAAGCATTTTGATTTGTACCCTACTGCAGCTAATCTTAGCCCATATCAACCCCCTCCCATCCCATTAAACAAGAAACAGCTGTACAATGGAACTCCTGACAAGACCACATGGATAGACTTCCACTGGAAGTTCCACTTTGATTGTTGAATCGGGAATGCCACTGTGTCTGCAAGGTCCATAGTACTTGTGCAAGGCAGGTGGGGCAGCAAGGAGGGATCCTCCTGTCCAAAAGTATGTCTGAACAGATGTGTGGTGGTGCACACCACATGTTGAACCTGTGCAGTGTACCTGCTATGTTATAGTTCTGGTTAGTGGGTCACTGACAGTGATGAAGGAAAGGAAATTGCAACCGTGATGAAGTGCTTAAAATTGTCCTCTCATCACTGTACCAGTCCTACTTGCAGTGTATGGTATGACCATTAAACTTGCTCTGTGACCCTCTGTTTCTGGCACCCAAGCTTGGACACCAAGCCTGACCCCCTAAATCTTGAAGTGGTTAATGGTGCTGATGGTTATGGGCTTCTTGTTGAAGAATGCATGTGTAGCATACCTGTGGGCAGACAAATGGTGGCACGCAGTATGCTGGACACGCTACGAGCAGTGGGGGATGACCAGGAGAGCTGCACTGCTGTACTGGACTCCATGGCCAGGCTTTCCCAGGACACTGGTCAGTTGGCTTCTGGGTTCATGTCACAAATTGTTAAGAACAGTAGTGAGGATAATTGGAGAGAAACTAGCTGACAGCAAGAATAAATGATGTGAAAATATGAAAAAAATACACACCATTTTATTGAATGCAGATAACCCTTTTTGGATGGGATGGGAAGGAATTGTTGTTTTGATCAGTTTTTAGTAGGATGCTCTGTTACTATAGGAGAATGAAGGTGGGAAATGCATAATTTTGGTGTAGCTGTAGAGCTCAACATCTATTTCTAAAGAGAGCATGTAATAATTTGGATGTAATTATTGAGCACTAAGTGTGTCATCTTGCCCGAAAGAATCCTGCTAGCATTAATCATAGTGCTACAAGATTATGATGGCTTTGCAGAGCCGTCGGTGCGTTCCGAGCTGATGGAGCAAGTACCCCACATTGCCGTGTACTGCCAGGAGAACAAGGTTCTCTTCAGTGACGCCATGCCTACATATATTCTGCCCATGGTAGTACGCTACCTCAATGATGCCAACAATCAGGTGAGTCAGACCTAGGCCTCTGAGAAGTGGAATGTGTGTGTTTATTCACTGGTTTGTGATGAGACCTCGCCTTGGGTATGGCTTATAGGATTTGGGTTCTGCATCAGAAATTGTGCCTACGAGGAATGTTGGATTTAACATGGACAGTATTTTTAGCCTGGTATTTTTCATGATAGGCACCTCCATTGATCTTTGCACTAGACTTCAGTCAGACTTTTGCAGTTGATAATGCATGGGGATTGTGACCATGTGCTGCAGGTTTTAAGAAAAGAATTGCTGTTTTTGTTTTCCCCATTTTCTTTTCTGCTGCTGGCTTTTTTAAAGTTTCTTTTCCTTTGATTTATATCATATTTGCCATTGATTTTTATATTATTTTGGGGGGATAAGAAATGGGACATTTTGTATGTTTCATTTTCAAAGCATTCATTTATTATGTCCTGAATGGTAGCTGTTGTTAGTGATGATAAAGTTGCATTTTACTAACCAGTCCAGATGCAAGTTGATGCAACAGGCATGCATAAAAAGTATGTGCTGGCGCAGGTTTGAACTGTGTGGTGAGAGGTTGCATGATTGGTCCAGCCTGTGGGCTCATGGCGTGAACCCCCTGACTGTTGCAGGTTCGCAAGACGAGTCAGGCTGCCCTCTTGGTGCTGCTTGAACAGGGACTTGTTGAAAAGGGTAAGGACGGCTTCAAAAGAAAGAAACTAAAATAAAACATGGCAGCAACTACATTTGTAGAAGACATCTGTGCGTACTCTGAGCTGCAAAAGGGAACATGTCTGCCATGTTGTTTTTAAAAAAATTTGGCTCGGGTAAAAGGATGGTTTATGTTGTCCGTTTTTGTCCCAGTAGTGGCAGTGCAAGGGAGCTAATTGGTGTATCTAGAGAAGCATCTGTAACACTGTGAGCTTTCAAGTTTTGTGTGATGGCCCAGTTCATAACAATTTGATGATTTTGATCAAATTTCAAAGCCATCATAGGGTCTGAATTTTTCCATGAGTTTTGAACTTGAGCATAATTAATGTGGAGTTGCCTTTGCCTGTGACTTTTCCATTTGAAACTTGAAGGTATGGAGAGCATAAAGGGAGTTAAAGCGTTTCTTTTAATTTCGTGTGTTAAGTCTGGTTTTCTTGTTTTTTTAATATTACTATGACAAGTGATGTTTTGTGTTCGTCTGTACTTTCCAAGGGGTGGCTAGGTTGGTATTCCGTTTTGCATATTGCTGTCAGTGTGTTTTGGAAGTCTTAAGCATCCATGTGGTGTGGGTGTAAACATAGATGGAAAGAATTTCAGTGTAATTTGAACTACTTTGCTAGAACCAGTTGAATATGAATTAATTCCATGTTATACCTGGAGCTGGTGGGGCTGCTATATAATAATAATAATGGGGTCTTTAGCACACTTTCTCAGATGAGCCATATGTGCTTGGGACGGACCGAAAATGAAAAGTGGATGTGGAACATACTCCCTCTAGTTGACTGCATCCAGGGCTGAGTGTTTGAAGTGAGCTTTGTGTTGGTGTGCAGAGGACATTGAACAGCAGGTGGTTAGCGTCATCTTGGAGCTGGCCAGCCCCAGCAGCCTGGACGACTACCGCACTGAGGCCGTCGCTGTAAGTTGATTTATAAACTACACCATTAAAACTAATAGACGTCGGCTGCTATGTTGTGCTTTTTAATTTTTATGATCATTGTTGTGATTATGAAAGTTGTGCAATGAGGTATCTTCCATCCATCACCTTTTATCATGCTTTTTTGATGGTGTGGGTACAAGTACTTTAACAAGATTTTAATGCTGATGGACAGTCGGTTGTGGCACTTGACACTGGTGATGTCCAAAGACAGTTGAGTAAAACATTGGTAATGGACAAAGATTGACCCAGGTGACAGATGCTCTTCATCAAGATGTTGCTGACCTCCAGTTTACTGGTTATTAGCTTTGGGATTGAGAAGCAGAGTGGTTTTAATCTGATTTCATTCTCAGGTAGTGGTGTTTTTTTGTTTTGTTTTTTGTATATGACTGTATGCATGTGTTTTTTGTTTGTGTGTGTTGGGTGTTGGTGTCTGTCTGCATGTTGTTACATTGGTTTTTCTGTTGGACTTTTCTTCTCTTTTTCACCTTTAACATTTTTGAATGTATGTAGCAAGGGTGAATGTTTTGGTGACTGTGTTCTTTTGTCACCTTTTGGTGTGAAAGACATGGGTAGTGAGATGTGTCATTGAACTGCGTCTTATTACTCTGTCTTTTGCATTACGGGGTGAAGGAACCAAAGATGGTGTGCTTGTAATTTTGTCACTTTGCACTGCCCAAAGTGGGGCTGTTATCACCTGACTTGCCACAACTGGAGGGCAGGTCTATTGGAATGTCCAGTTTCACACATCAGGGTCTTTGTATCTATTTTAATTTTGTTGGATGCATTAACACAAACACATAAGGTATTGGATGTAACATTTGTTGGGGTCTCCATGGCTAATTTTTGTAGTTTTGAAGGTTGATAGTGTGTGTAGTAGTACATTAGGCAGGGTCATTGGTGGTGGGCATTGCAGAAATTTTCCTCACTGGATGTGTTAGCAGTGGCTGACCACAGGCATAATATAACTGACAGGGACTCCACTGTAGAACTTCCCCATTAGGTGTATTTGTAAAGCTGAGGGTAACGTACATATTGATAGTCATGAGCGTTGTAACGTATTCATGCAGGGGTGCCAGTGTTGGTTGTAGCAGAATAGATTGTTTAGGTTTATATCTTTTAGTAGGTGGCTATAGAGGTAGATTGCATGACTCAGGATCACCAGTATTGGGTATAGACTGATGGGAGCTGTTTTTGATGAGGCCAGTTCATTTAAACACGGCAAACATTAGAGGTGTTGGTAGTTGCTACTGGTTAGAGTTAAGCCCAGTTGACAACATTTACCATTGTTGTATGCTTCAGATATTCCTATTTTGAACCTGCCAGGCTGGTATCTCAGGTTTGGTGCATTGGGAGTGGCTAGTTGGAGGTCCAATATAGTTGACAGGGTCATCAGTGTTAGGTGTTGGGAGTGTCTTGCAGCAGCTAGTGAGTGGTAAGAGCTGTGATAAAATTGACAGGGTCATCAGTGTTGGGAATGTCGGTAAGAGCTATAATACGATTGACAGGGTCATCAATGTTGGGTGTTATAGAATTCCCCCAGGAGCTATCACAGCCATCTTTGATGAGCTTTGTTCTTCGTCTGCACATCAACAAGGACAACGTTTGGTGAAAGGCTGTGTATGTCTGGCTTTGGTCAGCTTAGGAGTCTAAGGTTTGAGTAAGTGTAATGGGAATGAGTAATACAGTTGGTCTGGGTGACAGGGATAGCAGTGTTTAGCATGCCCCTTGTATGTAGATGATTAGGTTCTTGAGTTCTGAATAGTCATTCAGGTGGGTGTGATGGTGATATGGCATTAAAATGATTTTCCATTAGAATGGTGGATTGAATTGTGGATTTGTTTGTCTTGGTGTTTGAAGGCAGTTCTTCAGTTGGTTTAAGAGAAGTGAGGGTAGTGACCAAGTGGCTGTGACGTGTGTCATGATTCATATCACAGCCTGCTTGGATCATTACTGCACTGTCTCCATGGCACCTGGTCTTCATGGAAATAGTTTGGACCTTTGCTTGAACAGTTAGTGCAGTTCTTCTTGGTTGAAGCCACTTGACCACAAAGGTGGTAGGCACACAAGTGTTGGATTCCGTGTACGGTTAAATGAGCCCAGATTGGCTGACTTTGTGATGTCTGGCAGTTAAATGATGTTTTTGTTGACCAGTTTTGATTGGATCTATGAGCTGGTGCTTGGGAGCCCATTAAAGTGGTTGTGATGTGTTCTCTTGCTCATATCACAGCCAGCTTTGATGAGCTTTCGGTACAAGCAGACTGCATGCTGAACGTGGCTCTTTGGACACTTGGAGCTGAATGGTCTTGTGCTGCTGTGAATTTGAATCTGATGATAAATTCAGCAAACTTTTTATATTGGGTCAGTCTTTCCTGCCAGGTCTTTGGTTTGAAAATGTTGAATGCTGGGATGCTTGATCTGTGAGATTTATCCTGCTGGTAAGTGGTTAGGTATTCAGTATTTCACTTTAAGTGTTCTTCAGGTTGGTTGGTTTCATTTTGTGCGTATTCAACCCCAGATGTGGTCAGAGGATAGTTGGGCGCTTTGAAGTCGTGTCATGGGAGATAACTAAGCTGGTTCAGGGAAGCCATTGGAGTGGTTGGGATGTGTTGATTGTCTCATATCACAGCCAGCTTTGATGAGCTTTTCTGTGCAGCACTTCAGCACCAGGTACAAGCATGGATCACCGTTCTGCACTAATAGCTCTCTAGAAGACCTGAAACAGTTGATAGTAAAGATGCTTCAGCAGGGGTATTAAATAAACATTTATCACTTGATTTATTTTTATGGTGCCCTTGAAAACGGTCTTTCAGCAACCTGCAAAAACAACTTTGGGCAGAACAATGTGATGAAGATGGTGCTGCTGTGAAATGTTGGCGTTTCCAAAGAGTTACTAAAAGTGACAGCAGTAGTTGATGTTTAGTGTTAGTGAGTCACATGTTAGGTCCCTTTTTGAATACTCTTGGTGTGGAGATGCAGGATGCATCAAAGTGTTGGTGAAATGACTGGTTAGAAGTAGCATCAAAGTGTTGGTGAAATGACTGGTTAGAAGTAGCATCAAAGTGTTGGTGAAATGTTGTCTTCATATCACAGCCTTTGGTGAGCTTTCTTTCTCAGTACGGCCTCCTTTTCCTGCCCGTTAAGATGTGTGCACATGTGAAAGATGTCACGTGTGGTTATTAAACAGGCTTTCTTCTCTTCGGTTTGGGTAGAAGGATATGGATGCATCGGAGATAAAGGTGACGTGTTGTTTTACATGGGATGAGTCAGAGCTGGAGTGGATTACTTGTTAGAAGTGGCATCAAAGGGTTGGTGAAATGTTTCTGTCGTCATATCACAGCCTTATGGTGAGCTTTCTTTCTTTGCACATCTTCAGTGAACCTTGCTCCATTAGCTGTCTTTACCCTGTCACCTTTTGTTTCTGCCTCCTTCCCAGATCTTCTACACTGCACATGAAAAAAAGAAGAAGTTGTAATTACAGTAGTTCATATTAAAT
Source organism: Alviniconcha strummeri (assembly GCA_963584105.1). Lineage (NCBI taxonomy): Eukaryota > Metazoa > Mollusca > Gastropoda > Provannidae > Alviniconcha > Alviniconcha strummeri. Next base: position 8,834,161 of record OY757546.1, read on the forward strand.
AACCTTTATTGATTACTTGTTTGATGGCTGTCTTGAGTGTTTTAGGAGAGTGTGTGTGTGTTTGCTGCTTGGTTTGTGAATTTTATCTGCTTGATTGACATCCACCTGCATTAATGTTTTGCTGTGGAAAGCTGGGTGCATCGTCATTTCTTTCACACTTCATCTACATGGTTTCTCTCCATCCTCATCACTTGTCAGAGATGGCATCAAGAGGCGTGTGAAATGTCATTTGCTTTCATATCACAGCCTTTTGGTGAGCTTTCTAATACAGTGCTGCCTGCCGCTGCCTCTGAAGCACAGGGGAGAAATAAGTGGGCACTGTTGTTTTTACTATACTGTTGTCTTTGGCTACACACTCGTTGGCACCGTTGCCCCCAGATTATAACCAAGGCTTTTTGTGCAGTATCCTTCAAGGGTTGTGAATATGCTCAAGTTCATATTGCTGAAGTCATATTTCAACGTATTACCAGCCGGAGAGGGAAATAAACTGTAATATATATATTATAAAAACAGCAAAGGGGGGTGGGAGGTAAAAGATGTTGCTTCATTTAACTGGACTGAGATGATGAGAAATTGGTGCCAGCTAGACTTGAACGCTGGTTAGAAATGGCACCAAGGGGTTTGTGAAATGTTGCCCAATTCATATCACAGCCTCCTTTGGTGAGCTTTCTGCCAGCATGACTATCACCTTCACCACCATCCTACCATCTCATCAGCATACCTCTCTGTGCTCCAGCTCACAGTGTAGTTTTTGTTGGCCGGTGGCCATTTACTAATCAGTTCAATAGTAGGACATGTTTGTGCCTGCCTTCTCCTTTGTTTTTAGTGTGAGGAGTCCTTTTAGTGGTTGACTACTCTGATTTTTGTGGAACATGGTCATGAAGTGTTTCTATTAAAATTGTTTGAAGGAGAGTGGCTGGAGGTTCCGTCAAAGTGGTTGTGATCTGTTGTGTTTGGCTCAAATCACAGCCTGCTTTGGTGAGTTCTCTGTCACAACAAGCCTCACTTCTGTCTTCAAGGTATGTGTAAATGCTGGCAGAGATGGAAAAGGGGGAAAGGGAGTACAGTATTTAAACAGGCTGGACAGATGGCTCAGCACCCTGGTAACCATTGGGGGAAATCAGGAGGGAGTTCTCAAAAGGCACAGAAAGTCATGGCGGATCATGCAGAAGAGCACAGTGGTGTTTCTGTTCTGGAATAAAGATGAAAGTTGTAATGTCAACCTGTTTAATCCTGGTATTGCTGATGTCTGTAGGTTTGGTGCGTGTGGCTGAATAATGTTTTTGTCAGCCGCCAGGAACAAGGGTATTTTGGGAGATGGCCAGCACTGTTGTATTTTGTAATACTTTCTCATAAAATGAGGTAAATTTGTTGTTACTAAAACCATGATATGGTGAAATGTGCTTTTTATGATTATATGATGAGCTATGTAATGGATTATGAAGTCGGGGGGGAAAAAGGAAGGACAAATCTGAAGAAATGTTTGTTGCTGCATAAAGCAGGGGAAAACATAAATGCAGTGTTTGTTTCATTTGTTCAGAGGGGCTGATGTAAAGTAAATGAAAACGTGCTTTAGGAGAGAAAAGGTTTTCAGCTGATGTAGTCAGTCAAAACTTAGAAAAAAAATTGACCAAAACTACCACCAAGAGTGTCTGTATCATTATTTCACAGGAAAGTATGAAAGTTGTCTTGTTCCAAAAAGTTGCAATTGCTGTCAGTGGTAACATGGGTCATTTTGCAGTCATGTTGTTTTCGGTATTCATCAGATTTGCTTGACACTGCCTTGAAATGTCAGACCTTAATATTTTGATGGCAGTGCTGCTGACAGTTTTAAAGAATTTAATGTTGTCTGGTATCAACCAAGGTGCCATTTTGATGTGATTGGCTTTTATTTCTTTGACATGTTGGGATTGTGGAACATGTTGGGGACAGCCTGTAGCACTAAGGTGGGCAAACCCTGTATAATCGGGGGAATAGCGCTGCCAGGTTAGGACCAATGTTCATTTCAGCGTCTTTAGTTGAATGGAGTAAATGGGTTGTTGCTACAGTCTTGCAAAGTGAGAGAGCGCGCCAAAGTGGCTGTGACATTGTTGCTCTGATCAAATCACAGCCTGCTTTGGTGAGCTTACCCTTTTGCTGTGCAGCAGAAGTTCCAGAAACAACTGAGACAAAGCTTAAGTAGATTTGTATGTAGAGTGTGGAATTCTGTTGGGTATTTCAGTTTGTGCTGAGAGAGAGAGAGAGAGAACTGCTGTCTGCAGGAGTTATGAATGCATTATGTTGGTGACGCAGCCTTATGTGGAAAAAAATGATGTGCTGGTCCATTCAAGTGGTTGTGATGTGAACTTAACAGCCATATCACAGCCTGCTTGGATGAGCTGGCTGTCATTTGAGCAACGCTGGTTTGTGGACATGTTCTTAAGACCTGTTTCATTCTTTAAGTTGTTGAGGCTTGGAATTGTAAGAATATTGAAGTTTGAGAATGAGGCATGTCATGCAGTTTATTCATTATTCCAGAGTGCCTGTTAGTTCGTTGTTCCAGAGTGCTCATTTGCAACCCTGATGTCTGTGCTTCCAAAGAGATAATCCTCTAGTACCTGCAGATGTTTGCAGATGATGAAGGCAAAGGTATCGTCTGTAGTTGATGTATGTGTTATTCCTACAGTTTATGTTTTGCAGGTACAATGTACAATATTTCCTGCATTGGTGAGATAGCCCCTTGTACCGAGTCATCAAAATTGCTGGGGTGTGTTGTTGCAAATCCATATCACAGCAGCTTTGGTGAGCTTGGCCAGGGCATTTGCATCACAAGTGGAAGATTTTTAATAAAACTCGGTAATGGTTACCTCGCATGCTTGAGAATGGGGAGAGAGGGAGGATGCATCTTATCATCCAAAGATGTACATCTTCATCTTGCACACATTATGACTTGCGATTCTTTAGTTAACCCACTTGGCCCCAGACTGCCCACTCTTTTGACTTACCGCGTAACCCCAGAGTGCCCACTAGCGGCTGGCTACCAGACGATCCACACTAGCATCTCAGTGTATAGGAATGGGATTCTCGCGAGACTTGTTTCCACTGTTGTTTACTACTTCCGGCGATGTCCTTTGTTCAAAGTTCGGTGGAGTTTGAGAGACGCTGAATTTTCAAAGTTGTGAGATCATGATAGATGCACAAAAATAAACAAAAGCCCAACTGTTAGCAATGGCGTCAGAGCTTCATCCTTTGAGATTTGAAATGCAAATTTGGCTCAGTCACTTACCGTGGGCACCCTAACAAACTCAGGGAGCTTCATCTTCAGAGTTTCAAACTGAAAATTTTTCAGTAGGTACCCCAGAACCTGACATTCAGATGTGGATATTTCTGACATGGGGCTTCAATGTTTTTAATGGAAAAAAAAAATCAAAAACTGTTGGATACACAAGAACTAGTATAAAAAAAAACTGGGGCGAAGCTTTTGTTTGATGTTTATTATTGATTTTTAAAGTTGTATACCAGGATCATTTAACACAGTTACGTCCTTGCACATGGGATTTCATAGCGAAAGGGCAGTGGCTGGTCTGGGGCCAAGTGGGTTAATGTATGCTTGGTTCATGCAGTGGTCTAGGTCCATAAACTTGCGGATGCTGGTCACCTGTGAAGACGTGCAGGATGTTTGCTTTGGTTTGTGCAGCTGATGAGCAAGATGGCGCCACTGCTGGGTCGTGACATAACAGAAAGGATGTTCCTTCCTCGCTTCTGTGAGATGTTGACAGACCCTTTGTTCCATGTCCGCAAGGTTAGTTGTCTGGTACCTCTGCCCTTGTTCTGACATCTGCTTTTCATACGTTTTGTTGTGTTTGGCAAACCCCAAAACTGCATAAAGAAAGAAAGGCCAAACATCTAGCAGTAAAAACATATTTAAAAAAAACTGAAATACTTTTGGGACTTCAGAAAAAATAAAAAGACTGCTGGGTTCAGTTTGAACAGGCATGTTTGCTTTTTGTACTTGCACCACTTGACCTTTTTAACTGTGGCAGCTGGTGCCTATATGTAGTTTTGCAATTACTGCAGATTAAAACAGTTTGTGATGGGCCTCGTATCTATGTGCAGGTTTGTGCTTCCAACTTTGGTGAGGTGTGCAACGTTGTTGGAGTGCAGAATAGTGAGGAAATTCTGGTGAGTCTCAAACCATGGGGCAGATAATCTGAACGTTGTAATAAGCTGAATGTTGTAGACAGTACCACTGCTGGCTAGCAGATCTACGTAAGAAATTGGTGTATGTTGGTTCTAGTTTGGATAGGAATCGGCTCACATGAGACTGATGGAGGATGTCCGCATATTCTGTTGATTTTGTGTACTAAAATAGATTGTTTGGAGGAAATTACTGCTAGAACATCTTTGAACTGTGCAAGGGGCCAGTTGATGTCAGAATTGTGCCTTGGTGTTGCAGTATCTGTATGCAGAATTTTGTGGCTGTTGTGTGTTGGTGTGAGCAAAGTCCATTCAAGCCCAAGTGTGCTCATAACCACATGGAAATGTGCAGATCTCTGTTCAGTGTAGCTGGGTTTGTTCATGCTGAGGTGACCCTGAGTAATTAGTTGACTGGGTGTTACAAGCCAAGAAATAACAATTCAGTGTGCATCCTGACTCCATCTGTGCCAGCTGCCCAAGTTCTACAACCTCTGCGGCGATGGCGTGTGGGGTGTACGCAAGGCGTGTGCGGAGTGCTTCATGACCATTTCCTGTGCCTGCTCCCTGGAGACTCGGCGCCAGTACCTGGCCAACCTCTTCGTCGACCTGCTGGCAGACCAGTCTCGCTGGGTGCGCATGTCTGCCTTTCAGCAGCTGGGTCCCTTCATTTCCACCTTCGCTGATCCACGACTCACAGGGATCTATGTGGCAGAGGATGGCTCCATTGTTTTACAGGAGGGATGGTCAGTGGCTTTTAATTTTTTTTATGAATACCATGAATGAACTGAACAGAAGAAAGATTGTGAACACAGTAGTGACGTGCCACCATTTTCTGAGTCAACTGCTGGGGGGGGGGGGGGGGGGGGGGTACCATGTCTGTACAACTTTTTCCAGAACCACATTCAAAGCATTGATTTGTGGCACCTTCCTCCAAACTCTGCCAAAACTGATTACGCCACTGAAGGGGCACAGTTGGTCTCCACGCATCTGACCACCAGTGCTGTCAGTGCACTCAAAAATGTTAGGAGCATGCAGGTAAACATGAGGCAGATCCACCCTTGGTAATAAAAAGTTCTGTCTTGATTCAAATGCTTTTGGTTTTTATTTGTGCTGGCATAAGCAGTGTGGGCAGTTGTAGAAGTAATTTGAGTTGTCTGTTAAAAGCTTGCTGCCATTCATGCACCAACAAAAAAACTGTCCTTTAGTTTTTTTAAGACCTATGGCATAATCAGTTGTGGCAGTGGTTGGCAGAAGGATGTAAACCAATGCTTGCAGTTTGGTCCAGATGTTTTGGCAGGCCTTGAGAACTGATGTTGGCTATTTTGTGGGTTTGGCATGCTGTACACAGTGCAGTGCTAAGTGCTAAAGTTGCAGTTTTGAACCAAGTGCATGGTGGGGTCCATCAGGGGCATTATGTGCTGTGTTTGCGCCTTTTCATTCATTGATTTAAAAAAGAAAAGAAAAAGGTTTATGAGTGCTCTATGGTTTGTATGTGTATCATCATTTTTTTTGTATTTCAGTGAAGCACTGGAACATTCAGAAGAGGATGAGAATGTGTTTGAGGAAGGAAGTGGGGCTAAGGAATGGAATAGAAGTTTGAACGGCAGTGAAGAAATGGACCTTGTCCTCTCAGAAGAGGAGGGTGCTGGCGAGGGACTGAGTGATGGGAAGTTGGTCATACCGCTTGGTGATGACGACTTGTCGCTGGAAGAACGCAGAGCAGGGCAAACCAAAGTTCAGCCTTTAGCTAATCATGGGGGTGGGGAGGGTGTACAAGAGTCTGAGGAGGAGTCCAACTCCTGTGAAGATACCAGCAAAAGTATAGAAGGCGGAGTGAGTAGTCTGTCGCTAGAGGAAGATGGAAACCAAATAGATTGTGCTCCACCGAGGACTGAGGACAAGTCGGATTCCGAAAGTGGTAGTGTAGAAGGTGCGGCCAGTGATAGTCCCAACTGTGATAAGTGTACAGAAAATGACCACCCCCAGTCCAGCCCACCAGACCTGGACACGGCATCCATCGACTCTCAGGCATCCTCGGAAACTGACTCTGAAGCCACAGTGCCTTCCCAAAATGCTGACGATGAGGCCTCTTCAGATTCTTCCACTGCATCAGGGAGCGGTGGTGATCCACGAGTGCATGTGCACCTAGACAACTTTAACACATTCCAGTACTGGCGGCCTCCCCTGCCCGAGGTGGACATTGACTTTGACGTCATCAATGGGGCTCCAGCTAACCTCCACGTTGTAGCGAAGGTGGGCTTTTCTCATCTGCTTTGCCAAAGATAGGCTGTGTGACAGGGAGAATCAGTTCACAAATGATTGTATTGTTGTGGGAGTGTACAGGTGCATGACTGTGATTTTGTTTGTTTCTGTGTTGGGGAGGCTGAGTTTGTTTGGAGATTGTGATGTGAAGATAACAGCTTGTGTGCCTCGCTTTGTGGGTTGGGTGACTGGCAGTGCAGCTAGCTTGGTGGTGGGGAAAAAAAAGCAGTTTTGCATCTGTTGTCAAAGTGAACTGTCAGTTTTGCTGTTGCTGTCCAGACTGTTGAGACTAGCAATGCCGGCAAAAAAAAGAAGAAAGATCTGGTACCGACCCCCAGTCAGATACTACAGTTGGCATCACCTAGGCCTAATAATCTGTCGGGTATCTTGCAATCAGCACTCATACTTTGGGACCTGTCTATTTGAAGAGGGAGGGGGGATGGTGCTGCCAGTGAAGTTTTCGGGTTCACTGTTTTGTTTGCTGATTGACACTGCCAGGAAGTGATCTTGTTTAGCTGGAGCTTGCACTTCCAGAATTCTGGACCCAGGGTACAGAGTATGATCTCCAGCAAGTCACACAAAGCATTTGGTATGAGTCAGTACTTAGTACTGGTGAATTTTTTTAAGGTACTAGGGAAACGTTTAATGATATAAAAAAAAACTGGCATATGCTGGTCTGCTATTGCCACCAAAGAAAAGTTTTTTTTCTTAAATAATAATAAATTGTTTTTGATATCAGGTTTTTGTTGTTGTTGTCACATTACTGTTCTTTTATTATTCTTTTAAATCTGCTTTTTGCGACTGTGATCAGGTGACAGATGAAGAAAAGAACAAAATATACTCTACCCACATAGATGTGGTCATGTCTTCCAACGAAAACTCTCCTTCCTCCTTGCCCCAGTTGTCTGGTGGCAGTGCCTGCCGAGAGATGGACTTGCCTGGTGTGCGGATCCACACAGCCAGTGTCAGCACAGTCAGAGATGCCAACGAGACAGTCCGGAACATTGGCAGTACCAATGTCTTAGGTGACAGTCTGGGGGAATGCACTCTGGCCGTTGTTGATGGGGTTGTCAAAGGTACAGAATGCTAAAAATTTACCCCACTCGTTCTCTGTCTCTTCTACATTCTCTACCCCGCCCCAGCCTTATTTTTCTGTCTCTCCCTCTTGTCGCTTTGCATGCTTCAATTTTTACTTTCTTTAGTGCTGTCCAGGGGGTTGGTTTCCCACGATTTCATGGTCCAAAACAACACATGCGCACACACGCTTGCAAGACAGATAATTTTGAAGTTCCGTCGTCTTTTTGCCTAATCTGACCATTGCCTCCATTATAGTAAACATATAGCAAATAGTGCAGTAATTGTCTTACCTGTCAGGGGACTGGGAGGGTGCAACTATCACAGTAAATGCTGTTAATTTGTGTTTTATTTCCACAAATTCATAGTTTTCAAGCATTATTGACTCACATTGAGATGCTTATTGTCCTATTGTATTTCTAGATTGAGCAGAGGTAGCATTGGTTGGTGATTAACCTTCAGGTGAGGATTGTGTAGTTGGGTTTCGAGAAGACATTTTGGTTTAAGCCAACTTGAGGGGCTGTAGCATTGGGAGGTGATTAACCTTTAGGTGAGGACTGTGTGTTTGGGTTTTGAGGGGACTTTTTGGTTTATGCAGACTTGAGTGGCAGCAGCATTAGCTACATGGATGGTGACTGTCCTCACCAGCATGATGTGGATGATGCATACCTGGCGAAACAACAGGTGAGAGCAACTGTATTTTATTACACTGCTTCCGTGTACTCGGCACAATACTGATGCATGTGGTCTGTTGTCAGTGACAGAAAGGAAAGACTTTGCATCTTGTGTAATTAGAGATTGCAAAGTTTGTGTGATGTGCAGCAGCCATTTAAGAAGCTGGTGATTTTGTATAGCCTGTGGAAATGAGCGATTGTGTGGTATGCAGCAGCGGCGGGCTTCAGACTGTGCTGTGGTGTAAGAGAGAAGGTTCTCACAGTTGCGTACTGTGCATTGTTTTAGCTTCACCGAACCTGTGATTGACAGCTGGTATTTCCAGACTGTGGTGTGAGGAACTGGTGGCCGTTGGTTTTTGTGTGGGACTAAACGGTAGTGCATGTCTTGGGTGGTGTTCTTCGCAGCAACACCAGTGTAGTTTGCAATGGGTGGTTCCACAGACCTGTTTAGTGTACACACTTGGCATAGAAATCTACACATTTGAAGCCCAAACTATGCATCTACACTTGCATTACACAAACTACGCAAATGACTTCGTTTCAGCTACGCAATAGCGATGAATGTGATTCGGTCCTATTTTTTTTGATGCGATCCTATTTTTGACATGGCCACCGTGTTCAAAACATACGTGGGCCCGCTTATGATATGCGCACATCAAGTCTTGCAATAGCAGTGCTGGTTTTGCCACAAACATAGGTTCTGAACACATCTGAAACTCCCTTCAGTTGGGAGAAAATGTCCAAGTCGAAGAAGCGAGCGTATGAAACTTCTTCAGAAGACTCAGTGTTAGCCTCCAAAGGCTCTGCTGCTGCGATTAAAAGGAAGAAAGTTCCATCCCAGAAGTTTCTCCCAGCTTGCCACAAAGCTGATCCATGATTGGGTCTTTCGAGGAAAGGCAGTGAACTTGTTCTGCGGCACCTGCAAATTGGACAAGGAGTTCAAGGCGACTGGAAAATTTTTTTCCAGCTTCAAGCTGACTGGCAGACTGATCTGTACAACTGCACTCTCATTCTGAGTCAAGCTGTTGGCTTGACAATTTTCCCACATTCACATGTGCACGGCCCAGCAAGAGCCCTGAATGGATCTACACCACTTGTGTGTGGCTGAGACCTTGGTAGCAGTGCCATGCAGTCGCCTTACGTTTATGACTTACATTTTCAGGCACTGTGATCTTCTGATTCTGAAAATTATATTGGTTCAGTCAAGCTCATAGAAACGTTGAGAGAAAGAGAGTGTTTGGTGTGTGTGTGTGTTGGACAAACTGATTATCTTGTCTAAATTTGTAACTGAGATAAAAAGAATATGCTACACTTACACTACAGCAAAATAATTGTATTTGTTGTTTTATTAAGTTTGTATAGACAAAGTTTCTTGTGTGTTATTTTGACTCGTTGAATGAGAATCTGAATGTGTGAACGATAAATCAGTCCAGTTTCAACTGATGCACTATGACTACACACTGTACCTCCTGACTACACATTTAGACTACCCAAACTACACTTGTGCATTTAGAGGGTAAACGGGTCTGGTTCCAGGATGAGTGTGTTTTGTGCGAGAGTGGGAACCTGTGTCCAGCTTTCTGTTGTGGCCATCAAGAGATGTCATCCAGCAATGGGCTACAGCAACAGAGAGCAGACAACCTTCAGCATGGCACATAAGCCAGAGAGAAAGTTAAGAGCTAATGTACAATGACTAAAGGTGGCAAACTTTAATGTGCAACTGCAGACAGCAAACTGTAATGTGCATTAACTACAGATAGCAGACTATCATGTGCAATGGCTACAAACAGCAAACTGTAATGTGTGCCAGTTGGAGACTGCAAACGAATGTGCAGCAACCAGAGAGCAGACTGTGCTTCAAGAGATAGGAGTGCAAACGAATGTGCAGCAACCAGAGAACAGACTAGTGTGCTTCAAGAGATAGGAAGGTGATGCATACAGCAGACCCCAGTGTGACATGCATGATGGGGCAAGATGTCAGGTTTGTAGGAGTGCGGAGGAGATCCTAGTCTTTCTGCAACATGTGGTTTTGGTGTGGTGGATTTTGGGTGAACAGTCTGGTTGGTTCTGATGTGTGGTTTTGGGGTAGACAAGTCAGTAACCTGTCTAGTTTGAGGTGAACAGATATATTTTGTTTTTGGGTGGACAAATGTGTGTGAATGTTTTTGGGTGGACAAGTCTGTGGTGTGTTCAGTTTTATGGGGAACAGGTCAGTATATTTGTTATCAAGTTTTAGGGCAAGCAGGTCTGTGATGTTCTATACTGACACTTAGAATTGGAATTTTGAGACAAGTAGAATTGTATGTGCTTACAGGCAGTGGCTCAGGATTTGTTCCGCAATATACATCACCTGACCAGTCCAGCTAGGAACCGTCACAGTTTTTAAAACATTGTGTGAATTATTTTTAATCGCCCACACACTGTCCATAGCAAACTGCAACATGGGCACTCGCTTAGTTTATACAGGTTAGCTGAAATCTGTGTTCCATTAGTATCTTCCAACAAAGTTTTCTTGATTTGATATAGTATGTCTTTGGGAATGCCCTGATTTACCAGCAGAAGTTTGTTTTGTGGTTCAGTTAAGTTTGTTTTGTGTTTATCTTTTTGTTGTGCCATCTCATCTTTCACCAACTTTTTGTCGTGCTGTTTTAACTGTCACCATCTTGTGTTGTTTCAACTTTCACCATGTCTGTTTATCACACTGTTTCCGGCTTCTGTCATCTGTGTGCACAGCTGTTTACATTTGTAAGAACCAGCGGCTTCATTATGATCGGTTACAGAATAATTATGTTTCTTGTCACGTTGCAGGACATTATCCCCCAGTCGCTGTTGGAGAACTACCTGGGTATGGTGGACCCATCACGTGCGCAGACAGTGGACACTGAGATAACACGACATTGCGCCTACAATCTGCCAGCAGTGGCCTATACACTGGGGCGGCGCAACTGGCACTGCATCAAGCACCTGTATGAAACACTGTCCCAGGCAATGCAGGTAAGCCGGGTGTCCTTGCTCACACTAGCACGTCCTTGAAAATGGAAACGGCAAGAGTGAACTTTGTATTTGCTGGAAAGGACAGCTTTCCCCTAGCTTGGAATATGCTCCGACGGATGAAGCAGCATCTGAATCTGTTATGAAGGAGGACCATTGTGTCTTGTTGACTGCTGACATCAATATCACTTCTTCTTTTTTCCAATTTACCCCACAGCATGGTAGTCACACGCTGTCTTTTGGGGGAACCAGTTCAGTGTAGATTCGTTCTGTATTGTGCCCAGTGTATAATGGAGGTCTGCAATGCTGACGGTCACTTTGCGGTGAAAAGGATTGTTTAGACTGTTGCTGCAGTGTGGTGTGTAAAGCTACCTTGCTGATGGGACTGAGAACCATGATTTGTGTGATACCACTTGAAACAAGTTCACCATCTCTACAGTTGACGTCGCCCCCATCTGAAACTAGTTGCCCCTGACCAAACTGGGCTCTAGCCAAATCAGTACTCCCATTATGGGGGGTTGCTCCCACACACCAAAACTGGTCTTCCCTGCTGAAGACTGGTGACCCTCGCCCTTAAGCACAGCATGTGATTTATCCACAGTTAGAAACAGATTCCAGAATGAGTCCTTGGTTCGAAACAAAAAATGAAGCTATGTGAGCAGCGTTTACATTGGGTGGGGCGGGGGGGCAGTTACATGGGTAACATTGATTGTTCTGTCCAAAATCAAACTACCTGTGAAGATTATGTTTGTCCTAGTGGAAGGTTCGCCGAACACTGGCCTTCTCAATCCACGAGATGGCACTGATTGAAGGAGAGGAAATCACTCACCGTGACCTGCTGCCTGTGTTTGATGGGTTCCTCAAAGACTTGGATGAGGTGCGCATCGGTGTTTTGAAGCACCTGGCCGACTTTCTCAAGGTGAGACTAACATTACGACCAGGGGGAGAGCTCTGAGTCCCCCCCCCCCCCCCCAAAATAAAATAAAAATAATCCCAGTAACTGGCTGAGATTTCCCTGACTGGGTAACTGAAGTCGCTGTTTTAACCAAGTTGGGCAGAACAGCATTTGCCCTAAGGACTGTGTTTCTGTATGACATGACCTTCACACTTGCTCCCTTTTCATCCTGAGATCCGAGTTGTATTTACTGCTGAATACTGGATTTAAGCATTTTGATTTGGTGCAGGATTTTGATATATGATGGGAAATCTTCAAGTTAGCATCCCTACTAACTTGGTTGACAGGTCAGAAGATGCCCATGCCTGTGAAATTTAAAAATAAAAAGGGGTGGGGGGCATTTTGGCAATCCTTTAGTGTGCCCATCCCTTCCTGTCCTGATTCCGCACAGCATAGACGGACTGCTGCAGTGGCATTAGCTCATTGCCTGCATCTCCTTTGCTGCGCAGTTGTATGGGGTTTGGTGTCCACTCGTTTGAATCATCTGACCAACAAGTGAAGTGTACATTTCTGAGGTTCTAAATCAATCTATTCACCAACAACTAAATTGGTGATAAGTTGTACATTGTGGGTTGCAGTTTTATTTGTGGGATGAGAATTAGGTCTGCTCTCTCTTTTGTCATCCCATGAAAAATGTGATGTCCTGTCCCTCAGCTGCTGCGGCCTACTGTCAGACAGCAGTATCTTGCCAAAGCCAGTGACTTCATGAAGACTGACAATCATCGTAACTGGCGCTTCAGACACGAACTGGCAGAGTGAGTAGATTTTGTCATGCTTGGGTGCACAGGACTGCTTTTACTGAATTGTTTACGTATTCGCAAGTTGTCCAGATGTTTTGAATTTTAATATGTGTTGAAATCTCAGTGTGTACAGTTATTTATGTAGGTATCATCTGAATGGTCTTGAACAAGCCTTTATGTAGAGTTGTATTTCTCAAGCAGTCAGAATGACTGGACAGGTTCAGGCCTCAAATGATGATGTATGTTTTCACCATTTTTCTTCTCCAGTTTATTTAATCTCCTGTTGTGTTTTCAAGGCAATTGATCCTGTTGTGCGAGTTATTTGACCCACTGTCCATTGTGCGTCACATTTCTCCTCTGGCCCTGGCTCTCTGCATGGACAAAGTTGCTGAAGTCCGATCTATGGCTTTTGGGCTGGTGAGTTTTCTCCTTTGTTGTAGACACAGGTTGAGATGCATGTTTAAATGTATAATTGTCCCCCCTCCCCTCCCCTAAACAAAAACAAAAAAACACCACAACAACCCCAAAACATTTGTTCCAGTGTGCAGTACTTGTATCCCTGTGAAATTGTTGTTACTGTCTTGCGTACCACAATGACATTCAGAAAAAGTGTTACCATTGATCTCACATGAATCTGTACCAAAATACCAGCATGACCTCACATGCATGCGGTAGAGTTAGTCAGGTGGATTTAGTTGAAGTGTGTGTTGTGATGTGTCCATGGGAACTGAGCTTACAACATCTATACTTGCCAGTGAAACAAGATCAAGGAATGAAAGAATAGGAAAAGTCTGCAGTATATGTTCCTATGTTAATTCCTGCCCCTCCCCCCCACCCCTGCACCCCCCAGCCAAGAGGGAGGATAGTGGAATCGCTGTGACTGGCTTTGTCTGGAACTAAAGATGGGATCAGAAACCAGAATGTTGTACAAAGAGATTGACCAAGACAGTAGGTCTATAAATCTGTAACCTCATCTGATGCTAAGGCATCCCTGAACTGCTGGAACCAGGCAAAATGTGGTTTGCAGAACCGACCTGTGCAATCACAAGGGACAAATCTTGTTTCTTCTAGTGGTTTAAATAGGTGCAAGCATTAATGACTAATGTTTTTCAAAAGATGTCCTTGATGTTTTTCAGAACAGCGCAGTGCTTCGTAGAGTATATGAGGAGGACGAGGACAAACTGCTGCAGGTGATCTGTTCGGACCTCATCGACCAGTTTGCTCAGAGTGGCAAGTGGCTGGGCAGGCAGATGTAAGTGGATGCGAGACATATTTGCGCCCCCTTCAGCTGCTGTTACAGTCAACCTCAAAAGATGGATCTCTATGTTCAGTGCTGCCATTACAGTCAGCCCCCAAAAGATGGAGCTCTTTGTTCAGTTGTAAAAGCATCATGGACTAGTGAAGATATACTGCATCTTGTGTACAAGTGTAGGTGCAGACGTAGGTATAGAAGGATGTTGCAGATTGCTGAAGCAGCTTTGGGAACACTACAATTGTGTGTACCTACATTCATACCCCAATTCACACCTCTGGGGTGGCAGAGCATTAAAATGGATCATCTTGTGGAAAAAACGTGCGTATGACTGGGGCCTAATGCAGCAGTCTTCCAAGCCTTGTGCCTGTAAGCATGAGTTTGAGCCCAAGTTACTATTGGTGCAACGTGCTGTTACCTGGATAACTGTAAGGTCAGTCTGATGCCAGTTAAGTGAAAAGACTTTAAACTGTACTGTTTGTTTCATCCATTCACTCTTGATCAGCTGTGTTGATGGAATGTGATTGCAGATTTGCCCAGCTGTGTCAGAACATTCTGGAGGAGAACGCGTTGCCCCCCTCTGTGTTTGCAGAGTATTTGTTGCCTGCCTTGCTGGCGCTACGGAATGATCCCATCCCCAATGTACGTCTGACACTGGCCCGAGTCCTGGCTCAGCGCATTATTCCTCTCGGTGAGTGGGGCATTGCAGATACTGAAGCAGATGGAATTCTCTTTAAGGAGCTATGGGGTCATTCTTGAAAAGAGAGGGCTCTGTGCAACACTGCATTGAGTACCTTGTAAGGCAGTTCGGGGTGACAGACTTGTGTCTCCAGGAGAGGGAGCTCCTCCCACTTGTTGAGATCTGACAAGCTCTGCCCACTCAGTGACGTGCCTCAGCAAACTGTCCACCAATTGGTGTACTCCTACAAATCTGTACATAGACCCACAGGCTTGTAAGGAAGAACAAGGAGGGAAACAAACAACATGCAGTTGGATGCTGTTTTCCCCCTCTTTCCAACAACCATTTAAAGTAAAAGTCCAAGGTTTTTAAGTATGCAAAATGACCATCGAAATGATTGACAAATGAGTCACTAGTTTCAGATTTAATGAAATGAAAAATAATCAAAATTGTTTAATTGGGTTTTTAATCAGTTTTATTTTCTGTATGCTTCCCGGGAAGTGACGTCAGTCTGGGGAGTCGGATGACCCCAAGTATAACGATGCACGAGCTCCCGCAGTGAGGCAAAAGTGGATTAAGTTTATACAGTTCACACGAGCTGACTTCTTGCTGCGCGGCATCACGCCCATTTGTGTAGCGAGCACTTCAGTGAGTGCTATTTCGCAAAAAAAACACACCACAGAATACTGCATGGGGTTTTGCTTCGAAGCTGACAGAGTGTTCCGGTACTCTTTCAAAATCCTGCCTGACAGGCTCAAACTGATACAGCTGTATCCTTGTGGGTCTTGGGCAAAGTGTCAGTTTTGTCTTCGGAACTCGAGTTGGCCATTTTGCAGCGACTCCCCAGAGTGACAGTAGGCATGTGGTCACGTGATTTGGCCGTCGTGGCGACACTTTAGGTACGACAGAAAATGCCTTTTTTTCTCCTCGTGCATTTATAACCCTCAGATCACAGTTTCACCTACATCATGGTTCTCAGCGAGCTTTAACGGAAATCGTGTCAGAAATCACCCCTAACCTTGGACTTGTCCTTTGATTAAAAAAAATCATGTTCTAAACAGTTTTGGGGAGTTTTTGGTCTTTTAAACTTTTGAGGTCTTTTAACCAGAGGAAATGGCCATTGTCGGTACAGGCTTTTAACCTTGTACGAAATGTGTTTTTCTCTCTCAAAAGAGTGTCCTGGCTGCACCCATTTTTACCTCTAGATGGTGCCAAGCTGTGCACTTAATGGAAAAAAAAAAGGAGACACAATCCCAGACTCCTTTAATTTTAGAGGGGAAAAAGTTGAGTCTTGTCTAATGTCTGCGTTGTTTCAGATTACTTCACCTCCTCCCAGAACCCCCACCATGAGGAGTTGATAGCCAGCCTGCAAGTCCTTCAGACAGACAAGGATCGTGATGTTCGCTACTTCTCGTGTCAGCAGGCCAACTCCCACTCTGATGGTGGCATTGCTCATGCCTATGACACAGTGAGTGGGACTGAATGGACATTTCACAGCCCAGCCTTAAATATAAAAAAAACAGTGCTGTTGTGTAAATGATGCAGGAAGAAAAATCGCGTTATTGTTTGTATGCTTTACAGTGAGAGAATTCTATAAGAATCGACAGCTTGGTTGGTTAGAACTGAGTTTAAAAGATCAGTAAGTTGGGGGGGGGGGGGGGCTCATTTTTGTTCTGACAGTTTGTTACAATTAAAACTGCCTGCTGTCTTTTGCAGGTACCTGTGTAAGTGACCAAGATGCCACCACCTGGAGCCGGTTTTGCTGGGTGCATACACCGTTGGCTAAAGCAAAGCTTTTATTTAAGGCATGTTGTCGTTGATTTTATAGTCTCCATCTCATTCTTTGTGGAATGTATGGGCTGAATATCTGTTTTGCTCTGATGGCTGTCATTTTTATCCTAGTCATCGGAATGTGATTTCACTGTTTTCACACAATGTTGAGTGTGTCACAATAGTCTTACATGTCCCTATGTGATCTTTTTGCCCCTTTCTTTTTTCTTTTTCTTTTTAACAAGAAACGGCATAACTTCATTTAGTGATTTGCGACATTTCTTATGACAGACAAAAGGGATGCCCCTGCCAGAAATAACATTATTAGTGTTACGGTATCTTTGGTCTGAAGCACCCGGTTTTTGAGCAGGACTGAAGTTTGTGTTGAATGATTGTTGTTTGGGTGATGTTGGATTTTAAAAAGTTGGATATTTATGGGCTACAGTTTAATTTAACCACGGCCAAGTGATTAAAACCTTTATTGGCCATGTTGGGGCTGCTCAGCTACGAAAGACCACATGGTTAGAACTGAGCAAAACTAAGGAAAAGATGAACATTTTGAGTGTAGCACATTTTACAAGAAAGTAACATGCAGATGTTTTCTGGCTATGAAGTTCCAAGAAGCGGATGGATGTACTTGCACAGTTTCTCTTGTAAAGTCAGTACACCAAAATGAAGGTATTATAACACCCCCCCTTGCATTTTATTGTAGGAGTAAAGTTCAAAATGAAATTATATATAAAAAAAAAAAGAATTTTATTATGCCTCCAAAGAGGAGGCCCATGTATTATTTTGAGCAGAATTGATTGTTATTAGCTGTTTGTTTACATTTCTTTGAACATGTACATGTGATACAAGTTTGTTGCATGTTTGCTATATGATTGGCAGCAGCCCAGATAAGAGCTTCATCTATGCAAACTGAACTGACAAAAATGATATGAAACATTAATGTTATGTTGTTACGCCTTGCTATTCTGAATGTGCTTCGCATATTACTTGGGGGGGGGGGGGTTACAAATCGAGGTGTTCGCCAGTTATGTTTTCAGCATGTTTTGACTGTCGAATGCTGACAGTTAGCCTGTGTGATATTACATGATGTATCTTCGCTGTGTAAGTTTCAATATGGTGGAACACAGCCTTCCCTCAAAAAAACATTTTCATGCAGTAAATCAATATTTCGGCTCAATGAGAACGAAACTGATTTTGCCTGTCTGATCGCTGTTTTCACAGCATAAACACTATTTGTTTTGCTCAAAGAGTTGATGTGTTGTGAAACATAATGTGTGTGTAATCAACCCCAAGCACATGCTGGTTCATTTTTGTGCACAGTGCTGTATTTGGCATCATATTTTGACACTACTGTTTGTTGAGTGCACCCACCTGTTGTTTTGGCGCAACTCACACATCAAGGTGCTCTCCCTCCCTCCCACCATCTCTCTTTCCGAAGCATCTTGTCTTCAAGAGGCACATGGAGGTGGGAGGGATCTGTTCATGTTTTTTTTTAAGCAGGGAAGTTTTTTTTAACAAGTTTCAATTGGTATGGCACATTGTAGGTGACTAGCAACCAGTCTGACAAGTTTAAGGGACCACAGCTTGGCATACAAAAGATAAAGTCCTTACCTGTACCAACCAGCTTGGCATACAGAACAAGTCCTTGCATACAGAACAACTTGCATACATAACGTGAAGTCCTTACCTGTACCAACCAGACTGACTAGCTTGGCATACATAACATGAAGACCTTACCTGTACCAACCAGGCTGACCAGCTTGGCATACATAACATGAAGACCTTACCTGTACTAACCAGGCTGACCAGCTTGGCTTACAGAACATGAAGTCCTTACCTGTACCAAACAGCCTGGCATACAGAACAAGTCCTTGTGTACATAAGACCTTACCTGTACCAACCAGACTGACTAGCTTGGCATACATAACATGAAGTCCTTACCTGTACCAACCAGGCTGATAAGCTTGGCTTACAGAACATGAAGTCCTTACCTGTACCAACCAGCTTGGCATATAGAACAAGTCCTTGTGTACATAAGACCTTACCTGTACCAGCCTGACTGACTAGCTTGGCATACGTAACATGAAGTCCTTACCTGTACCAACCAGGCTGATCAGCTTGGCATGCATAACATGAAGACCTTACCTATACCAACCAGGCTGACCAGCTTGGCATAAAGAACATGAAGTCTTTACCTGTACCAACCAGGCTGACCAGCTTGGCATACATAACATGAAGTCCTTACCTGTACCAACCAGACTAACTGGCTTGGCATACATAACATGAAGTCCTTACCTGTACCAACCAGGCTGACCAGCTTGGCATACATGAAGTCCTTACCAGTACCAACCAGACGGGCTACCTGAGGGTACCATAGCCTTTGCTTTTCTTACTCCCCAGTTGCTGTTTGTAGCATGATCACACGTTGAAACAAAATTTGTGTAAGGTGTACATATTATGGATCCTGCATGTTGTACAGATAGATGCCCTTGGGTCCGGCTGTGAGTGTATATAGCAGCATTAGATGCCCCGTTTACCTGAAACCCCATTGCCCGCTTGTCCCGAGCCGGCCGTGGACACGGGGAACGGAGCCCGTTCACATGGAGACCACTGTGATACTCGTATGTCATTACCGTGTATATGCAATTGCACCACCAATGTTAGTCACTGGATGAGTAATGCTGCAGGATGGGGAATTTTGATGGTGTAAGCACCTGTCGATGCGGATGCGGAACTTGAATCTGGACGGTGTTGACGTCGGTTGTCGGCCCTGTTCCCAAGCGTGAGGAAAGTGATGCTGTGACTGGTGTCTGTGTAACTGAAGGTCTTGCCAACGGCCCTCGAATCTTTTGCTATCCAGCCTGACCATGATTAAATGGAATGTCATGTCTTTCAGCTCTAGCAGAAGTTTTCTGTTGGCCAGGCTCATGTTTCATCACTTGCTACTTCAGCAGTAAAGTGCCTTGAAAGCTCTCGCAATAATACTTCCAGTATATTCATTGTTTTGGTGATACTGTTACAAGTTTAATTAGTAGCTGTGTCGAGTCATAATATTCTTCTAGTTAAAATAATTTCAGTATTCTTGAATGAAGAATGGGTTTGTGGTCAGTTTGCTGATATTTTGTACCACCGGGTGCGTTCACGTCAGGGATACTCCAGTTCCTGGATTCCTGAACAAACCCATTCAGCACCAGCAGTTCAACAACCAATGAATTTGTGCGAGTTTTCCCTTTAGGTTGACTTGTTTCTGTATAGATGTTCGGTCCTGTTCAGCTTGCTGTGAAGACCCACCCCCTTACGAAAGAGAACACGCTAGCAGATTGTTTCTCCTGTTAACATTTTATGTTTACTTCCATTTATTCTGTCATAGAGGTGGTGAAAGCGTCGTTGGCCTGTAACACTACTGTGACCTTTTTCACTGGCTTGGGATGATTCGCATCATGGGACCATACCAGCTAACGATCACTCATTGTATAACTCGTTTGTTGGAACATTGAAATGTGATACATTTTGTTTTGCAAGAGCCCAGGTTGATGGCAAAGAATACTGTACCAATTTTTTTTAAAAATTGGGGGGGGGGGGAGGAGGGGATGATTTATGATTCCTCATGAAGTAGGGGAACGTAGTTCGAAATCAGATGCAACTCGGAGCTTGCTTGGAACTGCAACTCGCGGTTGGTACAGTAATTCGATAATAAGCGTATAGATAGAGGAGGGTTAGAAAATGCTTATTGAAAATCGAGGGTCAGACTAAAAGTGGAGCACCTGGACCCAGTCTTGGCACTGTGTGGGGTGGGGGGTCAACCACGGGTCCATTCAAGTTGATGTGTACATGGCCTTTAAGCGAGTCAGGGTTGGGGGCACACAAAATCGGAGGTGCTTCTGACACAAAACCAGATGGGATTAATTAGTGAGCTGAAAATGGGAAGTCATTATCTTTGCCAAGCCAAGTTATCTCTGCAGAATAAAAGTTTTATATTAGTGCAGTGCTTTTGTTTTTGTGTGCGTGTGGCTGTTGACGGCACTGGGGAAGGAAGAGGAAAACTGTTACAGTGAAGATGGCCCACAGCGGGGACTGCTTTGTGCAGACATTTTGAACTGCCATTTTTATAAAGCACGGTTTGTTTGGTAAATAACTTTCAGACCATGGTTTCACGGGCCATTTAGTGCACTGTGTCTGTAGTAGTTGGGGGCACTTTCGACAGACCAGGCCATGCACGTGACCAGCGAGCCCGAGTCGAATGAAGGAGAAAGGCGCATGCTGCTGCTAGAGGATTTAAACAGCTATCTGCAAATCGTCCCGACGTACACGTTTTTGGTAAGACAAGTAACGGATGTTGATGATGATGAAGTGTTGCTTAGTGTCCTCAGATGTTAGTTGACATATTAGGGACAAGTTGTGACCAATGCCGAAGCACGGTTCAATAAATCTTTACGTCCACGGAAACCAGAAGGCTCGTTAGGACGGACAGCCCAGGACGTCCACCTGGACTCTCACACAGCTCCTGAACTATGGTAACGGATGAAGTTGGTGGTTCTGCATTAGTCGTTACCACAGTAATCACTGTGGTTGAGACGGCGCCGAACCAGCCTTGTAGGTTGACGGGACGTGTGGGCCAGCAGCAGGAAGGGGTATGACAGAGCCCAGCTGTCCGAGGTTAGCGTCCGTCACCCGCACTGCGTCATTCACACCAAAAAAGTTTGCAACACAAATTTTGAAATAGCAATTTGAGCATAGTTTTAAGAAGTCCGTGTCGTAACCTAAATAAATATTCAGACTGGTATTACAGTTTCTTACAACTCCATTCTGGACTTTCCCGCGAAGGCACGGGGGCAAACCAATGAATGACGATATTAATTGTTAACACACCTGTGCGCATTCTATAACTGGCGCATTCAGTTGTGGAGGAAGGTGCAGCTATGAGCAGCAGCGGTGCGTGCTTGAAAGCGGGTGGCTGCGTACTGAGGGGCAAAGACGTACCGGCCACTGCTGCAGTGTACTCGTGCCCTTTCAGTCGGGTGGCGGGGACCCAGCGGTCGGTGCAGAAGTCGTTGGACTTCGTCGTCCCGCCAACCGCGCAGGGTCACGGAATTTTAACGTCCTGTTAATTGCACGGTCCCCTAACATCCTGTTAATTGCACAGGGTCCTCTAACATCCTGTTAATTGCACAGGGTCTAACATCCTGTTTAACGCACAGGGTCCTCTAACATCCTGTTAATTGCACAGGGTCCTCTAACATCCTGTTAATTGCACAGGGTCTCCTAACATCCTGTTTAACGCACAGGGTCCTCTAACATCCTGTTAAACGCACAGGGTCCCCTAACATCCTGTTAAACGCACAGGTTCACCTCGCAAGTGACTGGATTTTAACGTCCTGTTAACCGCACCGGTCACATCGTAATTGGATGTCAACGTCCTGTTAACCGCACCGGTCACATCGTAAGTAATTGGATGTCAACGTCCTGTTAACCGCACCGGTCACCTCGGAAGTATTTAGATGTTAACCGCACAGGGTCGCCTCATAAGTACTTGGATATTAACGTCCTGTTAACCGCACAGGATCACCTCGTAATTGGATGTTAACGTCCTGTTAACCGCACAGGGTCACCTTGGAAGTAATTGGATTTTAACGTCCTGTTAACCGCACCGGTCACCTCCTAAGTAATCGGATGTTAACGTCCTGTTAACCGCACAGGCTGGTCAGTAGTAATAAATATGCATTTTATAACTTGCCTCGTATGCAAAACGGATCAGCCCAAACACATGTACAACAAATTTACACAAACAAGTTTTTGAGGAGTCAGTCCCTTCAACATTGCCCTTGTGTGAGAACATGTTAAGGCCGTTCTTAATTGGGCGAATGTTTCTTCGCGAACCTAGTTGGAAGTATTCGGCGAAGCTAGTTGGTTCTTAATTGGGCCAACTTTTCTTCGCGAACCTAGTTGGAAGTATTCGTCGAAGCTATATTCGGGGTCCAAAAACCTTCGCTCAACATGTTCTGGGCCATCGCCCTACTGGACGATCATTGCCTCTGATTGGCTGAGAGCAGAGCTCTCCTGTGAATAAATAAAAAATAAAAATGGATGACGGTGTCACTAGGTTCTTCACTCGCTTCGGAGGGAATTTGTTTACTTGTTGACTTGTGGAAGGCGCAGCCGCGTCTCGGAGACCCAGAATGAGATAGTAGTTAGTTGAATTACCCTGTGAGGGATGATTAAAGTATACTGACTTGACTTTAGCCTACATTTTCGATCATGCTGTCTGCCGCAAGTTCGGTCCGAAGCTTGCATCTTATTACAAGCCAGTTGAGAATGAAGTAAAGTTTGGACTGTCCGAACCATATTCGGCGAACTAAAAGTTCAATTAAGAAACGAATCATAGTTCTTCGAAGTGTCCGAAGTATGTTCGGGCGAACAAACATTCGCCCAGTTAAGAACGGGCTTAAGGCTACGACAGGCTGGTATCGTTGGCCATTCCGTTCCATTATCAATACCAGACTTGGGCAAAATTAACAGAATTTACCAACGAAGCAAAACAACAACAAAAAACCGCAAGCTGTAGACTGGCTGCTCACAAGAGCCACACAAACAAGCCTTTCCCAACAAATAAAACGTTTGTGGGGAAAAAAAGAAGAGTATACACAATTAGAGAAAGGGGGAAGGAAAAAAAAAAGGGGGGGGGGGGGGGGGTGTTAGGAGGGAAAAATGAATCCTCGTGACAACCCTGAGATTCTAGACGAGGGGAGGCGTGTGGCGTCAGACCTCCTGCACGCCCGGCAGTGAAGGCACTGGATCAGTACTCGACAAGGCTGCTGGCTCCAGTCCCGATTTGGGCGATAACCTGGCATCATCCTTCCCTGGGTCCTTGGTCTGCTCAGCTGACAGTCCAGTGGTTAGGACAAAAAAAACACACCCCATAAACCTGTGTTGCTACCGGCGTATAAATGTTGAAGGAAAAAGCACCTGCGCTATCATCTAACGACCCAACGCCTATTTCTTAACAAAAAATATGGTAATATTTTATAATAAAAGAGCGGAGAAAATGGACCTTTTGGCCCCAAAAAAGAACGGGGGGTGGTGGGGGGTCCCCTGGCACAGTTCGGTACAAAATCCACTGCACGTAATTGATAAAATCACTGTTGCAGCGCCCGTTTCGCTCAGGACGCCCGGCGATAAGAATGACCAACGGGTCACCGACTAAAGTATACTGACAGCGCGCGCGCGCACCATCTCGCACGCACACACACACACACACACACACACACACACACACAGTGACGCAAGTCCATTCAACCATGCTACTCTACCAATACATTTTGACGCTTAGCATTCCGACACAATTGTTCCTGCACTGCTGAGGTGCTGTGTACAATCTAATTTTGCAGCCTACCGCACATGATGTGTCCCGAGCAGACCGTAAGAACCATGGACCTTCATACCTGTACTGAGGTTCATGGTAAAACACCACGAGTTGGTCACTGTGGCGCTTGTCACAACAGCGTACAAGCTCGGCCACCAGAAGATTGATTGACGGCGTAGCCAGCGTGGGTGTGCCAATGGTCAAAGAGGTACGTAGGCCGTCAGAACCCCCCCACCCCCACCCCACCCGCCCTTTGGCGAACTGTCCAAAACCACGTTGACCAAGACTGACCCAACATTGGACACAGCGCAGGGACTCCGGCTCTGATAAAGTGCTCACAAGCTGAGCCAGGCTAAAACAACAGCGTGAGACAGTTCCAGTGAAGGAGCTGAGATGGTGAAGGTGACGGTGGGTCGTGGCCCACACACACAGACCAAGTGCAAACAGCGACTGACTACATGCCTGGCCAACCTTGCATAGGTTACGGGACCGCAAGCCCAGCCGCTTGGAGTGTGGTGCCTTCAGTTCATAGCACAACGATGATTCCACCGGAAAGCGAAGCTTGGATTCGTTTCAATGTCCACAGAAACCGCAGGCTTATTAGGGACGGGGAGCCCAGGACGGCCACCTCGACTTCACACAGCTTCTGAGATCTGCAGAGGCTTGGAGTGTGAACGCTCACCTAAAAGTGACCGGCATCCTCAGCCTTGCCTTTCTTCGCGGCCAGTCACAAAGACGCCTTCACTAAACGGCCGGCTTGCGTGAGTGTCGAGTCCTCCATCCGCTGCAGTGGCGGTCCCGGCCTGCTACACGATTCTCCACAGGGACCGTGTGCCATCGAAGTCACTGTTTTCCGAACCACTGATTGAACCTCTCTGGGTCGGCTCAAATGGCGAGAGGACGACGTAGTAACGATGCGTCGTCAGCCCCACCATGATGGTGTTGTTGTGGGCCACGTGGTGGCAGCAGGTCACAGCCGAGTCGAAGGTGTAGGAGGCCACGAACGTTCCTGGGGCAAAGAGGCAAGACATGGGCTGTCAGCGCCAAAGCGACACCAGTGTCATGGTTGGCTGCTTGATACGTAATATCAAAAATACTCTGTACTCAGGGTGAGATGATCATGAAAACAGAAAACAACTTTAGACTGACACAAGAGCGAATGGTTCAGGCAACTCGCATTCAAAGGAATCATTTCTTACTTAATTTGCTACAAAACACTCGCCTGTGAATTCTTTTATTGTTCAAACTGGAAAATCCACACCAGTGATAATGGACCACTGACATTCAAAACGAGAAACTACAGCCTATACATTACCTCCTGTCAACGGGAATTTGGTGTGTTTTAAATAGTGCTCCCCTCCCTCCCCCCCACCTCCCCTCCACACACACCTCCTAATCACATTTTGCCAATTTAAGAAACAGAAGCAATCTACGCGGGCAGTCCAGTGTCTGGTTATGAAGTGTCAGAGACTGAAGTCACTTTCCCCGGGGA
The DNA here is from genome assembly GCA_963584105.1 of Alviniconcha strummeri. Lineage (NCBI taxonomy): Eukaryota > Metazoa > Mollusca > Gastropoda > Provannidae > Alviniconcha > Alviniconcha strummeri. The sequence continues at coordinate 8,859,595 of OY757546.1, forward strand.
AGCCTACCAAGTGGCAAGCCCGACCTCCCCATGACTCGTGCCACACAAGGATGTCAACCCCATACCTCTGAATCCATTCCTGTTTCCCCCGCCTACAGAGAGACAGACAGAGAAAGAGAGAGATATCTGGAGGGGTGATGTGTGCATCTGGTGCTGTGAACAGGCATTCATTCGCTGAATCACGTTTCATGTTTACTCGTCACTGTAGCTTATTAGGAAGGACTAGCTGCCACACAGGTCTCACTGACTACATAAACTACAGGCCACACAGGTCTCACTGACTACATAAACTACAGGCCACACAGGTCTCACTGACTACATAAACTACAATCCTTGTAAAAGAAAATTTTCGAGTTCTCTCTCTCTCGGTGCCTCTTTCGTGAAACCCCCCACCACACACACACACACATGAACACTTGTAGGCCTAATTAATGGTCTACCCGCAAGCCTGGAGCGCACTGTGGCGCACCGACGCTATATCCAAGTTTGGGTTCAGATGTGGCGCACCGACGCTATACCCAAAATTGGGTTCAGTCGGCGTGCCTCACTTAGTATGCGCATCAAGACGGAGGCGAAAAAGCCATGGACCTATATGGGTCCATGCCGGGAAAAGGTGAAGCAGAAAGGTGTCCGCTGACCTTCGCTGACGTTCCAGAGGGCCACGGTGCAGGCGATGGGCAGGGCCGCCGCGGAGCGCGGGGTGTAGGACACGGCCAGCGTCTCGTCGCTGGACAGCAGCACCTTGGTGTAGGTGGCCTTCACCCCGTCCGCGTGAAACCTGTCGTCACACAAACACAGCCAGCTGCTCGTCATGCAGTGGGTTGCCACAGGCCTCGTCAGCCGGCACCACCCGCCCTGCATTCTGCCGCATGCACTGGGCCCGCCACAAGAAACCCCACCACCGGGACTGACAGCATGGTGCTGGGTGGGCGAAACTAATGACAGTTGACCAAAAGTAGTCCCCCCCCCCCCCCGCCCCTCCCCCCGCCACTGCTTGTGAAGAGAAGACTAGAGACAGGAGACACTGTGTGTGAAGGGAAGACTAAAGACAGGAGACATACTGTGTGTGAAGGGAAGACTAGACAGGAGAATAGACAGGAGACACACTGTGTATGAAGGGAAGACTGTATACAGGAAACACACTGTGTGTAAAGGGAAGACTGGAGATAGGAGACACCTGCTACTTTACAACTCTAATCATTCAACCAGTAGTAAAAAGACCAAAGCATCAACCCCCACCCCCAACCAATGTATGTGTACCTTCACCCAAGCAGTGTGTGTAGGTGAGCAGCTACCCCTCCCCCCCCCCCCCCCCCCCCCCGAACACCGTCCCATCAAGCAGGGTCAGGTGAACCAGCCGCAGCCTCAGCCCCAGCCCAGGTGTGAAGATGATGAAGCGGTCATCACCGGCAGTTCCCTGACGACGGAGCCTTACCTGCAGTTGCCGGACTGGATGTCGTAGCCGATGAAGGAGCCGTCGCTGAGCGTCATGACCACCAGCAGACTGTCGGAAGCCACGGCCAGCGCCGTCACGCTGGCGGTCATGCGGAACTGGCGGTACAGCTGACCGCTGGTCAGGTCGTACACCACCACAAAGTTGTGGTCTGGCGCGTCGTACAGACCCTGTGGACAAAAACAGGCACGCGGGTTATTCCTTCCGTCCTCTAACGCGCTTCAGCTTCAGTGTTGCAGTACGTCCACAGAAACCATCAGGCTTATTAGGGACGGGGAGCCCTGGACGACCACCTCCACTTTCACACAGGCAGCAACGCGCAACACAGGCACGCATGTTGTTCCCTTCGTCCTCCCCCAACGCAGAGTGGTCCGCTGACACGACAGGCACACGAAGGTGGATATTCAGGCATTTTATCCTTGGTACCTCCGAATTCGCAGCAGAGGCAATCTTGATTTCTGCGTCCGCTGTCGCCCACAGTAGGATTTGTGTGTGACTGTCCCATCACACACACACACACACACACACACACACACACACACACACACACACACACACACGCACGCATGCACACACACACGCACGTACACACACACACACACACACACACACACACACACACACACACACACACACACACACACACGCATACACATACACACACACACATGATGGGATGAAAACTCGCCGAGCCTAACAAAACTTGCAGTTTTACCTATCCGACATCCCGGGCGGCCATGAAATAGCCGGGTGGAGACAAATAAATCAGAACTTGGAATTTCTGTTCTTGCAGTTTCTGTCACACCCATGTGACCCTAAAATAGGTCAAAGTGATAAAAACAACCAACCAAACAAACAACAACAACAACTCGCAGGAATAATGAATTATAATGGTATTTTACCGCTGTTTACTCGCATGCGAACACCCCGACACCTCCCACCCCCTACACACACACACACACACACACACACACACACACACACACACACACACACACACACACACATACACACTATCACACACACACACACTCACACAAACACACAGTCAAACACACACACACACAAACACACATCCGTTTCTACGGCGACTGCCGCTTACCCTGCAGGCACAGGCAACGTAGTGGCCGTTGTAGGTGATGGCGGCGATGCTGGTGATGAACTCGTGCTGCGCCATGCGGAGGTCGTGCAGCAGCTTGGAGTGCACCAGCTCCCACACCAGCAGAGGGAAGGGCTTCTGCGTCTCGTCCCCGCACACCAGCATGCTGCCGTCGCCGCTGACCAGCAGCGAGTTGAGGAATCGGTCCTCCCCGGCCTTGAACGTGGCGTGGATCTGCCCCGTGTTGATGTCCACCACGTTCACCGACATCCGGTTCCGCGCCAGGCTGATGATGGTGTTGGGGTCCCGGACCTGGAAGTAGGGCATCTTGATGTTGAGCATGCCGCGGATGTTGCAGACCAGCGTGCCCGCGTGCAGGTCGTATGCCCGCAGCTCGCGGTTGCACAGCACCACCGCGCGCGTGTCGTCCAAGAAGACCAGGTCGCTAGGCTTCTCCACCTGCGTCAGCGTCCGCACCGGCTTGCGCGTCTCCGTATTCCACACCACGATCTCCCCCGCCAGCTTGGAGATGCTGACGACCGTCTTGCCGGTCTTGTCGTTGGAAAAGAATCCGTCTAAACACAATTCGGGAGGCGCGGCCGCCGCAGGATCGCGTTTCTCAGCGGGGAGTTGCGGAAGGAAAAAGGAGGAGGAGTCCACGCAGGAAGACCCGAGGTTGTCCTCCAGGACGAGAAAGTTGACGGAGCTGTTGGCGATGGCCGAGTGCAAGATTCGCAGGGCGTCTGCGAAACTGGCCCGCTTGAGTTTGTCCGCACCTTGCGTTCGGGTTTGCACGAGCAGCTCGAGGTAGAGCCGGGTGTGCAGCTGCCGGCCGCTGACGTTGAGCACGGCGGCGTTCCTGGCCACCACCAGCTGCAGCCATTGAAGCTCCTTGGCCATGGTGGTGGCCGTGTTGATGGCCATTTGCAGGTCGTCCAGCAGCTGCACCAGGGACGTGGCGTCCAACTTCGTCACCAGCCACCGTAAGTCTAGTAGATGCTGCTTGGCCGCTTCGCAGCGCAACTCGCACAGCTTGGCGTCCGACTGGCACGACAGGCCCTGCAGCATGTGGTGCAGCAGGCACAGGAACTTGCGGCAGTTGACATGGCGGCCGTACCTGTCCGGCTGCGTCACGACGGCGCAGGGCAGGGCCTTCATGCTCTGCAAAGGGTCAAGAGAGTGAGCGCGTGGTCCGGCACAGGCCCCTCGCTGGCCACGGCGGCCACAGGGGCAGCTGCACACTTTTCGTCACTCCATGTCCGTGCAAAACCCCCTATCTGTGTGCAGATACAAGGTCGGGCATAGAGCATGAAGGATGTGTGCACTGCAACGTCCAACGTACCCGCACAGCCTCTATCTGTGTACAGATACAAGGTCAGGCAGAGGGCACGCAGCATTAGTGCACTGCAAAGATCCAAACACACAAAAGCTCAAGAAATAACGCATTTTAATGTGACGAAGCAAAACTAATGTGCACAATTTTGGCATCAATGCCTTCCTTCAAGCAATAAACAAAACCGTACACAACATTAAACGTTTATGCCATTGTTGCTCCTACATTTTGATTGTTGCTGTGTAGCATAACAGCATGACTGATGCTAGGTGGAATAAAAAGTCGGACATTTATGATGACACTATTGACAGTCTCCACGGCGGTGGCCCCATCAGAAAGTGTTCCGCCTTACTCTTTTGTATGTTTCGATCTTTTTGTCCTCTTCGGAACAGTGACACTCTGCTTCAGCCTTTTGATCCTGCGGCTGCAAACGAACCCTTTGGAGCCACAACTTGACTTTGACAACAGCAAACACAGAGACTAGTTTTGCAGCAACAAAATCGGCAACGGAAACTGCTTTCCGTTTTTGTAGCTGCAAACATTCACGTGACTGCAAACTGGGATAACAATGCGACGTTGAGACCGACGCCACTGGCTGCTTCTACAGCGGCAGGTATTGTAGCCAGTCGGGAAGAAGTTTTGTCACGGTAAAGTTAATTTTGTTGCTGCAAAATTGCTCCCCCCCCCGCCCCCCCCCCCCCCCCCCCCCACCGCCCTCTTTTGCTGATGCAGAATGCCCGCCTGTATCTGCAAAGGCAGCCAGTGTGTACACTGTGGCGACAACTTGCTCCTGCAACTCTGGAATAGCGGCAGCAACCTCCAGTGACACACAACGCCCTCCACACCGGCTGCCCACCCTGCAGTTTGCCGTGACAACACACACACACACACACACGCGCGCGCGCGCGCACCCCCCCTCCCCCACACACTCTCTCTCTCTCTCTCTCTCTCTCACACACACACACACATTCACAGTCAAACACACACACATACACGCACGCACGCACGCACGCGCGCGCACACACACACACACACACACACACACACACACACACACACACACACACACACACACACCGGACAATGATGCCAGAGGAAAACAGTCACGCATCATTGATCATGTATATATAAGCTCAGTCTCGACAGACGATGGACAGAGCTCAGGAGATGTGTCAAAGTGGAGGCGGCCGTCCTCGGCTCCCCGTCCCTAAAAAACATGGTTTCTGTGGACGTAAAGCAACACTTCAGCATCAACATCAACAGATGATGGGGTCAAAACACAGCGCTCGACAGACGTCAGACGTGTAAGAGCGGACACAGCAGCAGAGACCTGAATCGCCTGCGTACCTGTAACATGGCATGCGAGTGACTACAAGGTGTTTCAACAACAGCAAAGTCACGCCCTCAAGTTAAAGGAACTAGCCCTCTGAAAACAGGTGTTGTCCAAGAAGGCCGGCCTTTCTTCTCCTTGAAGTAGGCTAGAAGAGATCCAACTGAAAACAGAAAATCGAGGACTGTCCAACTATGCTTGCTGGGAAGGAAGGAGGGGCAGCTCAGCTGGGGGCAAGGTCGGGAGGGGTCAGCTCAGCTGGCTGGGCGGGGAGGGGGGAGGGCAGTCAGCTCAGGGTTTAGCTCAGCTGGCTGGGCGGCGAAAAAGCGGGCGACCGACCTCCATAAAAAGAGGAATGCGGAAGTGAAGAACGAGTCCAGGTGAGATCAAGAGGAGGGAGGTGGAGCCGGCAGAGTTA
>OY757546.1:8865427-8918404 GCA_963584105.1 Alviniconcha strummeri
GTATCCCCCACTCGCTCCCGCATGCAAACACGCTCCACTTGTACACACACACACACACACACACACACACACACGCGCGCGCGCGCACACACGAACACACACACACACACACACACACACACACACACACACACACACACACACACACACACACACACACACACACACACACACACACACAGACCAGTTAGTGTGTAGCCCGGGTTAATTCATGAACAGACTGGTTTGTGGTTGCAGCTACGCCATCGATCTGATACCATGCATTTCAGGGTGATCTTCGCAGCAGCCCGAGACGGGAATTTTCCAGAAGTGATGTCTTATATCCATGTCAGCAAGCGAACCCCAATCCCTGCCATCTCTATCTCCGTGAGTTTGGTTTTACTCTTCTTCCTGCACTGTGTGAACCAGCGTGGCGTGGTGGTCATTGGCCGCTCAGCTACCAAGCGTAGGGAACCAGGTTCGATTCTGCTTCAGCGTCGTGTTTTCTTTAGTATGTTGCGGTTAATCGACACATTAGGGTGACTGCATGCTTTGAACAGACGGCGAAACAGGAAAATGGCCCGTCATGAATATCCTGGCCCGTCATGAATATTCTGATGGTGACATGGTTAGTTCTCAGCCTTCCCATCACACAGACGCCGTCGGGGATTTCGGTCTCAGTCAGAAATTACATGCAGACAACTCCATAAGAAGAGATGCCAGCTGAACGGTTCATGCAATGATTTATTTCCACGTAGACAATCCGTACTTCCAAGCCCGTGGTTCTGATCCCTGTCTCTCTTTACTTACCTCACCGTCTTAGCCGTCACTTCCAGTCTGTCTCGTTTTTCCTCTCAGCGTCTTAACACTCACTTTGAGCCTGTCTTTTCCTCTCACCGTTTTAAACGTCACTTCCAGCCTGTCTCCTGTGTTCCACTCATCGTCCTGGTTGTCATTTCCAGCCTGCCACTCTCTCTTCCTCTCACCGTCTAGTTAACCGTCATCTCCAGCTTGTCTCTCTTTTCCTCTCACCGTCTTAACCGTCACCTCCAGCTTGTCTCTCTTTTCTCTCACCGTCTTAACCGTCACCTCCAGCTTGTCTCTCTTTTCCTCTCACCGTCTTAACCGTCACCTCCAGCTTGTCTCTCTTTTCCTCTCACCGTCTTAACCGTTACCTCCAGCCTGTCTCTCTTTTCCTCTCATCATCTTAACCGTCACTTCGAGCTTGTCTCTCCTCCACTCATCTTGTAATTGTCTCTGTCATCTGGAGTCCATCTGGCATTTCTGTCTTGGTATGTTATGGATGACCTGTCGGCCGTCAGTTTAAAAATTAATGCTAGCAATTTGCTATCCCCCTGAACTAGTTCTTGAAGTATTTGAATTGACCGATGTGGTGTGTGTGTGTGTGTGTGTGTGTGTGTGTGTGTGTGTGTGTGTGTGTGTGTGTGTGTGTGTGTGTGTGTGTGTGTGTGTGTGTGTGTGTGTGTGTGCGTGCGTGTGTGTGTGTGTTTCTGTGCGTGCGTGCGTGCGTGCGTGCGTGCGCCCGCGTGTGTGTGTGTGTGTGTGTGTGTGTGTGTGTGTGTGTGTGTGTGTGTGTGTGTGTGTGTGTGTGTGTGTGTGTGTGTGTGCATGCGCTCGTGTTTGTGGAGTTGAGTGTGTGCGTGCCTGTGTGTGTGTGTGTGTGTGTGTGTGTGTGTGTGTGTGTGTGTGTGTGTGTGTGCGTGCGTGCGTGCGTGCGTGCGTGCGTGAGTGCGCGCGTGAATGTGTGTGTGTGTGTGTGTGTGTGTGTGTGTGTGTGTGTGTGTGTGTGTGTGTGTGTGTGTGTGTGTGTGTTTCAGATATCCATCGGGATGCTGTATGCTTCAGCCTCAAACATCTTACAGATGATTAACGTGGTAGGGCTGACGGAATGGTTCTTCTATTTCTTCTGCTCCATCAGTCTCCTCGTCTTACGATACAAGCAGCCAAAGGACCTCGATATTCCCTTCAAGGTAGGAATACGTAATCGTACACTACAATTTGACACAGGACCTCAATGTTCCCTTCAAGGTAAAGAGTTCGTCATCGTGCATTATAATCTGACACAGGACCTCAATGTTTCCTTGAAGGTAGGAGTTCGTAATCGTACAATCACATTTGACAAAGGACCTCAGTGTTCCCTTCAGGGTAGATGTTCCTTATCATACGATACAAGCGACGACAAGGGACCTCAGTGTCCCCTCAGTGAAGGAGTTCGTAGCTGTAGAGTGTAATCCGACACCGGGCCTCAGCGTTGCCTTCAGGGCAAAGCGATACCAACAGCCAGAGGACAGCGATTTTCTCATCCCTCCATACAAGCAGACAAGGGACGGCAATGTTCTCTTCAAGGCAGAAATTCTTCGTCGTACAACACAAACAGGCAAAGGACCTCAGAGTAGTTAGTTAGTTAGTTCTGGGATTGTTACGTCCAGTCAACCGCACGTGGTCACCTCAGGACGAACCACACATTCGGACAGAGAGAGAGACTAATTGCTGAACTTTAAATACGCAAGGATAAAGATTTAGGCACGAATACCTGTCGGGCAACCTGTCCTTGAAACAGTTACAAGACACTTAAATACATATATATGATCATGGAGGGAAAAAATCAATGTGAATCGACAATTATGAATAAGACAAAAGAGTAATCAATCAATTCATAACACTGGGAGACTATATGTACTGGGACAGACAGACAGAGAGTGGGCACGCACCGAGCCACAACAGGGAGTATGTTGCTACACAAGACGACACACCTCATTCATCTTGTTCTTACTGCCTCGTCACCTGCTTGTTTCTCACCCATAGCCACCATTTACCTTGCTCTTGCTACCTCATCACCTGTTTGTTTCTGATATCCGTTGCCGGTGACCATAGAAGCGTCGCCTTGTTGTCGCTGCCTTCTCACCTGTTTGTTTCTGATATCCGTTGCCGGTGACCATAGAAGCGTCGCCTTGTTGTCGCTGTGGTCGTAGTGGTCGTCTTGTTCTCGCTGCCTCATCACCTATTTGTTCCTCACCCACAGCAACCGTTTACAGTGATCGTAGTGTTGATCTTGTTCTCGCTACTACACCGCCTGTTTGTTTCTGACAGCCGTTGCCAGTGATTGTGATGTTGATCTTGTTCTCGCTACCACACCGCCTGTTTGTTTCTGACAGCCGTTGCCAGTGACTGCGATGTTGATCTTGTTCTCGCTACCACACCGCCTGTTTGTTTCTGACAGCCGTTGCCAGTGACTGCGATGTTGATCTTGTTCTCGCTACTACACCGCCTGTTGGTTTCTGACAGCCATTGCCAGTGATTGTGATGTTGATCTTGTTCTCGCTACCACACCGCCTGTGTTTCTGACAGCAGTTGCCAGTGATTGTGATGTTGATCTTGTTCTCGCTACCTCATCATTTATTTATTTTTTATTTTTCTCTCACCCACAGCAACCGTTGCCTGTGATCGTGATGTTCGCCTTGTTCTCGCTCTACCTGGTCGTTATGCCCATGACGGCAGGAGTGGACTTCAGCCTTCTCTACACCTTCGCTTTCTTCGTTGCCGGCTTGATCGTCTTCTTCCTCTTCAAGTTTACCAAGGACAAGTGTCACTGCTGCGGTGAGAACATTTATGACCTGAGAGATTATCGGATATCTTGTCAAACTGAGAAGGAGAAGAAGAAAGCTACTACTACTACTACTACTACTACTACTACTACTACTACTACTACTACTACTACTACTACTACTACTACTACTACTACTACAAATGTACTATTAATACTAATGCTGTTGCTACTAATACTACTACAAATGTGATATTAATACTACTGTTGTTGCTGCTACTACTAGTACAAACGCACTATTAACACTGCTGCTGTTGCTGCTGCTACCACTAAACAAATGTACTATTAATACTAAAGTTGTTGTTGCTGCTGCTGCCACTACTATTACTACAAATGTACTGTTAATGCTACTGCTGTCGCTGCTACTACTACAACAAATGTACTGTTAACACTACTGCTGCTGCTGCTGCCACTACTATTACTACAAATGTACTGTTAATGCTACTGCTGTCGCTGCTACTACTACAACAAATGTACTGTTAATACTACTGCTGCAGCTGCCATTACTATTACTACAAATGTACTATTAATACCACTGCTGCTGCTGCTGCTAATACTACTACAAATGTACTGTTAATACTACTGCTGCAGCTGCCATTACTATTACTACAAATGTACTATTAATACCACTGCTGCTGCTGCTGCTAATACTACTACAAATGTACTGTTAATACTACTGCTGCAGCTGCCATTACTATTACTACAAATGTACTGTTAATCATGCAGTTGTTGCTAGTGCTACTACTACGACAAATGTACTATTAATACTGTTACCGCTGCTGCTATTACAAATATAATATTAATACTGCTGCTGCTACAACTACAAATATACTATTAATACTGCTGCTGCTGCTACAACTACTACTACTACAACAAATGTACTATTAGTACCGCTGCTGCTCCTGACAAATGTATGTTTATCAGTACCATTACTACTACTACTACTACTTAGCTGCTGCTACTGCTACTACTACTACTACTGCTACAACAAATGTACTATTAATACTGCTGTTGCTACTACAAGTGTATGCTTATTGCTACTGCTACTGCTGCGGTTACAACCAAAGTCCTTTAGCTTGTAGTTACAGGGTCACTGCTGCTTCTGCAACAAGCTTCCGTTAGGCGGAAAGCGATTTAATATATATATATAGTTTTAGGGGAAAATCCATATCAATGAGAATGATGTGGTAATTTTAACTGCTGGAAGGAAAGTGAACTGTTTGTTTTGATTTGTTGGGCAGATGGACTGGTGATGTCGATTCAGCTGTTACTTCAAGTCGGGCCGCCCGCTGCCTACACAGACAGCTCCTAACTTGGCACTTCTAGCTTCTTCCTTTCTTTGTTTACAAACTGTTTTTGTCTGTTCTTCCGTGTTTTAGTAGGGTTTTGCTTGCTTGCTTTTAGACAGCACCGCTGATAAAATCCTTCGAGCTGCTATTCCCGCGTGTCCATGCGATCATTACTGTTAAAGGTGAACGGACCGAAGCAGCACAATGGGTCTTTCCCTTTGTAGGCACGCTTAATTTCCTTATCTCTCTTTACGCACACTTTCAAAAGTCGGTTTAAGCGTTTGGGCAGCAAGTCGCTACTATTATTTTACACATAGCACTTTCTCAATTTGATTTCTCGTCCTGCTTGTAAAAATAAATATAAATAAATAAATAATAATAACAACCTTTTCCCCAAAATCAACATTTTAATTCGCAATAGCACGACCATGCGTGCGGCTGCCATTTTGTTGTCGGCAGTCTGTGTCTGTGGCGTCATAAACAAGGTCGTCGTGTGTGGCGAAGGTATTTCTACGCGAAGAACCAGAGAGGGGGAAGGGGAAGAAGGGAGGGGGGCTGGGGAAGGAGACAATACCCCGGCAACAGTAAACCCACACTCCGAGCATCGCTTTCCGGCACCTACCTCCGGGAAGGATGTCGGAAACCAGTGCTTGGAGTTTGCAGTAAACCTTGCCCCCCAAAATCTGAAACAGTTCCATCTGGGCTAAACGTGAATTTAAAATAATCAATGAAACTGCGCTGTTTTACACAGCGTTTCTTCTCTCTATCTCTGTCTCTGTGGAGCAGAAGCGGTTTTGAACCATCTTAATGTTTGAGGATGCTGCAGCTCCTGATTATTGCAAGCGCAGTGATACAAGATAGTGCCATAAGCAGTAACTTTAACCTTTATATATACATTAATGTGAAAATTAGATTAAGAGTTTTAAAACCAGGACATGCTTGGACGGTTGTTTTACGTTCTCTCTCCCCCCCCCCCCCCCTTTGCCCCCCTCTCTCCCCCCCCCCCCCTCTCTCAGATTAAATATAGACTTGTAACCAAAGCGCTTCCAGTGGATTTTGAAATTATTTACGAAACGAGAGAATAATCTGGGGAGTATTTGATTTTTGTTGTTGTTGCAGCTACTACACGAAATCCACACTGAAAGTGTACAACGATCAGATATATTTGAGTGTGGACGAGGTCCATGCATAAAGCTGTGCAACAGGCAGGCTTTAATTTCCGCGAGTTTAACACACCTTACAATGGGTCCCCTATTGTAAATGCTCCACACACACACACACACACACACACACACACACACACACACACACACACACACACACACACACACACACACACACACACACACACACACACACACACACATTGTTAAAACGTTGTATTGAAAGAGTCACTTATTTTTTGTGAATATGTTTTTGATTATTTTTATTTTGTGGCTTGTGTTGCGTAAAAGAAAAAAGAAGTCCTCCAGTGACGACTATTAGTATATATATATATAATGAACACCAATTGTTTTTGTTGCTTCTAGTGACAGCTATGTACATAACAATGAGTACCAATTGCTTTTATTCAGCCTATTCTGTCACATGAAGAACAGTGGAATAAACAGATTTCTACTGATGTAACAGTGAGTACTAATTGCTTTTATTCAGCCTATTCTGTCACATGAGGAACAGTGGAATAAACAGATTTTTATTGATGTGCTGTTATTTGGGTTAGTATGTGTAATATGTACATATCAGTGAGTGAGTGATTAATTAATTTATTAACAACGATGACATTATATTGCGTTAACTTTTATTCGTCAGATGTGCTCAATGGGTAGGATGGATGGATGGATGGATGCGTGTGTATGTGCGTGTGTGCGTGTGGTTTGCGTGTATGTATCTGTATGTATGTATGTGTGCGTGTGGTATATGTGTATGTGCGTGGTTTGTGTGTGCGTGTTCGCGCGCCCGCGTGTGTGTGCGTGCGTGCGTGCGATACGGCCGTACTCGATACTGACAACACATTTGCCATGAAAACTAGATAATCTACAACCGTACTCAGTTAACCCCACGTTCTCTGTCAAACTGACCCTGTGCAATGCTTATGTTCTGTGTCGCTGTCAAATTAACAGCCTATAACTTGACAGTTTTGATGTCATTGTTTTAGATCAAACGTCAGTGGTGCATAAACAAACTGAAAGACACAATGTGATAAAACTAGCTTTTCAGTCAGGCCTCCTGACTTTTTACACATATCTCAAATCAATTCTGCGTTACATATTGTTATTATTATGTTTGTTTTGGTCTGCTTATGCAGATTTTTCTGCTTACTTACATGAGTTACAAGTTAGTTGCACACTTTGATCTTTCCTTATATCTATCTCAGGGTGATTTCTGAATTTCAAGTCATTGTTCTATAATTTCTAAATCTGAACAAACAGTACACACACGCTGCTGAAGTGCATGTAAACAGGGTGTAGTTTTTTGTTTTGTTTTTCACACTCCTGATGTCAAATGTCCGGAAGTTAGATGCATAATATAAAATGTCAGTCATTTTGGTCGTATCATATACAGACAACATTTCTGCTTTCTTTCTTTAATTGATACTGAATAAGGCACAGACAGCAACATAAAGCACTAAAAATATTCAACTGGCATAACAGAGATACTGCACCTAGGCTAACGAAGCAAAGAGATTCACAAATGTTTGTTTTGTTGTCTCACTGACATTGGCATTTTGCCCCGACTAAAAAAAGTTTTTAAAAAATCATCCTGCAACAAAACCAAAGCAATTGACTGACTTCTTGCTTTTTACCTGATAGCTCTTCCCACTTAGAGAAGTTCAAAAAAAAAACAAAAAAAAGTGTTTGAACTTGCACTTCAAACTGCACAGACCCAATTAGCGCATGATCAATCTTTTTTTTTTAAAGCAGCACAGACACTTTTTTTTTTTTTTTTTTTAAATAATTTTTTTACATTACAATGGTACTCAAGCAAACCTCGGGCTTGCGTAAGGAAGTGTGTTTGCGTACATGTACTAAATGTAGGCACTGACTGGCTGAAACCTCTCTGTTAGGCAGAAGGTAGTGAGACTGAGAGGTCAACACCTTTGCTGCCTGTCAAACCATCCACAGGGGAGGTAATACAATAGTGCTCAGATTATCCTCTGTTACATCCCTTTGGAGAAAAGCCACTTTTTTTTTTTTTTTAAGTAAACCATTTCTAAGATGGAAAACACAAGCAGCAAAGCATTGGTGCAAACCAGTGGGGTGTAACTGGAACCCCAGTCCTGATCATTCAGCTGTCTTGTTGTTTTCCTTCTGATAAATGTCTGGTACACTGTAGCTGTTACATGACAATATTTCAGCTGTTAATAAAACGCACTGTAGCTGTTACATGACAATATTTCAGCTGTTAATAAAACGCAATTGTAAATTAAATATTAAAAAAGAATGGAAAATATATTTATACAAGAGGGGTATCGAAGTTTACAGGACTACAACAACTAGTTACCATGAATTGTCTTAGAAATTTGTGATCTGCACAGTCCTCGTTAAACATAATGTACAGTCAACTTTGGGATATTCCTTAAGAGTCCACACACACAAAATGTAGTCAACTCTCAGATATGCCTTATTATTAGATATATGTACAGTAAAGCTTGGGACATCCAAATCCTTATAATATATGTACCATACAGTTGAACCTCACCTAGCGACCACACCAGTCCAACAGCCAACCCTTGATTAAAGCCATTTTATTTCAGTCCTAAAATGTTCCTTCTATTTTATCATGATTATTTTATATATATATACAGACACACACAGCCACTCATACTGCACATCCCTCAGCTTGAAGGCATGCATTTTCCAGTCCCAAACTGTTCCTTTGAACTCTGTACTGTGCCCATTGATGCTTCTTTTGCTCTCTCCATGAATGATGAGTTAGCATCCATATCTATATATGTATCTATATCTATATCTATTCTATCGCTGATTTAGTACTGTGATTATTGCTCCTCTGTCATATCTTTAACCAGACGGTGTAACACACATAGGATACCTTCAAACCATCCAAGTCTGATCTGTAAAACTGATTGACTGCTTTCAGAAGCAGTGGTGGAAAGTGACAAAAGTAATCAAGGGAAATTACTCTTGGTTGCATCTGATCAGAGTATTTATGGTGGAAGTGTTTGATGTTGTAGCAAACTTAGTTTGTCCCTAATATGTCAATCCGACATCCGAGGACGTGAAGCCCCACATCATCATGTTGTAGCAAATGGAAAAATGTTTTAAATGGGAACTCTCAACTTTGGTATGTTGGCCTCAAAAACAAAACAGAAACAAACAACATGCAACAAACAACATCCTACCCATATACTTTATCTGACAATTGCTTAAATAATAATTCATTGAATGACACTCAAACAACTTTAAGAAAGGACAAAAGTATTAATTTTCTCCAGCACACTAACCTGATGATAACTACTTACACAGCCATTTAGTCTGTTTGCTGTTGAGTGTCATACCCACCCACCCAGTCAGCAGATTTTTTATTTTAAATCCATTATTATTATTATTATTTTGCAGCTTTGCAGTTCCATATCATGGTGTTGGGAATACAAGCACACAGTGATGATGACTTTGTTCCATCATTTTCTGTTAAATTACTTTTTGTTGCATATTTTCAAATTCCTAAGGCTCTGGTTGTAATAAAGATACAGCTTTGAAACTTGACATGGTGTTACTCTGTACATTTATCTTGATTCATACAGAAGGTTTTATTGATAAAGTGAAAATTGTGGTATTTATGTAACATGGACTATATAAAAATCATTAAATTTTCCAGATGTTTATGTACAATATTTGTAAAAAGTTGAAAATGAAGATATCCATAAAACCTTCTGTATGAAGTTTGATATTGTGTTCTTAATTAAAGTTCAAAAGGCAGTTTTGTTCTATGTGCATTATCTTTGGAGGAGTAGGTGTGTTTTTTAAGTTTGTTTGGCGGCCATCTTTGATAGTTTCCATTGCAACAGGTGTCGAAAACAACATATAATTATACTTTTTGAAACTTACAATGTAAGGTCTTTGACCCTAAATGCAAAATTTTGATTTCACAAAGAAAAGAAAAAAATCAATTTGCACTACCATATCCCCCCTTAACAAGGAGAAACCGAGGAGGTTGATTTGGCGTTAAAACCTTTACTCTTAGGCTGGTAAGCAGGACCTAGATTCGATTCTGCTTCAGCTCTCCTCTCTCCAAAGTTGTGGTCTGTGGACACCGTCTTGTGACTTTGTCCCTCACAGTTAATCAAACATTAAAACGGCTCTCATCACAGCCCATCTGAATGTAAGAGTCATTCTGGTGGTGACAGTGTAGCGAGCTTTATAATCTCCATCTACCCCAACCTCCACACTCCCTGTCCCCCTGCCCATCGCTAATAAACCTTACAGTTTCTGTGGACGTTAAACATCATGCTTACTTACTTACACACACCTTTGGCATATAGGTTTAATTTGCTTGAGCTGGTAACAAGATAGTGCATTGTCGAGCTTCAGATCATGGCTCCCCCAATTTCGCATGGTGAAAACCTCCCTTTAGCTGTATGCTTTCACACATTTGGTCATGGCTACATGCTGTTGCAGCTATGTTTTAATTACTGCATTTGAAAGGGCCATTCAGCAGGGCTGCAAAGCTAGCGAGTAACAGTCTTTCAGAGTTTGGAGAAAATGATCTGCCATTTTCAAGGCCTTGGGTTTGTGCAAACTGATTAATTCAGCTGACATGCTTGAGAAAGAACAAGAAAAACTGAAACAAGAATGACTGCTAGTTTTCTAAAACAAGATCCAAACACATAAAAGGTTCAAAAGAACGCTATTTTTTATTAAGGAAAACAACATAGCTCAACCAAAAACAGATGTTTGCTTTTCATTTTTTGCACTGTTTAGCTTTTAAGTGTTGCTTTGCAGCTCGACAAACCAAAAATTGGAGGTTGTGTTTTTGTCCAAATAAAAAGCATTTTGAACCTTTCAAAGTTTTGTGTTTGGATCTCTTTTGGATGTGCTTGAGAGTTTGTGAATTTGGACTTTTTATCATACTGACAGGTCAGTGATTTCCTGGCTGACTTGAGGAATAACCAGTTAGCTAGCCCGACTGGTTATCATTATGTGTAAATTACAACCATGAACGGTTGTTGTAAAACCATGAAATGACGAAGATATCACATCCAAACTGAACGACCTACATGCATCACATGGGGTGAATTAAGTAGAATGGGCGAGCATCTATTGCATTTGAAGAAAAGTCTTGAAAATATATGGCGTTTCAAGTGAAACATCCCTATGCCTTCCACTTGGGCCTGCTATTGCAAATTCTTAATTTTTACCATCCCAGTTTAATAATTAATCCGACTTTGCAATTTGACACATTGTATTTGGGTGTGTTCAAGCTTTTTGTCATTGTTGCTATTCCAGAGTATCATGTTTTCTGATCAAATTTACATCTTTCTTTGTCCGATGAAAATTGAAATGACTGTTGCTGCCACCATTTTCAAGAACTCTTGAATTTGACTGCCTCAACTGATCCATGTTTCGATCCGTCTGCTGCTTAGTCAAAACCCACATGCTTGCAAGCACAAGCCACACACACACACACTCGGACCAAAGACACGGACTCATGCACATACACCCACAGTGGGTCTGCAGATGCCATGGTTGGTCTCACAGTTTAATGATCAATGATCACTGTACTACTAGCATGACTTTTCATACAAGTAAAAAACAAATAAAAACACACCACCAAACTCAAATTTTCCTTTTCATTTATTACCATTACATGACAAAACCTTGAATGACAAAGTTAGTCAAATTGCACATAACAGAGTTCATAAACTTGTTTGTTTATACTAGTTCAATTCCATGCTTCTGGAATACCTTGATTTTTGTATTAAATTAAAAGATGGTTGGTACAGTTACACTGATGAACATGGAAACGACTGCACTGCCACCCTTGTACATATTAGTGCAAAGGAAGCAGGCCTATGGTGATGGCTATTTCCTAGCCAGTGTACCTGGAGCCACCCCAGGCTGGGCCGGTGACCACAACACTGAACAGTATCAATTTCTGTTCAAACCGTGAAGAGCAAATGGACTTAAAAAACACTTGTCTTCACCATGAACAACTGGTCATAAACAATCCAAAAATATTTCAAGTCGATTTGTTGTGCTGAACAAGCATGATCAACAAAGCCACACATTTTTGCAAGCAAAATCTTGACAGTTTTGTCTTCAGATATGTGATGGGTAGCTGGTTGCCAAGTTGGTTTTCAAGAACGCAATTTCCTCTTTATTCCCCAGCCCCAAATTGCAGCAGACAAGTACAGATGTAGCAGAGACAGCCAACAACTGGCTGGGGGAAAAAATCCACCAACCCAATGACAGCTGCAGCCTAGTTAGTTGGTCACAACTGCCAGTGTATGGGCAGTTACTTCCAGGCAAGTTCCTCTTATCTGCTAAGCTTCTCTCTTACCTTTCTTGCCCCGTTTCTAGTAGTAATAAAATACTAAACAGTGGAACCATTCAATTGTGTTTCTACTGAATGATTTTCATGGTCAACAGGCACAATGCTAAAATAATAATAAAAAACCCATACTTTTTTCACTTTGGGGAATATGTTTGGGGCTCTTTTACTCCTTGTATACAGGTATACAGGTCAGAAAATGAGCTGAAGCTTCAACTACATACTCGTTTTCTCTCCAGCCTACCGAAACTGCACATGAACACTATCATAAGAAAAGCACACCATGAACCTATTTACAATTCACTGTACATAACACATGTATTCTTCCAAACAGGCTCCCTAATACAGTGGACCCAAATGATGAGTAAACATCCTACACTTACCCATGTTTGACCAGTTACATGGGTCTAGGGACATCCAACACTGTGATATCCACAGGTAAAAATGGTTACCACCAGGCAAAGTTTGACATTAATCACAGTTATAGTGTCTGAGAAAATGCCATGTGCATGTTTTTGGCACTCCAAACAACTAGCTGGACAGCCCAACACTGGTTGTTACAAATTTGTATTTTTTATGCCATCTGAACTCTGTAACTGTAAGAGCCAGTTCATGCAATGAAAATCTCTCAAGACCCTAGGTGCTTCCAGTCAAATTTGGGATACCAACTAGGAAAACAAATGACAAAACTACAATTTGGTAAGAACACTTTGATTATCAATCAAGAACAGTTACTCCAAGGACTTTTTTTCAATCACACAACACACACTTCCCTCCTTCCATCAAAAATGTACACACACACACAATATCTAATTTAATCATTAAGACAGAACAAAGTGTCAACAACTATAAAACCACTGATTTAAACAAAAAATCAACTCTTCTCCATACCACCTAAACATTCCCATTGTTGAATGCTGCATTCCTTTAAGGTCAGACAACAAAGAGGACAGGTAGGAAAATCCAAATTTTCAAATCACTCTCCTGATAACCATCAGAAAAATGTCATGTAAACTAACGCTGCCAAGTAAATGAACACATGGTGTTTCATCCAGTCCTCGCAGCATCACTGAAGGAAAAAAAAAAATCATCTTGGTCTTGCCAGGGGAGAGAACATTCAAGTGCTTGGACTACAATCAGTGATCAAGCTGATCACCATGGAAATGTTAACACCCCCCCCCCCCCCCCCCACACACACACATTAATACTCTCCCAGCAGAGACCAGAACAGAAAGCAAAAATTATTACACACTATGTGAAGCAAGTAAAATTGCCCATAGAGACAAGCAGTCATTCGATGGCCTGGCTGCTACTTTGCAATTGCCTGTGAAACTTTGTCTACACCCAGAGACCTTCCCTACACAGGCTGGTACTTGGCAGGTGACGGGATCACCTGAGGGTTGGGGGCAGGGACATGGGCATGAAGTTGGTGTTGAACCCTGCCTGCAGAGCCTGGGCAGAAGACATGAGAGGCTGGCTGGCACGCACAGAGTCAGCAAATAGTGTGGAGTAGTTGGGCAGAGGAACGTAGGCTGCTGTGATCACTCGACCTGAAATAAACAAAACCCCATCAGCTTTGGCTCAATAAACGTCGTCTATGAGAGGGCAAGCATCAACAGCAAAGGTTAAAAAAAAAATGGTACTCTATAGTTTGACCAGCTACAATATCCAATGCATCTCACCCAATTTTGGACGAGAGGAAACATAGTCAAGTACATGCTCAGTGGCTTCTTTTTCTTCTAAACACATTACTGCAAAGAATTCCCTGCCTCAAAACAGAAGTAGGCCCTACACTTTGTCAAAACCTGCTATACTGTTTATATAGAGATGAAGGCATTTCTAGCTCCCCCCCGCGAACAAAAACCAAAAACACACACACAACAACCAAACCACCACTGATCTTTTACCACCCCCATTAGGTGGTTGCATCAACTCTTGACTTACCCCCAAAGTACCGTCCATGCAGAGAGTTGACAGAAGCCACAGCAGCTGCAATGGTTGGACACTTGACATAGACGTTGCCCTGAGGCGAGCTCTTGTCCACATAAATGTGCAGCACACCCCCATGCTTGTTGCATTCTTCTATCACATCATCACGGATTTCCTGGTCCCAGTTCAGACGATTCTCTCTGCAATGACATACAAAGGACAAGGGTTTCAATACACAAACTATGCAACCCACTGGCCAAATGAAAAGCTCGTCATGGGTGTCACAGACTTGGTAGACAGTTTAACACTGCACATGCATGTTCCTCATTTTTCTCTAGTACTGCCTTCTTTAGTACTTCAACAACAAAGACCACCATTACCTGCATTCATGAATATGAAAAGCCACAAAAATGTGTCATCCTGTATTTACTATCATGCACATTTTACTCATTTACTTCTGAGAAGCGGAAGACTTCTACAAGAACAAAATGACAAGTGCACTCACGATCCCGAGTCAAACATGTTGGACAGCATGAAGCACTGGGTGGCAATGGGCGGAGCAGCAGTGGCGGCAGCTGGAATAGGAGGGAGCTGACCGTTGGGCTGCACCATGTTGGGCAAGGGCGGCTGAGCAGTCCCTGCCTGAGACAGAGCGTTGGCTGCATACTGGGGTATCTGGAAGCCCGTTCCTGCATGCATAAAACAGATGACAATGTCATGAACTCCCTATGTCTTGAGAACAAACTTTTCTCTCTTACTCACTGTGTGTATGTGTGCATGTGCTTGTTTCCACAGTACAGCTAAAGTAAAAGTCCAAGGCTTTTAAGTATGCAAAATGACCATCGAAATGATTGACAAATGAGTCACTAGTTTCAGATTTAATGAAATAAATAATTAACAAATGTTTAAGTGGGTTTTTAATCGATTTTATTTTCTGTAGGCTGGCTGAGACTAGTCTCCATCAGTCACGCGACTTTCCCGAAAGTGACATCAATCTGGGGAGTCGGTGTGGTTGCCATCTTAGATTCTTCAGTAAACTGTGTACGCGTGTGGTTGACAAAAAAGTTAACTATGCCAGCCTACTGTGTTGCCGCAAACTGTAACAATTCGCAGACAACCCCAGGTATAACAACACATGAGCTCCCACGCAATCGACCCACAGTGAGGGGAAAGTGAATTAAATTTATACAATTCAAATGAGCTGACTTTTTTGCTGCACCACATCACACCCATTTGTGTAGCAAGCACTTCAGTGGGTGCGATTTTGCAAACCCCATGGAATACCGCATGGGGTTTGCTTCGAAGCTGACACAATGTTCTGGTCCTCTTTCAAAATCCGTCCTGACAGGCTCAAACTGATACGGCTGTATCCTTGTGGGTCTCTCGGGCAAAGTATCAGTTTCGTCTTCAGAGCTCAAGTTGGCCATTTTGCAGCGACTCCCCAGAGTGATGTAGTAGGCATATGGTCACGCGATTTAGGCAACATGGCGACGCTTTCGGCACAACAGAAAATGTCCTTTTTTTGCATTTATAAGCCTCAGATCACAGTTTCACCTACATCATCGTTCTCAGCAAGTTTTAATGGAAATCATGTCAAAAATCACCCCTAACCTTGGACTTGTCCTTCAAGAGGACACACTTAGAATTTTAAGTCATGCTTAGATGCAGAGCCAGGGCACTGCAGAAAAGGTCCCAGGCCTGTCAGGTGGTCCAAGGAGTAAAGCCCCTAACGGAAAAGGGGAGCCAGATCAATTTCAGGATCATTTTGGGCCTACGGGTGGAACTGAAAATCTGTCCAATCCTGAAAGGTTCTGGAGGCCGCAGAAGGCCCCCAGTGGGGTCCAGAGGCTGATATCTTCAACACACATGGCAAAAATCACCCTCTGAATGCACACTGATGCGCGGAGAAATCCCCCTGGTCATTTACCTCTATTTTAAAACAGACAAGTCCCACTTTTGCATCTCAAAACCAAAGTTACACTAATTTGTTGAACCAGGTTTGAACTAGCCACCATTTATTTAATTAAATATGTTCCACTTTACTTTCTGTGCAGTCATCAAAGTACCCACTCACAATTTGAAGAACTCAGTTTACAGCATTGCTTGGAACCTTGTCTGTGTTCAGGAATATGGGTTTGTTTCTCGGTCTTGCAGTGAAATCTAGAGTGCCTATTTGTCATCTACTAGAACCTTTGCAAGCTCCAGCTGGTCCCATGCAGAATGTAACTACTGGAAGTGTATTTTGCACAATAAAACTTGTTTCCAAAGCCGGTGCCATACATTCTACAGCTCCTGGAACAGTCTGGGCATGTTTCTGGGACCACAACAGTAACAAGTGGTTTTCATACTTCCAATATACATTCAAGCCATTCTTGCCACTACTCCAAAGTGCAGAACCCTGTTACACACAATGCACAAAGCTGCACCAGGAATATCAAATTTTCGTGTCAACAACAAAAATCAGTTTGTCCATCTACTGTTTCCAGTCCAATCTCTACTTTGTTTTTACACAGCTGTCCGCTTCCTTTAAGGGGAGACTGGCCAGTTCTTTTACTTTTTGTTTGTTTAAAGTTGTTATGCATTTTAAATTGATTATTATAGTACAAAAATCAGAATAAATGGTATAAAAAGTTGTTTTCACTATCTGCAGCTTTCCATTCGGCAAAAAAATTCATGGTATGTGTGAAATTCAGTAAAATATTACCCCCATTAGGAAGAAAATATCTCAACATTGACATCACTTTCATTACATTTTATTCTTTTATTGTGATCTGTGGGTTGTATTCTGTGAATCTATTTACATTTTTCTTGTAAACGTTCTTGATCCAAAAATATGGGCCACCAACTGAGGTTACCATGAAAAATTAGGGTGACACATAAGAATTTAATTTTCAAAACCATCTTGCAAATTTAATATGCCATAGAATAAAAGATCCTCAAATAAAATCCTAGAGCATTCAATTCTCTCCACAGACAATGTTTGTTTATTGTAATAGCTTCAGGTTTGGCGGAGATATCATGTTCCTCCCAACATCACCATAGCCAATAAACGCCGAAATGAGAAAAACGTGAATAAAGATTTGTCATCCGAAAAACATCGGTACAATAAAGAAAAATGCAATGAAACTTGTTTCTATAGTCTATGGGTTTGTGTAATGTTTGAATGAAAGTAAACTTGCAATGATCAACTGCCGATGATGATTCTCTCAGCGAGAGTCGTTGGAAACCATCACCGAAGCACTAGAATGTGCCAGTCCATCGGCTGTAGCAAAATGCTTGACAGCTTCGCCAGTTGTCGAACTACTTTCCTTAGCCTTCGTTCTTTTTTATCGGCCAGTCCTTGCATATGCTGCTTCCTTTTCCTGGTAGATTTACCAATGTTTGCTTCAGCAATAGTCTTACGCTTCTTTGAAGGCATAATTATCGCATAGAAATCAGTTTTGTAGCTCAGGAGATTTGCAAACGTATGTTCGATTTGTTGTCTGCAACAAACAGGAAGTGACTAGTTTGACAGGAAATGGCTTGTTCGGGAATGTCCGTGAACTCTCATTTGCGAACTACGCATGCGCAGCAGCACCGATGACTATATAATGAGGTCACTCTTTGAAATCCGACCAATGAGAAACGACTCGATCCAAATTAGGAAGTTTCCGTTGGAATACCCTTCCCGCCTTTTCAAACCCTATGTGCCTTCATCAGTGGAAGTTCCCACTGGGTCATGACGTCATTTTGAAGGTCAGAAGCTACTGAGCATTTTGATAGGCAACATGTGCTGAGTTTTGGGTAGAAAGTCCCCGTAACCAAGGGATGAAATGGAGTGTTTTTTCAGTGAAATGATCGGCCACAGGACAAAAACGAACACACTAAGGTTCAAAGAATGTTTTCATTTGCATAAAAATCAAACATATATCATAAAAATACTGACTTAGATGAAAATAGGCATGTTTAAGAACCCAAACCTGGAAAAAAAAAAAAACCTGTTCTGGAACATTTTGGGACCAAAATTTGACTGGCCAGTCTCCCCTTAACTTGCAAACAATCACATCCTAGAGTTGTCATGATGAATGCTGCCTGCACTGACTTGTTAAAAACAGCTAACTGCGAAATCATGACTTATGCTGTGCCAATGGACGGGACTTGCACTCGTACTTTTCCCATGTTTTGACAAGGCTTCAGGCCCATCTCATGAACCACATAAAAACAAAATCCACCTCCCAATTTAGTGAATCTGAAAATCCAATTCCACCTGCAATAATCATGACCATGCACTTTCAGACAAGAAAATGTGATGCCAAAGTAAAATGCAAAGTATATCTGAATATAAAGTATCAGATTAGCATCAAGCAAAACAGTTGCACACCACACGCAAGTCCTCCACATGAATACCTCTCAATATTTGCACACTGACCAGCACCCATTCAGATAAAAGAAATAAGAAAAATGAAGAAAAGCAACCTGGACTGACCTTCAGCCAACTTGGCCATGAGCTGCAGACGGCCAGTTGCACCAAGATCTATCCCTGCACGATCCATTTCATCTGTGTCCAGGGCAGAGGATGCGCCTCCCTCTGTACCAGTGCGCTCTGTCACATTGCCCACTTTCATAGGACGACCAGCCAACTCAAAGCCATTCAGCTGCTCAAGGGCTTTTTTCGCATCATCTGGATTACGAAACTGGAAGAAGAAAAAAAGAAAAAAAGAAAACAATTACACCATAGGTGCATCATCAGAATCACAGAACTGGACAAAATTTGGGGGTACGTGCAGAAAGTCAAGGGTTGCTGCAGGAACACAATTTTGTCCATTCCCCCCTACCAAAATCATTTTTTGACTTGCATCGTCTAGCCACATCTTTGCTACATGGGGTGCCATGGAAAATGACCTCCTGCAACATTTACTTTTTCTACACTCACTGAGTGTCTGAACACACACAAGATAATAATCAACACATGGCATAAACTAATAAAGACAAAAAAGTTTCAAAACGTATGAAAGGTAAGAAAGCAACCTCACCGTAAGAAATCCATATCCCTGTGAACGGCCAGTTTCATGATCCCGTATCAACTTGATATCGTCAATCTGAAACAAAACACACTTGTCAGTGCAAGCCTAAAAAGTTCATGCTCGAATGGACAGTGTGCCAACATGGCCTGGGATAACAAATGCACCAAAAACTTTATCAAACAGGCAAAAATCTGACACCACAGCTGACCACAGGAAAATGATTTAAATATATATTTTTCTACACCAGTACCAACACAACTCTCACTTTACACACACAAAGCTAGGCTACAGTACTGACATGATCAACGAGTGTACCCCCTACTGATGCCCACCTTTCCGAAGGGTTCAAAGATCCCTTTCAGCATCTCCTCTGTGATGTTGAAGTGAAGTGAGCCCACGTATAGCCTCATGGGGCCCACATTGATGGGTCTGTTGCTGGTGAGGATGGCTGGGGCCATGGACATGCGGTTCTTCTCTGCCTGCGATGGCTGCACCAGGATTGGCACACCCAGAAGTTTCTGACCGGTCAGACCCATTGCCAGTGGTACTGACTCTGTGTCTTTGAACTCAATGTAAGCAATGCCTTTGGAGCGACGCGTTTTATTGTCTGTGATCAGTCGCACATCATTCACCTGAAAACACAAGGAGGTGCCACGCATGAACAAAGAGAAACAGAAGACACAAATGTGACTTTTTCATAAAACTTGTGCTAAATCTTGAAGCAAATGTTGTATGTACACGAGTTTCAGAATACAAGTATGTTTCCTTTGTTCATCAAAACTTAAAATAGTACTTTACCCCTCCATACAAATCTCAGTCTACTAGGCCAAAGGAAACTTTTTTATATATTTTTTTATAGCAAACTCCACATGGCAATTCATTTTTCTGTCTCTCCAAAAACCAAAACTTATTCTGTTCCTAGGATGTCCCAATGAAAAGCATGGTGACAACTCACATTCAAAAGATGTTTCACAAGGTGTAGTACTTACAGGCAACACTGACCTTTGGAACACAGCCAGGCTAACACTGACCATTACATACCACACACTTTCTACATTATGGGCAATAATTTGGGGGGGGGGGGGGGGGGGGGGGTAAACTTTGATCCCTGTACCTTGTAGTCTGCAGCATTTTTCAGTTGTGACTAACTTGGTATAAAGCATTTATGGGCAAAATTCAGACACCAAAGTGGACCATCCCAACACACAAAAAACTTCTCACAACTTGGCATTGAGACCTCTTCCATCAACGACATTTCAGAGAGGATGAAGGCCTAAGTTAACTCTGTGGTCTTGTTAACCAAGTCCAGCAGATAAGAACTGAGTTAGCTAAAACTGTCACTGTTTCCAGCAGTACATCTGATAATACTTCTGTCACTGTGCATCTCTGGTGAACTCTGCTGCACAAATTTAAAACTTAACCTTTAGTAACCTTGCTTCAGGTTTTCACTTCCATCATTTTCTTTGTGCACTCATGTTTGCTTTTTAATTATTGTTTACAGTGACATCTTTGTGCTGTATACTCGGAAATATATATGTGGACTTGCAAGTTAAAAATCAGGCTGTGGTTCTAGTGGCGCACCTTTCCCACTGATGAGAAGAATTCTTCCAAATCTCTGGCACGGATTCTAGCAGACAGCTGCATGCAGAACACAGTACGAGCATCTCTCTCCTCTGGTGTCATCTCTGGTATGCCTTCAGTTCTGAAACAAAAATTCACGGATGCTTACATTTAAAACATTAAACCATATCAACACTGCAACACGGTCATAAAACAAAAGGAAAATGAAGAGCTGAAAGCAAGAGATGTAGCATAACCTACTGTCTGGCAATTACTTCCACTAGCTTTTCCAACTTCTTTCTCTTGCTTTAAAAAAGAAAGAAAAAAAGACAGAGAACTTTTGCCACCTTTTAGCAGAATGACCAGGACCTTTTGCATGCTACTGTGGTAACATGGGGGTGGAACAGATACTGAAATAAGAGTCAGCACAGAAATTAACCCTGGAGAAAAAATTCTCCCTCCACTCCTGCCAGGACTCGAACATGCTACCTTTAGGTTCGTGACTCCAGTGCTCTACCACTAGGCAAATGCTATTCCCAGTGTCGAGGTGAATGAACACAGGGAGAATGTGATGTGGTAGTGGTTGTGGCGCCTGGTGAGGACAAGTACAAGATGCCATTGAAGAAAAGCTAGGTGGCATTATATTTATTACTATTATACTCTTATGCTTCTGATGCTCCTGTGTGATTCCATTTCATGTTCAGTGCTGTAATCCTGAAATTTGTAAAAATGGTGAAGACCACTGTGAGTCAAAGGGTTAAGGTATGCAAGTGTGCGTCTGTGTTATGTGTGCATGCATAGGTGCATCTATGAAGAGGCTGGCTACATGCTTGCATGACCAGTTACAGTGACTGACTGGTTTCTGTCAACCACTTTTGCCACCTTACGGATGCCACACCGATTTCAAATATATCTAGCATGATCACTCAGTAAATGAAGGCCAAATAAAAGCAATAACAAAAGCAGCAAATTAGAACAATAGCCTGCATGAATTTCCAAAACAAAACTAGAAACAAAATTACTGACAACTGTTTTGCCTTGTTGTTAGTTTGCTTTGGTGTCTTTCTCTTAGTGCATGTTGTAAAAAGTTTGGGCAATCAGAAAATGAGTCCAGATGCCCAGTCAAGGTTTTCAAAATTCCAAACTTATGGAGAGATAGGCTCAATTCGATGCAACAGGGCTCACAAAGTACAACATAGAACATTTACCTGAGAGGACTGACACCCCTTCTGCCAAATCTCTCCCGAGAGCGACTGCGACGTCGTGGAAACACTCTAATAGGACTGCGTCGTCGATCCCTTTCATCTCTTCTCCGCCGATCACTGCTACGACTGCGTCGTCTCTCATGACGATCACGGCCACGATCCCGACTGCGCGACCGCTTGTCACGTCCATTCTCTCGGCGACTGCAATAAAATAAAATAAATCATACAGATAGATACAACTGTAATGGAATAACTTCATGCATTATGTGAGTCAAAACTGGTTGATGGGGTCTGACACATACTGGCTAGCATGGAACTTTTTACACAGCATGAGCCTCTATCTCACAAGTACACTGTGGAAGCATTTGACACCAGCTTAGCACATAAATAAAAAAGCTTTTTCTAGCCTGTATGGCAGTTACTATATCTATGGGAGAAAAATATAATGCTTCCCACTTTTCTGTTTTGCTCTTGCCAGTAGTTTCAAAGCAAGAATTTTAGTCAAACATTTTGAAGCAATGAAGTCACCATTTAAAAAAAAGAGGAGAATAATGGATAAAGAATCATTCTATGTGTGTGTACAACACTGTAAACAAACTGTACACTAAAACCAAATGTTGCAGAGTTCATGAAATTGTTGATCCTGACACCCCTGCATAAATCACTTTACTATATCATAGCTCTTGTTACCACTGTCCATAAGACACAATCTTTGAAGAGGAGGTTAGTCATAGCAGAGTTGAACCTAGACATACTGGTCAAAGGCCTTGCTGCTTGGCCAAATCAGCAACTTGAAAGTAATTGACAACTGTGCTTACCTTCTATCCCGACTGCGACTTCTGCTTCGTCTGTCACGACTGCGACTTCTGCTTCTCTTCTTTCTGTTGGGGGCACAGAAACAGAATATTTCAATCAGAGCACAAAAGCATCACATGGCACTATTCCTACTTCTATTACTTTGAAGCTGATTCAGTTTCAGATTTAGCTTTGCTTACTACATGAAGACGTGCACTTCTTTTGCGTGTCTGTATATGTGTGCTTGTGTCCATCACTGCTTTGTATGGTCTGTCATGAGAGTAACCAAATCTAGCTTCCACAGCATCTGAATCATCTTAAAAATAGTAACTACACACTGTTTAAAAGTGGCTTAAAGCTGAACACACAGGTGACCTTTTACTGTTCATAAGGCAAATTACCTAATGAAATAATACTAAGTAATATGGACATCCCTCCCGGAAGTTACACATACCTTCACCTGGAATGTCACGAAAATTTCAAGCTCTTGCTTTATCACTGACACCCATTATGACACCTACAATTTCAACATAAAAGCAAACATTAGAAAAGTCATTGCTACTGTTTAGATCAAACTGCCATCCATCTTGCATGGATGAAACAACAGGTCATCCTGAAGAGGAAAGGAAAGGGGATGGTTAATCTAATGGCAGGGTCTCATCCTCTGAACACCTACAAAAAAATGAAGGAAATGACTGAGGTTACAAACCTTACTCAGATTGACACTATTTTTGCGTTTGAGAATTCCACTACAAAAATGTGAAAATATTTCGTACACACTGCAGACACTTTGCTCCTCTGTGAAGTTTGGGCATTCCCTGGTTTTGGGGTATGTGGTTTAGCAAAATTATATTAATAATTATGCCATGTGGCTTTTTCTCTATGCATATTTCTTGGCATTTGCACCGCATTTCAGTGTAAGCTGAATCAAACCCTTGTATCCTTGGCAAAATACCTGATGATCAACGTTCATGAGGGTAAGACAGAAAGTACACACAGTTTACTATTTTGGTTTTGGATCAGTTCAACTTCATTAAAACTTCTACCCCTGGAGGTTTTGTTTTTAGTGCCCACCAAATCATTCTATTCTACCTAGTCTTTCAACCTAGCTCATACCACATTTCACAGCATCTGCTATATGCTACGATGTTAGACTGGTCAAGCATAACAAAAATACAAAGGTGCAGATGGCTCACAAAATCAGAAATGTTTCCTTTTAACAGTTATGCGTATCATTTACAAGTACATTTCTGTTGCAACAGAAATAAAGAAAAAGCACTGCTCATCATTTATATGTGGCACTGCTGGAAGACAGGGTTTATTCATTCGTTAAACTTCATACCTGGAAGAGAAAAAATAGCGCAACTTCTAATCACAGAATACTTTGGGTGGAGGTAAAAAATCTCAGAAGAGGCCAGAAGGACAAATGATTAACAGGATAATATAGTAGGGATGGAGAAAATGCCTGAGAGCAGGACTGCCAAGAAACATATGTTGCACAACTCTTTTGAAACCAAGGGCCTTCCCAGAGCAGCCATCTGCAACGAGCAACAATCTCTGGTCATTCTCCACGAAAAACAGCAGTGCACATTGGTCAATATGTTGGATTCCATAACTAGTCTTCCACACCTTTGCTCTCATCTTCAACATAATAATCACCGTGAGTTCACTTGCTGTCAACTGTACATCATTTCTTCAATTCTCATCATGTTTCCAGACACCAAACAAAATGTGTGCTATCAAAATTTGTCTGCTCTTTTCTGGTGTGGTCAACCTTCTGGCTACCAAAGCCTCTTTCACACATTTTCTGTCACAATGTCCATCTTTCTTACACCCACAGTACTTTCAGTGTCACTAGTATCCAGTTTATTTGACAAAACTCCACAACATTAAAGCATGTAAGTAACTAACTTGGGTTATTTTTTCCACCCAGTCAACCAGGAGAACACAATAAATCAATGCAAGCAGCATGTCCATACCATGAGCATCCAGTCTGAACAGTTCTCAAAGTGAATGACTTAGCTTTGACAATTTCTCTTCCATTCAAGACAGAGCAACTGAACTGGAGTATAAATGGGTAATAACTGTCAAAAACTAAGCATCTTTTACTGAAGACAGCACAGCTGAACTGGAGGAAAAACGGGTTATAACAACTAAAAACTAAGCATCTTATGTTAAAGACAGCACAGCTGAACCATCTTAAAAATTAGCAATAATGGTTAAAAAAAAAAAAAAGCATCTTTATTAAAGACGGTACAGCTGAACTGAAGTACAAATGGGTAACAGCTGTTAAAAACAATGTTTACATATGACAGGCCACCATCACAAAAGAAACCCATGTTCCTATGCTGAGCCTACATTTGGGTGTATACTGAAGCAGCCAGAATAAGGTTGTTACTGGCCAACACAAAGACCGTCCTCTCTCCCCCAAAAGAAAATAATCAAAAACATGGGAGCACTGAAGGCAACACCTGTTCATCAATGGTAGCCATAAGGTTAAGTCACCAATGTAAAACCTGACTCTATCTCCCAACAACAAAAACAGATCATCAATGGACACTGACACAGACACAAAATTTATCTACATAGTTCCACAAGGATAAAAACATGGGAACAAACAACAAAATAAAAAGCACGACTTACTTCTTCTTGCTCTTGGAGGAAGCGGATGAGTTCTCGTGCCGCCCTTCTTCCTGTATCCAGAAACAGCACAAGGTCAGCAGGAAACAGGGAGGGGACAGAAAAAAAAACACAAAGCAACAACCATCAGTGCCAATTCATTGCAAAGGAACTGCAGTTTCTTCACTGCCTTCTTATCAAAATGTGGATCATTCTCAAGGTGCCATCCAAAACTGTTCGTGTCAATTTTGCATGGATGAAGATTTTAACTGAAAGCCCTGTTTCCATTTGAAAATTCAAACCAGCCAGCAAAGAACATAGTCACAATTCATTTCTTTTTACTTACAATGACAGTTGCAACTTGGATTTTTTCATAACCCACAGAGCCCACCAATGTCCCATTCTCCCTCATTTCAACAGGACTGACACCCACATCTCTTATACAACTTAAAGAGCAAATGCTCAAGCAACCCACATTTATTTGAATACACACACACAACCAGTGAATAAATCATTTAATATGAAGAACCTTTCAGTCTGAACACCACAAGAAAGTGTCTTTGCCTTCCCAAATACTGAGAGCAATACACAACTGCCACCACTACAAGACAACCAGTATAGTTGTTAGTACTCCTTAGGAAAGGGCCAGGTAACAGTTGTTTTCAACCAAACAGGCATAACTTGTAGCGACAGTTTCTCAATCAGTCAAAATATCAGAGATGTTAAAAAGGGTTTTAAATTCAGATTTCCATGCGCCACTCATAAAAAGCCGCTTGAGCCCTGTCCGTATATGTCAAAACCAAGTCTGACTTGGAAATTCCTCATAAAAATAAAGCTTGCAGTATTATTTTACTAACATCTCATCATGCAACCATCAAATAGTCAAGGTCAATACTAAGCACTGCATCCTCACATTCTTTTGCGCAAGTCATGTGGGGTCAGCAATTTGTTAGTCAATAAATCTACTCAACTGTAGACTGTTACTGCTTGGCTGGTTTGAACAAGTTCTA
This sequence comes from Alviniconcha strummeri, assembly GCA_963584105.1. NCBI lineage: Eukaryota > Metazoa > Mollusca > Gastropoda > Provannidae > Alviniconcha > Alviniconcha strummeri. The sequence goes on from OY757546.1 coordinate 8,891,951, forward strand.
CTAACTGCAAAGCAAAACCTTTTCCAAAACACTTTGAATTCATGACAAACATCTGTTGTCAAAAAAGAAAACAAGTTAAACTGAAGGTTGTGCTTCACAGTACTGGATAAGTCCAAGACTTACCAAAGATCTGACTTTGGTTTTATATGGACCTGAAACAAAGCATGTGGAGCAAATACTATCATCATCCTTGCCTATGGAAACAGGGCTCTCTTATCCTTGAAAATGATCCAGGAGTCATTAACTGAAACAATAATCTTTTAACTTTTTTATATATTTTTTTTTTACTGATCCATAAATTTTCAGTGGAGTTTGTAACTTAGCAAGCATTGTCTCAATTCAAGATGGAGAAAAAAATGGCGTACTTTCAGTCTCACTAACACTATTCACAATAATGCTGAAAAAGAAGTGTAATATGAGAGCAATGGCACCCATCCACACACACAAACAATGGATGAGACTAAATCAACAGAGAAAGAGATGCACCCTTTAAGGGTTAGGAGTGCGATGCAACAAGGGACTAGAATCATGTCATAAGTGGTCCGGCCCATCGAAGATCATGATGCCACCACAGTCAGCGCTGCTTTTGTCTTCCGCCTTGCCAAGTTTCGTCCCCCTGAGATGAAATGGAGGGCCAAATTTCAGTCTTCCGCCAATATGCTTTGTCAGTACTAAACACCTAAAATCAATATCTAGAGCTGAAAATTACCTAAACTGAAACACCTCCGTTTCCTTACCAGATTTAAGGTGAATAATTTTTGTGGAAATACTCAAGGCCCACATCTTCTAAAATCTGCACAGTTATCACTGAACAACCACAAAGCACTGACTGTAAAATTAATGAAAACAGACACACTGGTTTCTCATTGTAGAGGCTTCTATAGCCAATGACTGCTGCGAAAACTGATGTGTGTACTTTTGTAAAGAACCCCTTCCCCCACCCCCCTTTCAAACCAAAACCGTTTTCTACAACCACAAGAAAGCAATTATTCCAGAAATATACCCCAATTCATTGTATAAACAACGTACCAACTCAAATTTTGCAAAGCCAAGCTCTAAACCTCAAAATACCATTTTTCCATTTAGCTATTTAATATTACAATTCTATTACAAAGGATTTCTTTCCATAGCGGTACCTTCGTAGAGGTGTCAAGCCCAGGTGCTGATAAACTGTACAAGTTACAGTGGACATCTATGAAAAAACAAAAGGGACATGAATGGCACAGCATTCAAATGCAAACATTGTTTCCCACTAGTGATAATGCTGTTATGGATACTTAGTTCTTTTTCCAAAATGGGTTCTAATCCTACGAACCAACACCAATCAAAATTGTGTAGCATGTACAGTGGTCAATGCTTTGAATCAAATACTCAGAATACAGCTGGTACATTGCTTTGAGTCAGTTATTCAGTTTACAGCCAATTCCAAGAATACGCTAAGGAAATTACAGGGGGATTTTCTCTCTGAAGACCAAAAAAAAAAAAAAAAAGGTTTCATCTCTTTTGTTCAGCTCTATTCCACAATCTGTCATGCAACCTACAGTAACCATCCACAATACCCAAGCATGTTCACTTCTCACAGAAAACCGAGATTTCATTAACAAAATAGTTGAGGTTGCTGAAAACTTTATTTTTATAAGCTAAACAAATTATACAAAATATGAGAGGACCAAAACAAAAGGGGTGGGTGGGAGGGAGGAAGAAAAATGCTTTAATTTCATATCCTAATGATCAACAGTACCTTTAGAACAAAAACACTTAGGCCCCCCCCCCCCCCCTCAAGAGCAAGTGAGAGGACATCTAAAATTTCAACAAACCACTTTTGAGTCATACTGCGTATTTGATATTTTGAGAGACCACATCACCAAAACTGACACCAAAAAAGTTCTCTCCGATTAAGAAATATATCCTTTCAAGCACAAACAAAAGCAAACACAAAATCACAAAAGAATTGTTCACAGCAAACATTTTACAAACCTCTTTCTTGTAAGGGGCCTCAAGCATTGCTTCAACATCAAAATCCTCTGCCATTGTGATCTGCCTTTAGTAAAATCTGCACATAAAAGAAACAAAACACAAAAACTAAATTTCAGTTCAGTTTTACCTGGTTAACACAGCTATTACAGGGCTCCCTTTTTTTCACATTCTAGAGGGCGGATTCATCCCCTGTCTTGCAGTTTTAAATGGTATTTTTATCCTCTTCCGAAAAACTAGTAAAAGATATCCTTTTTTTGAGGAAAACACAATGGGGGAGGGGGGGGGGGAATATGCAATCACAACAGAAGCACTACAAGTCAACACCTGGAAATGAGTGTATATTATTAGGGCTCCCAATTTTTGTGCAAGTACTTCAAATGAATGTTAGCGGCAATGGCTGCACTAAGATCTTTTTCATCTGCTTTAATACTTCTCTCTCTTTCAATGACAATATTGTCATCAGACTTTGCGGCCGAACACATCTTCACACAGGTAAGCCAGGTAAAAGCAACATGTTTTCAGCAAGAGTAAAAACAACGGCATCAAAACAAAGTGAAAGCACAGAAAGGAAGTGAATTTTTACTCTGTCAGCTTTAAAATACAACTGCCGGAAACATTTAAACCAATCGCCACAGAGTTTTGCAAGCAGAGTTCTGCATTCCAAGCTTTGGTTTCATTGATGCACTAAATGTTTGTCAACTATCTCAATCACTCTGAAGATACATGTGCATCAAGATGATGCATGGATTTCAAAACTGTGTGTCAAAATTCAAATATGTGCATAACAGACCCACAGCTGTGCATTATTCGGAACACTGTTACCATTTGTTTGAAGTTGAGTTTCATGCTATGTGAAAGAGGCTTCAGTTCACAGAATTAAAACAAGTGAACGTGTTGCTTAACGTCCACAGAAACCATAAGACTTATTACAATATTAGGGATGGGGAGAAGGGGGAAATTATATACCTATTACTACAGTAATCACCAGAATGACTGATGCATTAAGACAGGCAGCAACAAGAGCCATTTTAATGTTTCATTAACTGTGAGGGACAGTCAGAAGACAGTGTCCATTAAAAAAAAAAGTAAATTTTTTTTTGAAGAGAGCCACAGTGGATTCAAACCGAGGTCACTCTGCTTACCAGCCTAAGATCTTATTGCTAGGCCCAACTGGCTCACAATTTAATCAAGATCAGTAGATCTAGACTGAGGGATTGGAACAAAACCACTGACAGCAGATGCCCACTGAATGGCAGGATCTTGTGTAGGGGACAGTAGCAGGTCATTTGGCGGGCATGCAGGAAGTTCTGGGGTTGGTCAAATCACTGTAGTTTATATGGACGCAAAAATAAATAACATTCAATTAAAAATTCTACAGGTTTGCGTTTAATTGTATGCAGTTAAAAAAAACTAGCATATCTGTTATATTCACATTTACATTTTTATCTTAAGTTCTTGGGATTTTTTAATGTTTAAATTAAAGCACTCTTTTCACTCTCACTCAAATTTGTGCTTAATTTCATTAATACTGATTTTAATCTTCATAAAAAATCTAAGTTTTACACTTGTTAGAATGTTACACTTACACATACATTTGTATGCAAAGGTAAACCCTAAAACAAACATGACATGCACAGAACAAAGAATCTACAAAATTCCTGGTAGTAATCCTTTTTTTGACTCGAGGCCGATCGGGGTGGGGGCATTTTGCGAAGGTAACGGTCAGTGTCTGAAAAAGGATCATCTAAACTGTACTTCCCGACAGTGACAAAATGGTCAGAATGTTGTTGGTCGAACGGCAACGATGGGGGCAGCAGGTTGTTTCGGTTTTATATGTAAGATCTGCATATATTATATATAAAGGGTTGGGTTAGGTTTGTTTCTTTGCATCGTATTGTTTTTACTTCAGAACTAGTCCACTTGAGATCTTCACCATTAGAAAAATAGGTGGACAGAAACCATTTATGAGGTAATCATCAACATCATGTCTGGAGCTGCTTCTAGAAGATGGGAGGTGAATCGCACTTTATACTTTCTGTCAAATTAAATACCACCACGACCATGAAGTTTCAAAGCTAAACACTTCCCTTGTGCCTGTAGTACAAAGGTCAGCAAACGACTGGAGCAGAAAGGCCCGAATAGTTGAAACATTTAACAGTATATAATAACTGAACCGATCGATCACGTGTTCCTTATTTTCAAATATACAAGGGCAAAATGAATACTAGTTTTCTTCCACACAACTGAGTACATAGCTTCATCACATACCCTTTTAGCAGGTGTACAGGATTTGGAACAGTAACAGCTCTTGGAGATTGTACGTACATCAACGATCCAATATGTCTGCCGTTAGCTGTGGGGTTTACAAAACGAGAGTAAGGGGCAAGGGAGATTACTACAAATACAATTTCAAGAAGCCTGTTAAATCTCACTCCGATATGCCCAGTGGCACAGGCTAAGAAGCCAGTTTTCAAACGGTTGTATCAAGGAGAACAACAGATCAAAATAATAATAATAATAATAAACCAAAAGATTTTGTTTTAAAAGCATATAAAACAATCCCTTGCTTTCATTCTCAATTTTCTAAACCGTTTACTCATTCAGTCAAAAGTGACAAATGACTGGATTCAGGTTGACACAACTAAGTGTCACCTTAACTCAGCCCTGTTGCATGTACCACATACTCTTTTGATATATCAGCACCACAGCTGTATGCTCACATTAACCCTGGAAAAAATCATAGCAACTGCATCAGTATAACTGTATGGCTATCTGCAATACGTCATAATTCTTGCTCTCTCTCTCTCCCTCTCTCTCTCTATATATATATATTATAAAGCACTAGGAAGTCCCCAAGTTCAAGTTCTTATTTTGATCTGTTTAACTTGTTGCAGAAAGGTTGGCCATCTTGGACAAAAATTGTTTTGAGAAGGCTAGTTCCTGAAAAGCTGAACACTTGAAGTAATGTTGCTTTCTGTATAATCTTACTTTAGCTCCCAGTCATTATCATCACTTGTCATCACAATCCAGTTTTTCATGATGGAATCCAAACACATCCATGTAACTGTTTACTTTAGTGTCCTAAGTGCTTACCTGCCTAACATTAACCCTAACCCCCTGAGTTTAGGTCTCTAAAGCAAAGAGGGTGAAAAAAAGATTTCTTTTTAGACCAAAGTAAACATTTACCCAAATCAGAAGCATGTCAGATTTTCTGTCATGTCTTTCCGCAGTATTAGTCCTGGCTGACTGGGTGTTACTCTTTTCTAGTCTTTTCATCCCAGCCATAGTACGGCTGCTTTGTGACTGTGCAGTTTCTTTTCCTTGCAAAAACAAGATTAACAATCTGTGTAAAAACAAATATTTAAATATTGCTGTCGCATTTTCCTCAGATTTGTATAATGACTCCTATAAACTTCCCTTTTATCCAAGTGAAACAGGATGTGGTTGTATTTAACAAAATGGCAACAATTTGTGATCTTGTCATCCCAGCTATGGTATTGCAGCTTTGAAGTGATGTGACTGCGCAGTTGCTGTTTTCTTATTGTGACGATCCATGTAACAACAAGTATTTAAACACTGCTGTCCTCTTTTGTACAATGATTCCAACACACTTCCTTTTTATCTGAGTGAAACAGTACCTGGTTGCATTTAACAAAATGACAACATTGTTGATCTTTATGGTCATTCAGTATGACAGCGGCAAAGAGTGTACACTACAGAACTGGATAAAGACAAAGGTTTGCATTTGTAACTGAAGATGTTTTCCTGTGTATTTTGATGTCCATTTGAACACACACACACACACACACACACACACACACACACACACACACACACACACACACACACACACACACACACATGTATGCAAAAGAGAGGTGTCCAATACACTGGACATGCCAGGGGATAATTGTTTATTACTACTAGGAATGGGGGTGGGGTGGGTGCTCAGATTTTCTAAGCAATATCATGGTCGTGCTGATATTTTGAGAAAGCAAAAAAGGCATGAAAAGATTGTCTCCAAGAAAAGTAGAGGAAGCAATCAAAGACTTGGGATGGGGGTGGGGGAGAAGATCTTATCTCTCATCTCTCACACTCAAAAAGGTGGGGCAGGGACAGGAGGGTAGCAGTAACTGTCTCTCCAAATCAAAGAGGCTGGGGGGAGGTTCATCTCCTACCTCCAGAATATGAATTCAAGACTTTTCAAAACCTGCCACATTTTCAATTAATGTGTCGCTGAGATATGAGCGACAGACTACATGCATACATGTGATGCATAGGTTGGAAGTTTGGTGCATCAGGTCTAAGCTTAGTGCATCAGAATTCAGATATGTGTGTAATTATCAACACAGCTGCATGTGAGTTCTGTCACATTTGATTCAGCCTCAGAGCATAACAAAAATAAATTATCAAATCTAAGGCATCACACACACACACACAACCTCCACCAACACCAACACCACAAATACCAATAATACCTGTAAAAAAAAATATATAAAAATCAACAAACACAACAATTAATCTCATGTAATATTTTATGGCAACTCAAATCTAACAGTTATTCCAATTCAAAATATAACAATACAGCACAAATGCCCAATAAACAGAAAAGCAAATGCAGAGTATTATTTTACAAAACTCTCCTCTACTCTTTAAACTAGCTTGTGGTAACCATTAAGTAAAAAACTTGGTGTTTTATGCCCAGTCAACCAGTATGGTCATATCACTATCAGGGTGACTCAAGGTAACCAACCCTGTTATGAATGTGTAAAGGTTGATGAAGTTATCTTAATGCAGCCTCAAACATTCTGCTTAACATCAAAGAAAACGTTCATAATAAAGTAAAAATATTAAGGCAGAAAATACATGATCTCCCTTTAACCCCTTCACTGCCATGATGTCATTTGAAAACGACCATAAAAGTGCGAAATCTGAAAGCCTTAAGCCTTTTTGTCTTCTTTTTCACACTGGCATGTGAAAGGATTTTTATCAAAACGCATAGCATTGAAAACAGATCTTGTAGGACTGTAAAATACACTGTTTGCAGGCGCATCCGTGCATCTTTCAGCCCAGTAGTTTTACAGGCTAGGGCAGTGAAGGGGTTAAAAGTAAATTCAACAGGAAAGATGCAAGTGGCCAGAAAAGGTACACAATCTATGAAAATATTTATACAAAAGAATTACTTTTCTGTGTGCTTTCAATTTCAGCTTCTCAACATGTGGGCATGTTGGTTTGCTATTCACCAGTGGAAACCTCAAAAAGGTTGTCTCAGTGTTAAGGTTAGGGTTATGACATAATTTGATACTTTTGCCACACATGCTGGCCTTGTTTTCAACAACACTGATACACAAAACCAGTCCTATGTCAAAATAAAACATATATATATATGTTAATATCAAACACAAAATTTCAAATAGTTAGTCCCTTCAATATTACCACTGTTAAAACAGCACATAAGGCTAGGACATTCTGGTACAACCATTTCATCTAATCTATTGATACCAGGTTAAAGAAAAATGCAAAAAGGGAACTGACAGAAACAGTTAAAAAAATTAAATGTTATACAAATGCATAATGCCAAATACCAGTGCCATATGGCAGCAAGCTGCACATACCACCAACCATCATATCCTAGCTGCTCAACGAGAGCAATACAAAAAAGCCTCTCTTGTAGTCTTAACAAAAAAACGTTTGAGAATTACAGCAAGAGGTCTAGAGAGAAAAACAAGAGAGGAGACTGGAAAGGGGAATCAAATGGCAACTCTGAGATTCCAGACAGGGTGGGAGACATCAGACATCCCTGGCCTCCCTTCAGAGTGGCTGACAAGGAAATATCCAAATGTTCCTTGAAATATTGCCCTTCAAAACATGCAAGAGATGCAAAACATAACTGCACCAAGCATGTTGCATTATATACATCATGCACAGTACGTTTTGTTGTTGTTTTTCTCTACTGCTTTCAGCAGCCACAAATTGTTGGTTGAATTTTGTGTTCATCTTGCTGCTGATACATGGTTTTGGATATTTAGTTCAAAAATTGTATATATATATATTGCATATTCTATTCTGGTCCTCACCAATACTGACAATAACAATTTTGTTGCTGTGGGATGGTTGTTGGTGACAGTCATAAAGTTAATGGTGCTGAAAGCCGTGGGGAACTGGACTGATGACACATGCAGACCTAAAAACAGTAAATGTCGAACCCATCCATCTGCAGGATTTGTATGGTTGTTTAATCAACATTTCTGCAATGGCTGTACTTTACTGCTTCAAATTTGAGCTCATCAGAGTGCAGCAAAGATGGTTCACTCATTACTGATGAAAATCAAAATAATTTTAAAAGGCTGATGACATCACAGATGTGGTGGTCATATGCCTCTAAATGTTCTGCAACGCAAATCTGTTTGTTTTGACTAGCAAATCAAGATCAGGAAAAGTTTCTTAAATTTTTCAATGCCAAACATTCCATAAAAGACCTGTCAGGAGTGGCTTCACAACTTGAGAATGGATCACTTCCAAGGAAAGTCAAAGTATTTGTGGAAGCAGGTTGATTTGAAATGTGAAATGTCAGACATTACCTTCCAAACTTAAAAGTGTCATGTTATTGTGTTTACAGCAGGTTTTCTCATCTGGCACAATCACAATGTCAAACAAACACTGGTCACATTTAGTGACCTACATACACCTTTCCTGAAGAAAAAAAAAATCTTTATTTTTTAATCCAGCTATTACAAGTTCCTAGACTAACTGTTGTGCCATACATATTTTAGTTCTAATCTTCGCAACATTTTATTTTTCACTGCAAGGTGCATATATTGTGGTTCCCCAAGCTACCCACACATCTTGTATAGAACAGTCACTGGTATCATTATCCTTATTCAGTGTACATGATTTTTCATGCAGACCTAAAGATCCATCCACAGCAATGCTAAAACAACGTACAGGGCAGTCAAAGTTTCCACTGTGTTTTTTGTGTGTGTGTGTGTGTGTGTGTGTGTGTGTGTGTGTGTGTGTGTGTGTGTGTGTGTGTGTGTGTGTGTGTGTGTGTGTGTGTGTGTGTGTGTTATTGGGTTACACTATTTACTGCACAAGCAGCTGCTTATAGTGAGAATGAGTGAACACTAGAGAATACTGAAAGTTCCAGGTAGAAATCCCACAAACTGAAAGTTATCAACATTTGAATACTTTTGAGTACTAGCTGTATGACATAATACTAATAATAACCATACAGGTTTGCGCTGACATAATACTAATAGTAACCATACGGGTTTGCACTTTCATACAACTTTAAAATAGACCAACTGTTTTGTGTACAAATATTAATGCGTAGTTGGAGAATACAAACAGTTTCATAAACAAAATTCCAACAATGAAAGGAATTATTGGCACCTGAAGGAAGAGTTTCACCCATGTAGTACCTCACAGTTTAAAGAAATCAACACAGGAATCACTATGCACTGTGCCAACATAACTTTTAAGCCATATGCTGAATAAGTTTGTTATTGTTCGAAAAACAGAAACACCTAAGTTTTATTCATGAATTTGTCACAAACAAGAAGACTTTTCGGTATATGTGTTATACAAGAAATATGCAATATATTTTTATATCAAGGAAAAAATCAGTTGATGGGACACTAAAATTTAAGAACTGAAGCTAAAATAGTAATTATTACACCATAACAAATACATTTTGTTGCTTTGAGCATACACCCAGTAAACATGCCAGAGCCAGTCCAGAAGCATTTTGGTTTCGGCCAGTTATAGCTGTTATGGCCAGCGTGCAGCCATAATCGGGCTGCATCATATATGCCAGATCCAACTTCCTGCATCTGTTTCTGTTCTGTTTTCCAAAGAAGGCATGGATTATATTGCACAAAACCGACCTGGATCTGATCTGGATGGTCTGGTCAGGGTTTGGCCAAACGCATCTGGTCAGGAAGCAAGCTGGTGTGCAGGAATCATCGGGCCTGGCTTCTGGCAGGACACAACCAGCCTGCTACCTTTTCCCACTTTGACTCAGTTGCAGTCTTCCACAGACATCCCGGATAATATTGTGCAAAACCAGCCCAGATCTGATTTAGTTCTGGCTGATTGTGTCAGATTTTGGACAAACAGATCCGGCCTGGAAGCAAGCCAATGTGCAAGAATCATCCAGCCCACTTCTGGCCAGTGCTTCCCAGCCATTCCGCCCGGATGCAAATCGGATCCAGCATGTTTACTGGGCAAGAATCATAATCTCTAAGTAAAAATGATTGTACATGTTGGCATATATAGCTTAAACACCCAAAGATATGGTATAGTTATATGTTATAAACCCACACTTTTTCATCAAACAACAAAACTACAGGTAGCGTGCATAATTTGGGAGAATACTGAAGAAACTGGGTCTATAAAACAGCTTATATGGGCACACTATTGTTCTTAAAGAAAACATTAAAGAGTAAACTCCTGTGATAATTTTTTGTTGTTTTTGTTGTTTTTTGTTTCATAAAATCAAGTTTGGCTTAAGTGCCATGACATTAAATTACTTGCTTTCTGTTGTGCGTACATCTTAAAATGCATCTATCTGAATGGCAACTGACCCTGTTCCTGGCCTGGCAAGGGGTAAAACAGCACTCACACACACAGGCAGAAACTTGCATGTGCATGTATCCCACTCTTACAAAGGCTGGAAACAAAAGTTGCAGGTGCAGGATCACAAGATGATTGGTGAAAATGTGATCAGTTCAGTGTTTTTTCTATGTGATGGCACACTGTTGAGAATCTACTGAACCATATTCTCCCAGTTCAGATAACTGACTCTAAAATGCATTTCAGACCCCTCAAAATGGCCATTTTGCTACCACCTTATTTTACGGCTATGAAAGTGAACAGGATTAGAGGAAGCTGGCAAGGTCAAACCTTCAAACAGTGATCATTTGAGATTTGCTCTGAAATATGTTAAGATTTTTGGCAACAAGGAACACCAATTGCCTGAAACTTTGCACAGAGAAAAGATTCGACAGCTGGTACAAAACTGATAACACCTTTTCAGCCAGTAAATCCTGCATTTCATAACATTTGTGTGGCTGAATAAATTTCAAGTCCACAAAATGAAGTCAGAGCTACCAGGTCACATCATTAGTCTAACATATTAGTCAAATTAATATTCACCACATCTACCGACATTAACAACAATGACTACAGAAATAAACATTTGGCACAAGAAAATCACTCCAGATCACCACATTTATGTTACCTCCATTATCCTTCTCTCTCCACTTCAAAAATTTCACATGGGTGATCTATTTTATGTACTCTGGATGTTATTATTACAATTACCAGTAATATAAGTTACCATCTTGCAGAGATCTTACATTTTATAAATCAGTTTTTTATTTTTATTTTTATATTAAAGTATTTGTCGAGTTAGTTCATGGATTTTAACATCCTGTCAACTGTGCAGGGTCAACTCAGGAGTATTTGTCAAGGCAAGAATATCATCACGCATAAATAATGTTAAACACAAAGGTATATCATTTTCAAAGCAAGCATTGTATGTGCAATGATGTTAGTATCATATGTGCAATGATGTTAGTATCATATATATATATATTTGTATGTGCAATGATATATATACAAGAAAATATTTTAGGAACATCCCTGAGTGGGTGAGTTAATGATTTTGTGTTCAGTTATGGCAGCTTTGATTTTCAATACTCAGAGACACTGGTACACTTCACACTTTTAGGCATCAAACTGAATTCACTTAAATCTATAGAATCATTAAAAAAAAGAAAAAGAAAAAAAAAGAACCCCATAAATTTGAGTAAGAGAAAATACAACACTCACTCTAAGTTTCATCTTCCAGGTGCTTCTGTAGCTAAAATTTCAACCTCAAAATGTAAAGCTAAATGCATTATAGTTATCATCATGCTGAGTCTGAAAGATTTCACCAACACTCTCAGAGAAAATGCCAAAAGAATTGTTTCACTTTTTGGTTGTTGTTATTTTTGCAGAATATATACCTTTTTCAATTTTTTTTTTAGGGCAGGTTACAGAATTTACTCCAGCCTGAATGGCAGATGTGGTTGCCCAACTGCTGAAAAAGTGCCAGCAAACAATCAAATGCAAAGTAACTTGGTGTTTTACACCCAGTCAACCATTACAATTATATCAGGGCAAGGGGTAAAGGAGATGGTGTGGGTAAAAAACAACACAGTAATTCAAATACAACAATCAGTCACCAACGACCAATAATAATAATAATAATAATGAACAGCTCTCACGCATAGTGCAAAACAAAAACATGTGCTAGCACACACCATTCACACAAGTAAGCAGGCAGACATGTGCTAGCACACACCATTCACACAAGTATGCAGGCAGACATACACAAAATCTATGGTCACAGGAACGGTCTACCTAGGTTTGTGAAAAGGCCTGTTTTAAAGAGAAAAGTCTTGAGCTGGGTTTCAAACCCAGACAAAGTGAGGAGATTTGGCGGACTGGCAGGCAGAAAATTCCAGACAGTTGAAATGATGAAACTGAACAAGCGCTCACCAAACGTTTTCAAATTATGTGTCAGAATTTTCAAAAGCTTCTTGCATGTGGGTCGGAGGGTGCGTGGTGTTTGATAGGTGCAGAGCAAACTACATTTGAATAAGCCATTTAAGTGAAGTTGGTTCAATGCCTTAAACTGTGTCACTGAGTACTGAAAATCAGAGCTGCCATAGCTGGACACAAAATCATTGACTCACCCAGTCAGGCATGTCCATAAAATATTTCTGCAGTCAAGCAACATGCCCCATGCAGAGTCTTGAACAATGTCACCTCTTTTAAATACATGCCAGTCATCAAAACATACTGTGCATGGTGCTGAACAAAATCATACAAAGTTTAAAGATGCTGAACAAAATCATACTGAGTTTAAAGATTATTAGATCTGATTAACACTTTACTGACAACACAAAATGCGCACAGATTGGCTATTTGAAGCCTTTGTGACATTGGGATTAGGCTTAGATCACTGGCACTGGTATGAAAGCTGGAGGTTATCATCAGCCAAAGACTGAAAATGTTTCATATGTTCGCCAAGAAAACACACATGACTTTTTATATATTTTTATATAATTTTTGCCACAGATGTCCAGATCATAATAATATAATTAATAATAACATAAATTTCTAAAGCACCTATCCTGTGGCTCAAAGCACTGAGCAAAACACACATAAAGTACTTTGAGACAGAGACTGTTATCAATTGAACATAACAACAGCTAACACATAATGTGTGCGTGATTGTACACATCAACATGTGTTCAAACAAAACTATGTGCAAAATGTACACCCTCCCTCCCACCCACCCACACACACACACTATACAGACTGATCAGGGTGAAGGCCAGTGTTACTAATTACTTCAGTGTTACTGAAGGCCAGTGTTACTGATTACTTCACTGAGAAAATCCACACCATCAGAAAATTTTTTCCTCCTCCAAACCCAACTGCTTGCCCTAATACCTCTTTCGCTGGAAATCCCTAACTTTTGAGCCTGTCACTGATGAATTTGTCTTAAAAATAATCAACTGCTAGTGCATCTGCCAAGTCTTGTGAACTCAATCCCATTCCCACCACACTTCTTCATGAAAACCTTGACATCCTCACGCTGACCAACATTATCAACACATCTCTTACCACTGGCATTGTACCATATGATTTGAAGACTGCCATTCTCAAAACTCTGTTGAAAAAGCTATCAGATGACAAAAATCTTTTGAAAAACTACCACCCCATTTCTAACCTCCCATTTCTGTCCAAAATCCTTGAAAAAGTTGTTCTCCACAAACTTCTCTCCCATCTCCAAGAAAGCAACTTCAGCAACCCCTTTCAGTCAGCCTATCAAGCAGGACACAGCACTGAGACTGTTTTGTTACATGTTGTAAATGATATTCTCTCCGCTCTGGACAATGACAGCATTTCTGTTCTTCTTTTGTTGAATCTTTCTGCAGCTTCTGACACTACTGACCACCACATTCTCCTCTCCTGCCTAAACTCGGTTTTTGGCATCCAGTCTATTGCCCTCCAATGGTTTCACTCATATCTCTCAGGCTCAGTCTCCAGTTCACTCATCTTCGTCACCATCACAGCTCATGTACAGTGTGCCTCAGGGTTCAGTACTGGGGCCCATTCTCTTCGTCCTGTCATGTACACTACACCTCTCTCTGATATCACAGCTAACCACTCTATAAATCATCAGCTTTTTGCAGATGATACATAGCTCCAGAAATCCACTCCTGACACTGAAGTGACCAACCTCACCAAAGAACTCAATACATGCACAGACAACATAAAAACATGGATGACCGAAAATCAGCTCAAACTGAATGATGACAAAACAGAAGTTCTTCTCTTTCCCTTTTTGTCTTCCTTGAAACCTTCCACCGTTTCCCTCCCTGACTCAGTTACTCTTGGCTCTCGCAACATCCCTTTCTCTGATTCTGCCAGGAACCTTGGAGTCATTCTTGACTCAAACCTGTCCATGAAGAAGCACATCATAAAAATCTGTCAAAGTGCTTACTTCAAGCTTAAATGCATTAGATCAATCTGCAGGTTTCTCAATGAAGATACAGCCAAGAGGCTTGTTACTTCCTATATTCTCCCACGGCTTGACTACAGCAACTGTTTCCTTATGGGTATGCCTAATTCTGTCACCCAGCCTCTCCAGAAAATTCAAAACTTTGCTGCAAGGCTCATTCTTTTGGCACCCTGCCACCACCATTCAACGCCTTTCCTGGAAAAACTGGCTTCCCATTTCAGAATGTATTAAATGTAAAGTCACTTGTATGTGTTTTAATACTATAAATGGTTCTGGTCTTGCTTACCTGTCTGAACTGCTACATGTCTACACTCTGTCTTGTACACTATGCTTTTCTTCTGACACTCACATACTGAAAATCCAGCAATAGGAATGGAAGACTCATGGCTTTCACACTTTCTCTTACTTTGGACCCCACATTTGGATTTCACTACCACTCACTACCACAAGACCTCAGACACTGTTCAACCCTGTCATCTTCTAAAAGCCAAACTGAAAACCTGCCTCTTCTCACAGTATTTCTGCCCCAACTAATATCAATACCCAGTTTCTGCTACAATCATTGTGTGCATGTGCACGTGTTTCTGTGTGTGTGTGTGTGTTTCCATATAATGCCTTATGTAAATTGTTTTGGTAAGACTGTCCTGTACATTTATAGAATATTGTAGTTAGGTTAATATGTATGATGTGAGCACTCAGGGCATTGATGAGCACATGATAAATGTACAGTATTGTTATTATTAATGTCTAGAGTTTGCTTTTGAAAGAAGAAAGAGTAACAGAGTGCCTAATGTCTTGGGGGATGAACACTGAACATCACTTCATTTATAATTTATATACACATGATTTTCAGGTGAATCAAAAACTTTCAAATGTTTAAAACAACTGAAGAATGGTATTTTCAGTAACCTAAAATATTGTGTAACAGTACTATAACAGCAAAAAAAAAAGATAGTGAAGGTTATTAATACAACTTTGTACAGTTAAACATAAGTTATCCTTCACCTTCCCTTTCCAAAAAAACCACACACATAAAAAACAGAACAAAACAAAAACAGCTAACTACCAATGCAATGGCCAATGCACAGATCACACAAAAGACACATATTTCACCTTGAAAAATGCACCAAACCTTTCAAATAAACTTTTTTGTTTTAAACAGACTCCACCCACACAGTAATGAATAACAAATCTTCAATTCACACATTTTCATTATCTTGTATGAAAAATGCTGCAGAATTCAGTTTTGTTTTGCTTGATCAGTCCATGGCTCCCCTAAATCACAGTAAAAGCAGATACAGGAAACCATAACACATACTAAGCTGGATTTTATTTTATTTTTTAAATCTGAAACAGAATGACTGCTAGCGTTCTAAAACCAGATCCAAACACAAAAAGGTTCAAAACATAAATAAGCATTCGTTTGAACATTTTTGTGTTTACATACTGACCTGATCAAACATGTGATAACTTTTGCCACCTACCGTGTGTATGTAGCATTGTCTTTGATATAATCAGAATCAAAAAAGATGACAATGATTGTGATGTCATCCCTGTAAAAGCGAACAATGGGCTGGGGCAATGTCAGCTGAGCAGACAACTGCCCATGATCGGGACCCAAGGCGCTACGGAGCAGGTGTGTTGCAGCATTGGAATCTAATGCCCTGTTCTTCAGACTGCTTCGGCGCTGTGAGAGAACAGAGTTCACTTGCTTCAGTGTAGCATCTGGTGCTGGTGTGTAATTGACGAGGACCTGCTGTCCATCCATATGACCTGCTACAAGCTGAACAACTTTATCTGGGTTCAGGCACTCCCAGAGTCCATCAGATGCCAGAACAAGGAACTTGTCTTTTGGGGTGAGGTGGTGATGTAGTACTTCTGGCTCAGCATCCAGGTAAGGGGGTGTGCGGTACTTGGGTGGAATTAAATTGTCCCCATAGACGCTCATGACATGATTTGGAATTTGCTTGGTGTTCAGAAGGTGTTTCAGATCAGTTTTCGCCCACTTGTATCGAACATCTCCAAAAGCACGCAGTGGTACAAGCTCACCAAACAGACGACCATTTTTTATGATATTCGAGGATTCATTTGGGTGGAATCTGGTTATACGGTCCACTTCACTTGGATTATCTGCATTATGAGTCTTGGAGAGAGGCACTGCCTCCCATCGGTTATCATTATGCACACCAAGAACAGCCTGTGAATCACCAACATTGGCTAAAAACAAGTCTCTGCCGTCTATGTAAGCCACACAGCCTACAGCTCCAGAAAAGGCAATGGCAAGTGTGTCAAAGTAGCAAGCCATATCCAGACCAGCTCTTTGGATGTTGCTGGGCAGTGCCTCAGAAACAATATCCTTATCAAGGCGCTGAAAGCCATTGATCAAACTCTCCTTCACCGACACATCAAAGCTGTCAATGGACATGGATTCTGCAGCAAAATTGATCAAACTTTTCTTGTGCAGTGCACCAAGGTCAGCATTCATAATACGATTTGCCTCACTATGAACATGGACCAGGTCTGTGGTGGGGTCAATCTGACCATCACTGATCCCCTGTAGGACTTTGTGATCGGCCAGAGCCACAGCGATGTAGCTGAAGAGACGGTCACAAACGGCCTGGGCACAGGCACAGCCTGCATGGCCATCAAAAACCCCGAAAAGTGAGGCACCCCCATGCACCAAGTGACCCTGGGCATTCCGATCTTCAATTGGCTTGTTAGCCTGCAAAAAAGAAAACACCAAAAACATAAGCTGATAATCACAAAATGAATGTGTACATTTCCCAGTACCATAATGACAGTGACATTATATATTATATTTCAGAGCACTCTGAACATCAATGCATACAAAAACAAGCCTATGGTACATGGTAATATCACGAAGCTGACAAGAAGAAGAAAAAAGACAACAACAATAACAAACAAACAAAAAGAATGAATATGAGGAAAAAATACAAAAATGCAATACAATGTATACATAATAATTAATAGTAATAATACATGCCACTTGTCAGGAAATGCTCATTCACAGTCGTCTCAGCTATGTAATTCTTGTCATTATGGACTGATTCCTATTACTGTTAATGTTATTAGTATTGATCGCTTTTATATACCACTATTCTCTACTCTCCAGCAGACTCACCACATTCTTGTTGCATGCAAATCTGAATGAATGTCTATAGCCTTTTTCAGCATGTTTTGAATATATATGTCCATCAAAGTGGTGTACTTACATAGTTAGAGCACTATTTGGTTGTTATGTGGCTAGTGCTGCATGAAACTGCTGCCGTCTCAGCGCACATTCTGTGTACACCATACAGCCATGTACCAGTTTACAGTATTACTTCATGCAAAGCCACATATGTAGCACCAGGATACATACACCTGCCACCGACACTTTTTGACAGAATGACCAGGATCTTTTATGTGCTACTGCGGCAACGCCTAATTCTAAACAAAAATGTAACTGGTACACACATGCTGATCCCCACTAAAAGTAAAGGGAACACACCACACATGGAATCATTTGTCAACTTTTCCCCATAATTGTTGTATGCATGGGAAAAGCCACACACCACATAGGTCATTGCAACTTGCAGATTACACATGCACTTTGACTCCAAAGTTTATACATTTATTCAAGAGCAAATAATCACAAACAAGGACAGAGAGAGCTATAGAGGTAAACATTGTATACCGCTGAAAAAAACAGCTCAAACTATCTGTTTTCATCAGGAATGCTGTACTATAACTTAGTCATTAATGTAAGCTGGAACCACCTACTGACCTACATAACAAAGTAGTCCACAGCTCAAGTTGCTGTTTTTCTTTCCCTTTTTTTTTCTTTTTTCTTTTAATTTGTTTGCCATAAAAGACTGCTTTCAACTGTTTACTGTTCTTCTTTTTGTTTTCTTCTTTTCTTCTCTATCCCTGGTCTAACTAGCTGACTACCATAGTACCAATCTGGAAAACAAAGCTCTCTATCACACTCACAGTATCAGTAGACAACTACCTCCTGCATTACCAAAGAGTCAGCTGCCACACTGACTACAGCAGCAGCATAGTCTTCATCTGCACAGAGACTGGAGTGAGTCAGCTGGTTGTTGGATCTGAATCAGCTGGTTTGAAACTGGATTTTATTTTTGACATCCTCTCAACACTATGTACAGAGTCACCTCTGGACCACACTGGAATGAGCTCCCATCAGAAGCAGCATAATAATTAATATCACTCCCTTCACGCCCTCATTCCATGGATGTAATCCGACCAACAGTTAGATATCCCCCACCCTATCCACACTCCCTTCTTCTTCTTTTCTTCCCCTTTTTGTTTTTTTGTTTTTTGTTTTTGCTAAAATGACAGTGTGACTAATCATCTAATGATCTGAATCTTACATCTAGTATCTACTGTCAAAGCTTCTCTACATCAGCAAGATGCCACTATACCTATGTTGGGCTAATGTAAGACATGAGACAACGCATACAATTATACCGTTATCAATATCAGCAACCCACTGCATACATGTGCAGCTCTTTGCAGCTTGCGGAGCTTGCACAGTTTACAGACTTTACAAATATTGTGCAAAAACAGTTTCTTTGCAAGACTGCCTCCTGTGACGAACACTGTTGCATCGTCTGGCTGCGTTCTTTGTGTACGAACAAAACGGGAAGAGAACGTGGGCTGAGGCATGCGGATTGGGCACTGATCACACTGGGTAGATCATCTAGTTTTCTACTGACCTGGAGCTGGTTTTTCACGTAAGACTTCACAGGTCCATTGTTCTCTTCCACGGTTTCCTCATTCATACGAAGAATGGAAGTGACCATTTGGGGGGTCAGTCGTGGGGACTGCACGGCGTCTGGTATCCTTGCATTTCGTAGTTTGAAACGAAACAAGTTCACTCCACTCTGATTCCATGTCGGGACAGAATTGGAAAATCTTCTGCACCATGTTCCGATAAAGTGTGTGCGTCTTGCATCGAGTGGGTTAATTTTTGTCCACCGAAACATACTTTTGAAGTCTTTCCACAGCCGTTTCCCTAAACTGTTCCGCTACTTCATACTCCCAGTGCTCACGTTGTCGGTGAAACAAGCTTCAAGTTCATTCAACTTATATATAACTTGATCCTAGTCCTACTTTCAGTCTCCTTCTCCTCTGGTTACACCGCTACCGGCTCACGAAGGTCACGTATCGGTTATTTCAGCTACGAAACAGAACCTTAACGAGCATCCAGATGACTCCACACCAAATGCTTACGAAAATTCAGTTGCTGTTTACAAGCTGCTTATAGGCAGAACAGCTGACACAGTTCCGATTTCGTGTTCACGAAGCTGTTTCCTGAAAACGAACCCCACTACCTTGTCAGTTGTCTCGAGACAACTCTTCATGGGGTTGGTGCCGTTACCTCCCTTCATTCGTTACGTCAGCGGTAGCTCTACGCACTATCTTTTGCAACTAGGCCCACAGCCTGTGCTTTGTTTTCCAGACTGCAGCGATGACAGCCATTTCAATGTTTCATTAACTGTGTTGGACAAAGTCACAAGACCGTGTCCACAAACCACAACTTTTGACTGGTGACAGTGTAGCGATAGGTATATACTCTCCGAGCCCTCAGTCTTCCCCCACCTCCATACCCGGCCGCCCTTCCCCCCATTCTCCCCGTCAGTCCCTAATAAACCTTATGGTTTCTGTGGACGTTAAGCACCATGTTTACTTACTTACCAACATTTGTCACCCCCCCCCCCCTCCCGCTTCACCACGAAATGAGTCGCTCGATATGTCAGTCTTACTTTTGCGCTACACTGACCCGAAAACAGCGAAGACTGAGCCGGCCCGACTGACTTGGTCGAATATGAGATTCGCCGCCTTGAACTGAATGGCCCATTAGTTTGGTCATTTATCATGAGTACGGCAACTGTATGCTTGAATCCCTTCAGACCATGTTAGTGCATAACTGTAATACCGTGAGAAGTAAGCGCAAAGGAAGAAATTACGGTATTGTCACTATTGTCAGTTGTCCGGCTCAGTCGCCGGTTCAGTCAGTGCGTGCCGCGTGAGGTAGTGTATGTCAGTGCAGTGTGGAGTGCATACTGTATATCTCGAGTCATTTCCAAATTGACCGTCTTACTTTGGCCAGCAGCATAACTGAAAAACTCCTGTTGGTCAGTACTGTAGAAACTTGAACTGAAGTGGGGCTTTTTGTGATTCTCTCAGTCTCTCTCTGTGTGTCTCTCTCTCTCTCTTGATAGTAATAATAATAATCAGTACATTTACCACGCGCACCGACATCAACGCCCCCTCTCTCTCAGTCTCTCTCTCGATAATAATAATAATAATAATAATGTTAATAATAATAATCGGTACATTATGATGCGCTCATCAACGCCCTCTCTCTCTCTCTCTCTGTGTCTCTCATAAAGAATAATAATGATAATAGTAATCAGCCAGTACATTATGATGCGCTCATCAGCGCGCGCTCTCTCTCTCTCTCTCTTCTCTCTCTCTCTCTCTCTCTCTCTCTCTCTCTCTCTCTCTCTCTCTCTCTCTCTCTCTCTCTCTCTCTCTCTCTCTCTCTCTAATAATAATGTAGGGGAGCGGGGTGGGGAGTGAGGGAAGCAGGATGGAAGCATGAATGAAGAGTCACAACTGAGTCAGAGGTTGCTATGACATAACTTTTATTTGCACCAACCAGGAAACAGTGTAGGATCTCCCGTGAATCAGATGCATAGGCAGCAGCTCGAACTATTACTGACGACCTGCCTACTGCCGCGCAGGGACACTGGGGGGAAAGAGGACGTGGCGGGCCCAGCGCACAAGTTTTAACACCGTTAGATAATTTGGGCCATAAAACTCCCACCCAATCTAAAAGGAAAAGGACAGGAAAGAAAAGGTTGGGGCGGGGATAGCTCAGTGGGTAGAGCACCGGACTCGTGATTGAAAGGTCGCGGGTTCGAATCCCTGCTGGAACGGCGGGAGAATTTTCTTCTCCAGGGTCGACTTTCTGTGCTGACTCTCAGTTATTTCGGTATCCGTTCCACCCCCGTGTTACCACAGTAGCACGTAAAAAATCCCGGTCATTCTGCCAAAAGTGCAGGTGGCAGGTTACAGCTAAACATGCATACACCTTACGTATGTGGCTTTTATTGAACCGTGCTTCGGCATTGGTCACAACTTGTCCCTAATATGTCAAATGACATCTGAGGACATTAAGCATCAACTCATCATCATCAAGAAAAGGTTAAAGGGTCATAGCCCGAAACACATACAGTACACTCGGTTACAATAATAATAATGACAATAATAATAATCAGTCCATTATGATGCGCTCATCAACGCCCCCCCACACACCCCCACCCACCCTCCACGCCCCCACCATCCTCTCAGTCTCTCCGAGTCAGGCAGCTTCGCCGTCGGCGCGGCGGATTGACCGTCAGTGGCTCCAGGGCCGTAATAATACAATAATAATAATCCGGACATTTTTGGCACCTAACCTGCGGCTCCAAGTGAAGAACAATACAAAGATAATAAATCGCCGAAATGTACACTGAGACTCAGTGATATAGATGTTATTAATTTCAATATAGCGGATTTTTGTACAAAATATATATTATTATTATGATTTACAGTTTCACTGATATATGTGTTGAATCAAATAGGCTATTAGTTTTCCAATTCTACATACGCCCCTCCCATCCCCGCCCTCTGGGCCCCGCTACCTCCCGCCCGCCCCTAATCTACCTCACTGAGACCCGACCCCGACCCCACCTCCTGTCCCGGCCTGACCCCCGGCCAAGCCTACCTCCCGACCCGGCTTGGACCCACCTCCTGTCCCCGACCCCCTACCCTACCCGGTTACCCCACTTTCTGTCCCGGCCTGACTCTACCCTAACGACCCCGACCCTACCCTAACGAGTAACGACCCCATCTCCAAACCCTACCCCAACCGGTTACCTTCCGACCCGACTAGGCCCTACCTCCCAACCTCACCACTGCCTCCCATCCCTGACTGAACCTATCATACCGACCCAGCCTCCTATCCCCCAACCCTATTTCACCACTACCTCATGATCCAGACTCTACGGTCTACCATGCTGAGCCCATCTCCCACCCGGCCTACGGCCTCACCACTACCTCCCGACCCCGACTAGGCCCTACCGTCCAACCACAACCGTATGCTCGCAGCCTCACCACTGCCTCCCGACCCCAGGCCTATCACACCGACCCCACCTCCAGTACCCCTTACCCTACCTCATGACCCGTACCCTACTCTACCCGGACGCCAACTCTCAACTCCAACCCTACCTCACCGCCGCTACCTCAGTCCCGACACACCCAGACTGACAATACTTTACCGACCCCATCTCAGTTGCAACCCCGGCCGCCCAGCCCTAGCTCACCACTACCCGGCTCCCGACCCTGACTAGGTCCTACCTTCCAGGGCCCATCTCTAACCGTCGTAACGTGACTGTGACCTGAAATGATTCAGTCGAACCGCATTTTTGCAGGTAGTGTCGGCCATTTAAGCTTAGGTATCGTAGTTATTGACTGAGTCAGTGCCGGAAAACTCAGTCATGAGTGAATAGTCTAGCCTGGAACGTCACGTCGAGACCTCACCGCCATTTCACCGGTGATGAGAACGGCTGAGACGGTCTTCGGTTCAATGTTGCTTTACGCACAGTGGACGGGGAGCCCAGGACGTCCACCTCCACTTAGTCACTGACACAGTTCTTCAGCTCTGAAGAAAGTACATTTTCCTTCTTCTTCTTCTTGAAACTTTATTTTACGTCCGCAGAGACCATAATGACTATTAGGGACGGGGATCCCAGGACGTCCACCTCTACAGTCTTTCACACAGCTCCTCAGCTCTGAAAACTCACTCTCAGCTGATTTACATCAGTGTGATTCTGTGTTGCGCATGCGCGCCAGGCCGACAGCCGCCTGCACGCGCGCTAACTCAAAGTTACACGACTCCGCATGCCCTTATCTAATTTTCAGTTTCAGACACGAGGATGCTTCCCCAGGGTTCGCCGAGCGGACGATAAGAAGCGAAAGGAAAAGCCCTATAGGAAGTCAGGGAAGACTGATCGACAGCGTACGTTTCTAATTCTTATCACCCTGCCCCCGAGTCGGATCTCGTATAGTCAGTCTATGACCCGACTTGAGCCGACCCAGAGTTCATGCCGAGAACGCGCAATGCCACATGTATGCCTCAAGACTAGTATTTTGGGTTTTGCAGCCCGAGACAGTGCGTGAACGGCGGTGGAACCATAGCACGGTGGGAGGAACGGGGAGTAGTGCTATGGGCCGAAACGGAGAGGCGTAGCCGGAACAAAGACATTGGCAGGAAAGCGAAGGAAGGAAGGAAAAGAGCCCTGGCTGTATGTGGCCAAGGGAAAGTTGGAAGTTGAAATCTGCACGTTGTGCGCTATCAAGTGTCGGCAGCAGCGACGGGACTTGATCCTTCCTCAGTGTCCGCTGTGGTGTGTGTAATGCATACATGTGTACTTTGTCTGGCGGACGACAGCTGTAGCGTAGCATCAGTGTCAGTGTGTAGCACAGCGCTCACTTGTTGATGCTGGATTATACTCCTGCGAAGGTTTACAGTGCAAGAGCAGTGGGGCTGCCAGTGCCAGCGCAGGGCTGCCTTGGAGAAAAGTGCCTTTTCTGGATCGGGAAATTACATCATCATGTACTGCCGTAAGTACTGCATGGCGGATCTGCGTCAATGTATTATAATAGCCTGCTCAAAAAAACAACAACAACAAACAATTGTAGCAAAAATCGCCACCGCTGCTACCCTCACGCAGTGGAGTACCATGTATTTTGTCTAATATCACCTCGCTGTGAACAGACATAAAATAAAACATTGACTGACTGATTGATAGAGTACCGTGGACGCAAGAATGAAAAACCTCTGCTGAGAATCCTGATCTGCTAAAGCGTTATACTTTAAAGGTCATCTCCGGCTTTTAAACTCTGGTGTAGGCTAGGTCAGGTATGTATTTCCGTGTAGCTTTGCTTGCATCGACTACTGCCAGGAACAGGCCAGTCCAGTTTCTGTCACCCTGAGATAACCGTAATGGTTGACTGGGCGTAAAACACCGATTTACTCAAACATTAAAGTGGCATGAGTCATAACAGTCAATGAGACGTAGGCCTATCTGTGATATATGCTGAATTGTGTTTCGCCCTTAAATGAGTGACCCTCTTCGCCGTTGCTTTGGAGTTAAATGTGAAGTACATAATTTATTTACTCCCACAGCCCTATGATTAAAACAACTTAAACTGGGAGCAAAGGAACCTGCGAATATACTCTTTGTAGTACAGCTGGTTTATTTCACCCCAAAACAAACTTACAGCCGTCATGGTAAATGATTTGTCGTTCGGTTGTTTTTTGTTTTTGTGTTATTGTTGTTGTTGTTCTGTGTGTGTGTGTGTGTGTGTGTGTGTGTGTGTGTGTGTGTGTGTGTGTGTGTGTGTGTGTGTGTGTGTGTGTATCAGTGTGTGTGCGTGCGTGCGTGCGTGCGTGCGTGCGTGTGTGTGTATCAGTGTGTGTGCGTGCGTGCGTGCGTGCGTGCGTGCGTGCGTGTGTGTGTGTGTGTGTGTGTGTGTGTGTGAGAGAGAGAGAGAGAGAGAGAGAGAGTTTGCTTCTGATTGTCTGAGATACCAGTTCGTAACAACTGGTAACTCAGAGCAAGCAGCGAGTCAGACACAGAGTCTGGTCCCCATTGGTAGTTACCCACGTGTAAATTTCTATACGTATCAAAGGCCTGCCAAGCACTGATGTGCATTCCCCGGCAATCAGCACAGATAAGAGGGAGAGAATTTCAGCCGCCTGGCGTATGGCAGCTTACTTGCGTCAAAAGCACATAGTTGTGATATGTCCACAGATAATTGTAACTGGACATAATTGCAAATATGTCCTTTTGACTCACAGTTGACTCATGCGGTCAACAGCATGTGTGAAGAGCACCTAATTGTAAGTATCTCAACATATTACTGATAATATCTACATAATCAGTGAACATC
This sequence comes from Alviniconcha strummeri, assembly GCA_963584105.1. NCBI lineage: Eukaryota > Metazoa > Mollusca > Gastropoda > Provannidae > Alviniconcha > Alviniconcha strummeri. The sequence continues at coordinate 8,917,536 of OY757546.1, forward strand.
ACAGCTTACTAGCATCAAAAGTAATTATTGTGCAGCATAATAGTAACTTTATTTGAACCAACATTATTGTAATATTTTACATGTATTTTAAAATAACGGCAGCTGGTGTATTGTCCTTTTTAACAATGGCAATGATAATGGGGCACAATTTTGAATCAGTCAAACACATTTTTAAACTCAATCAGTCGAAAACTGCGACTGTAAATTTGTCCACACAATTGTAAATTATCGCTACATTATTGTTATTAGTGCCTTCCAATGGCTTGGTTGCGTCAAACTCAAAAGTACATAATTACAATGGTGTGAAAGATTTAATTACAATTATGTGGACGTGATGATTAAATTGTGCGGACATCATATGCGTGTGTGTGTGTGTGTGTGTGTGTGTGTGTGTGTGTGTGTGTGTGTGTGTGTGTGTGTGTGTGTGTGTGTGTGTGTGTGTGTGTGTGTGTGTGTGATGCTTTTGACGCAAGTGAGCCGCCATACGGGGACTGCATGGATTTCAGGTGCTCGATCACTTTGAAGTGAGGAATCTCTCGACCGGACTGGTGCTGCCCGTGCGAACTTGTGCTGAGTAATTGAGCAGAAAATTGGGGGAACGACGCAAGGGGCGCTGCGATCGAGGGTATTGCTTTAGTTTGATGCAGGCAGCTTCAGGGCTTCTGTTTCAGCATCCTATCGCCATGGGCATCATCTAGTTATCATGGGCTGAGGAACTAGGACTCTTTGGAGAGACGTGGATCCTGAAACTGGGTGTACGCGTCCCTGTTAGAACTGCTTGAAAACTAGACTAGCGGACTGAGAGAAAAACAAAAACAAAAAACTCTGACGTCTTTGCAAGTTTTGAGTTTGTTTTTGTTATTTTGTTT
>OY757546.1:8918604-8928604 GCA_963584105.1 Alviniconcha strummeri
CGCCGCCGTCCACTCGCGTGGAGCACAGCACCTGAACAAAGTTTCGTGCACCGCTGACGGTTGGTCAGCATTATAATAATTATATATGATCTGCAGAGGAGCCAGCCGACCACCACGCTGAGAGTAGCCTGCGCAGCATCAGTGTTTGTCATTACTACCACAGTCGGCACAGCTACTCGGAGCCACTCCGAAAACATCGCAACAAACAAACGAGTCGAACCATTTGCAGACGTTGGCTGTCGATAGAGCCAGCCGCTGGAGTTTATTTATAAATACCCCCTACACACGGTACAACAGGCCGCACTCGCAGTGTGGGTGATAAGACGTCAGGAACTAAGCACTGAGTTGTCCTGGCCCTTCACTTCTTAGTTTCTTCCTTCAGCTTCAAGCGAAAAACTTTCAGATTTGGTCGGAAGTTTGCAAGCAGAGCAAGGCATATCTAGATCAAGAGCTGAATTTGGTACTTGAATTTTCCCTGGGCGACGATCTTCTGATTATAAGTGAACGCAACGGGACACTCTACTAAAGGAGGATAGTTTCTCTGTTTTTAACGGGGCAAGGGTCATAATAAGAAGTGATGTGTATGAAAGAAACCTGCCACATTCCATAAATGAATTTGCTTCCAGCTTCAATGTTCTTCCTGCAAGCTGACCCGGCTTTACACTGATGTTTTTATATTTTTTTTTAGAAGCGTGTTGTCACACACATCTACACTATATTCGGGCAAGATGGTGATTTTAACTGGATTCTATAATGTAGTTGCGTGACGTTCTTTGCATCTGATGACGTGTGTTTGTTGCCGCTACGTAAGCAGAAGTGTGTGGTGAACTCTTGTGATGGCGGACAAAAGTGAAGGCACAGTGACCATTCTCACCAACGGCATCCATCGCGACCACAGAGACAACCGTGAGTATGTATGCGTGTGTGTGTGTGTGTGTGTGTGTGTGTGTGTGTGTGTGTGTGTGTGTGTGTGTGTGCGTGCGAGAGAGAGAGAGAGAGAGAGAGAGAGAGAGAGAGAGAGAGAGAGAGAGAGAGAGAGAGAGAGAGAGTCTCTCTGTGTATGTCTGTGCGTATGTGTCAATGTGTGTGTGTGTGTGTGTGTGTGTGTGTGTGTGTGTGTGTGTGTGTGTGTGTGTGTGTGTGAGAGAGAGAGAGAGAGAGAGAGAGTCTATGTGTGTTGATGCGTACGTGTCAGTCTGTGTGTGTGTGGGGGGGGGGGGGGGAGGTGGAAGCGTATGTGTTGCTGTGTTTGTGTATGCGTGCGCGCGCACGCGTGTGTGTGTATGTGTGTGTGTGTTAGAGAGAGGTCTTAGCTGTACCCCACCCCTCCACCCCCTTCCCCCCAGTCGCTGATTCCAGTCCCCACCCTCCTTTCCCTCTTTTCCTGTCGAGTCCTTCTTCTGCTAAAGACACGTACGTATACTCGACTTCTCATAATCCACGCTTCTCACTAGCCACTTCAGCCGGTACTTTTTAGTATGGCCGCTCGTGCTCTCTTCCCCCCCCCCTTCTCCCCACGCTAATTTAGCTCTGCAAACATGTTACCCACGAGTACTTTCCTGGTCCGTTTCAAGCATTCGCACCTTGACTGCTGTGGTTCCGGAATTTGGCCCCAGGAAGCAAGAGATGGGGGGAAACTCACTTATTGGTTTTATGATGGCAGGTAAATGGGGCAGATTATTTATTCTGCGCACTGTACTGGGAAGGGCCGTTTCAGACGTGGAACAGTGGTTGAAAATATGGATCTTTTATTTATCGAAAAAAGAAATTAAAAAAATGGGGGGTGGGGGGATTAATTTTTTTCCTTTCTTATTTTGCGGGCGCTGTGTTTTAACGTGTGTGTGTGTGTGTGTGTGTGTGTGTGTGTGTGTGTGCGTGCGTGCGTGCGTGCGTGCGTGCGTGCGTGCGTGCGTGCGTGCGTGCGTGCGTGCGTGTGTGTGTATGTGTGTGTGTGTGTGTGTGTGTGTGTGTGTGTGTGTGTGTGTGTGTGTGTGTGTGTGTGTGTGTGTATGTGCGTGTGTGCGCGCGCGAAGTCTTTGCGCTGACTTTCAAATTTGTATACAATCTCGCTTTTTTCTGTCATTCCTAAGATTAACCTTCCAGCTTGACAAAAAACAACTTTGGTCATAAATTGCGTAGCTGGCTTTTCCACAAGGCTCCGAGAGAAGTGACGTTCCAAATCCATTTTGGCATTGTCTGCCTGGGACTCTCAAGACTGGAAATGAGCAGTTCGCGGTGTATAACATCATCTTTAGCCCATCCTACAGCTCTGACGTACTGAAGCTGGAAGCTGCGCACCCCGTTGTAGCTATATTGTGGACGCAGCGTTCGTCATCCGCTGCGCCACCGCGAAGCGAAAAATATCCCTCTCCCCTTTCTTTCTTTGTTCAATCTGTGTGTGTGTGTGTGTGTGTGTGTGTGTGTGTGTGTGTGTGTGTGTGTGTGTGTGTCTCTCTCTCTCTCTCTCTCTCTCTCTCTCTCTCTCTCTCTCTCTCTCTCTCTCTCTCTCTCTCTCTCTCTCTCTCTCTCTCTCTCTCTCTCTCTCTTTCCTTGCTCCTGTTCTTTCAGTCTTTTCTTGTGGGGTTCACCGTGAATAAATAACTGAGAAAAACAGAGTTTGCGTGCCTCGCCGGCTTACTGACAAGAACTCTGCCCAAATACTGCTTTTCCGGTTCTTTCGGCGTCATTTTTGTACCCAACTCTCTTCCAACACAAAGTGACACGTGTGTGTCATAAACAGTGAGTCAGATTTTGTGAACTGATGCCTGAATTGTACAAGTAGTTTGTACTTCGCCTCAGCGTGAGCGTCGCTGTCATGTAAAGTCTTCATGATGTTTTTGTTATTGTTTTTATCCTCCTTTCGTGTTCATTCTTTCTGGGTTCTGGCTAAACGTTTACAGCCACAGCATGCAGCGAGGCACGGAACTATTTGCTCTCTTTCGCCAGGTGTGTGTGTGTGTGTGAGTGTGTGTATGAGAGAGAGAGAGAGAGTGTGTGTGAGAGAGAGAATGTGTGTGTGTGTGTGTGTGTGTGTGTGTGTGTGTGTGTGTGTGTGTGTGTGTGTGTGTGTGTGTGTGTGTGTGTGTGTGTGTGCGCGCGCGCGCGCGCGCGCGCGCGCTGCATGTAACGAAGCACGGAATTATTTGTTCTCTTTCGCCAGGTGTGTGTATGTGTGTGTGTGTGTGTGTGTGTGTGTGTGTGTGTGTGTGTGTGTGTGTGTGTGTGTGTGGTTTGGGTAGTGAAAACACACAGTGAGGATTGTACGCGTGCATATTTTGTTTGTGTTGGGGAGTCGAAGGGCCGCAAGTCAAAACACACAAACTGCCTATGGACGGGGGGGCCCAACACGCCGCAGACAATCAAGTGGGCCCCCCCAGGGCTCTTGGAGTCTCCTTGGCCGAGTGTGTCGATGCCAGAGAGGCAGACACTGCGGTGTTTTGGCACAGATGAGCTGATGCTCTGCGCTGTTGGGTCAGGTTACCGCGGACGTAGAAATCCAGAACGAGCATATATAATTATATAGGTTCTCTCAGTTTAACCTGCAGTGTTTCATAACGTAGCTTTGCCTGATTAACCTCGTGCTGGGGACTTCTAATTTCTGCCTTGCCGGTTCCTTCAGCTTCATTTTCTCCAATTCTATTCGGGATAAAGTGACACAATTCAAGACTGCGTGCGTGCGCGCGCGCGCGAGCGTGTGTGTGTGTGTGTGTTCGGTGTGTTAGCTAAAAGCTGTTTTTCTTTGCACGAGTTGTCGGTTTCGTTGTCGCCTCGTTTCTCGGCTGAACGAGTTTCTTTTGACTATGTTTGATTCCTTGGTCTTTGCGTTCATCTGGAGAAATATCGCTTAACAGATTGTTTTGATTTTCTTAAATAATTATTACTATTTGATGAATTGTTCTTCCGTATGTGACCTTCATGGTTGACTGGGCAATGGTGATGTGACGTAACTGGTAATTATCCTTGCAGTCAGTTCTCTAAAGTTGTGCTTCAAATGCGTGACATTTCTGCTGCCCAAAATTAATGTCAAAATTGTGGCCGGATTAGTTTGCCTCTCTTCATTAGGTTCACAAGGCCTGTGGACTATCAGCATAGATAAGGCGATGCGCGTAACATAGGTAAAGGCGAAGAAAACATACTGAAACCGATTTATTGATACCAGATTAGTTTAGTGTTTTTAAAAAAAAAAAAAAATTTTTTTTAAGGAATGCGCATAGAGTTTTCATCATGAAAAATGCATAATGGCAAATACCAGAGCCACATGACAGCAAGCTGCAAATGCTACGTACCATTTATCATCTGCTAGCTGCTCAACATAACAACAGCTATGAAAAAACACACCAAAAAACACTTCTTCTTTTTTTTTCTTTTTTTTTTTCTTTTCTTTTTTTTTTTCTTTTTTTTTTTTTTGTCAGCAGAATGGACCATTACTGAGCACAAAATGACGAGATAAAAAGAGCAACAACATCCCCCCACCCCACTCCACCAACATCAGCCCACCCCACCCCACCGCCACCCCAGCCCCCACCCCGACTAGTCCTAGCTATAAAACAAAAAACAAAAAACAACAACAAAAACGTACGTCACGACATCGTTCCCTTTCAACTGAGACGTTGCCGAGCGCCAAGAACAACTTGGCACGGAGGCCAGAAGATCAGCAACGCCTGGACCATGTGATACTCCGATGACTGAGAAACCTCTGGCTGCAGACACACCCAGGCAGGTGGTAAAAATAGGAAACAGGGGGTCTGTGGTGTCATGAGCTTTTCTTGGAGGTGTAGGGTGCAATTCTACCCAGGGTTGGCTGGTTCCTTTACGTAGAAACTGATGCAAGGCTCCTTTACGTAGAAACAGATGCAGGGCTGCTAGCATCTGGAATTATTTTTCTGAATTAATTCATTTTTATAATGATTTTTTATTTGATTTTTTGCGTTTGTACTATTTCATAACGTCCCCAGGGGGGAAAGGGGGGACGTACCACCACATGTAAAAGAAAAAAAATCCATGACAGTAGTAGAACATTTCGTATTGATTAATTAATCGTTATTATTTTGCAGTATTACATTTTTTTCCGGAGGACGTTTGGTAGCTTTTTAACTAGGCCTAACTAGCTTCTAAATTAGTTAAATTATCTTTTATATAGTTTTAATTTGCTTCGTTCGCAACCTCACTGTAGTCGAAAGTCAGTTCCTCGATGACTTATGGAGATATTTACATTATCATGAAGAAAGAAAGAAAGGAGCCTATGGATTCTGACCTGTTGCTACACTGTAACCGAAGATTGTATAGCTAAAGCTATGCGGCTGAATGTCAGGGTTTTACGTGAGGAAAGCCAACAAACAACTGAGTGTGAGCCGGTTTGGATTAGCGGTTAGGCGTTAGGCTGGTAAGCAGGGGGAACTCGGTTCGATTCCGCTTCGGCTCCCCTCTCTCTTCAAAAGTTGTTGTCTGTGCACTTTGTACCTTACAATTAATGAAACATTAAAATATCTCTCATCGCTGCCCATCTTAATGCAGGAGTCATTCTAGCGGTGACAACATAGCGTCAGGTATGGTCTCCCTCTTTACTCGCCTCCTGGGATCTCGGTCCCCGACAGTACCTCTTCGGACACAACTCGTGGGCGTTAAACCGCTTTAACCAACCAACCAACCAACCAGTGGGTGAAAGGGTGATCGCCACTGTGCATGGTCACGCATATGGCGTAAGTAGTTGAAACGGGAGTTGGGGGGGGGGGGGGGGGGGGGCAGCCACATAGACTGTCATTTAAAAAATAAAATAAAAAAATGGGAGTGTTTTTTTTTAAATCTGGACAGTGTGTGTGTGAAATAATTTCATTTTCCTAATCTTTTTATGGAGAACAGCATAAAAAGCAACAACACGGAAATGAACTGACATTGTTCGAAATTTCCAAGACGAACACTGAAATAAATAACGTTCTTTCAAACATTTTATGTGTTTGGATCAATGAAATGATGGCAAAATCATGTTGACGTCATTACGATATTAATAATTTGACGTTAACATTACAGAAAGAAGGAAGAGTCGAATGAAACAATGGTCTAGAAGTAGTTACTAATGGTAAGCCGAATGACAAAACCGCTGAAAAGAATGACTAGGAATATGGACATAACAAGAGAATACGGGATTGGACATGTGTTTTGTTTTGTGTGCCGCCTTCTTTTGTATTAATAGATTATAAATGCATTCATGTGCTATCATATGGAACAAATAGCCCAACACCTTGCCCCTCGGTCCATCGCCGAGCATTATTAGTAAACGGCAGCTACAGGTCTTATCCACTATAGTTATAGTGAGGTACACATTGCAGGATTAGGAGATTTATTCAAAGAAAGCTATAAAATTATTCACATCATCAGTTAAGTATAACGACAAATTATTAGGCCTGAGCAGATTACGTGCCTGAGACAACGCAGGCCGAGTGTGTAACGTGTGTAAAACAAGAAGATGTAATGACGTAATACGCATTCCGTAAATAGCTGCACCCCGTGGGGAGAACCCAATCTATTTTTAGACCACTACATTTAGTCTTACATTTAGCGTATTTCAAAAGGGCCAAAGCAGAAATTAATGCTACAGAAAAATCGTACCTAAAACAATATAAAGTCATGCACAAATTTGTTTTTTAGCCAAATCTACGTGGGCTGATCCCTTTAAGTCCACAAAGGTTACAGCCATGCTTGGTGCAACTGAGTAAGGTATACATGTACAGTGTTTTGTTGTTCCGATTACACACGTATGTTAATTCATTGGGCAACGTGTCCACATGATCATCGTGGTATGAAGGTAAGCTGAGGCCTGAAAGGTGGCGGAATCTCCCCCCTCCAGCCTGCACACATTCTTGCTGTTTTGCAGCGCTTGAGAATATATATATATATATATATGACATGTGTGTGTGCTCAAACTTTAGTGGCGTGAATTTTTGTTCTGCACCCCCCCCCCCCCCCCCCCCCCCCCCCCCCCCCCCCACCCCCCCCCCCACACACACACACACACACACCCGGCCCCCTTCCCCGTCTACCGGGGGTCAATGGTTTTGATAACACCCAAGGCACTGACCGTGACCACCTTTTAAAAACACACCACTGCAGGACTTGCAACGCTCTCACAGAGCCCAGTCCATGACAGGAAGAAGGAAAAGAAAAAACAAGAGAAAAAAACAATCCAACAACAACAACAACAACAAGACGCACGCACGCACGCACGCACTAAAAATAAATAACAACCGAAATAAATACAGCACAACGGACAATGACGAAAGCGCATAGCCTCACTGTCGAGCCAGTTCCTCGGTGATCCAGCAATCAGTCCTTATTAGAGAAAAACAGAAACAACTCAGCAACGACGACCAAATTAATAAACGTTAATTTTGTCGTCGTTGTGTAAATTACGTAAATTACAAGCTTGTTTATTATGTAACTTTTGTATTTTCAATATCTGTTCTTTGAGTTTTAAAATATACAAATGTGTTATTGTGTACTGTGATGTGGTTAATGTTCAGCCACGTTTTAATTTCTCTGATGAGATTATAAAGTAATATTGAATCTTGAATAGATATCAGTCTGTCTACAGAGTATCCTCTGAGCCATCGCGAAAAGTGTGGTCGTGAACCGGAAGTTGTTGTCACATGATCGTTTCACTTCCTATCTACTTTTCGTTTTCTCTTTGTTTTCGCTATTCAGGTGAGTGGATCTCTCATTCAGACATCAGTGGCGTCCTGTTGAGAGCATCAGCATATCACTCAAGTCATAAACAGACTGCATCAGTGTGTGTGCGTTTTTTAATTCCTTCCGGATGCTGTAGATGACTCGATCGTCTGTAGATCGTGAACTCGGATGTAGCAGACGACAGCCGTCCACACTGTTTACGCAAGTTGCTGCTTAGGCCAGCAGGCTTTTCAAGGTTCGGTGCGTGTAATAAGGCATTATAACATGCAAATGCATTGAACTACCAGCAGATCTGGAGTGTTATGTTAAATGGCGTTGATCGAGTGAGACAGCGTCTGGAAACGTGAAGGAGAGCCTGTAAAATCAGTGGGTAAGTAATTTTCCCACACTGATGAACTTCGTACGCTCTTCACATAGGTCTATGAAGATTTAGTTGATTTGCGGGTACGTTGTCATACTATTTATAGAATCAGTATGTTTTCCTTTGTAGGACTGATATTCAGGAGTGGGAATCTTAATGATTTGTGTTACTGTTTGATACAAGTGGAGAAGCTTATGTCCATCAAGGTAGGGCTGATTAACCTGGTCAGTGACTCACCACCCATCCCCACAGCCCATCATCAACAATTTGACATGGCGGTTATTGAATTGTGTATCACAGCCACGAATATTTTCTCGGTGACCACTATCCATTTCACAAGGACTCATACATGTAGGGGTAGTCCGGGCATTAAGTTGTCACAACCTGGTGGTAATCTACAGAACAGGCTTGCAGTAGTTGTACATTGATGAAATCTGCTGCCTATGGGTTTATAACCTCAGCTTCAGATTGCCTTTCTCTTCTGGGTGGGTGGGGGGGTGGGGGGGGGGGGGGAGACTGGGAGAGATAGGGAGAATGAAGCTAGTTGTTGCCAGATTGTGTGTTGTGTGTTGAACTGTGTGTGTGTGTGTTTGGGGGGTGGGGGTGCATGTGTGTACACCACTGACTATTAATTAGTCACTGACACACAATTTATTATTTAACGTATATGCTGTATACATACATGTGTGTGTATGCAGGGAAGAGTGAGGTATAGAGTGAGATATATATATATGTAATTCATTTTTAAATTAGGTTGTGTATGGTTGTGATGTTTCATGTATAATGCTTTGACCAGTCTGATCCTCACACATGTTTCATAGAGGGTATCTGGAAATACATTGATTATTATCATAAATCATGTGGACATCCTTTCTTGTGACTGCCCAAGGTTGACATTTAATCAAACAGCAATACAGTATATTATAGCTCACTGCAGTAAATTTATAAATACTGAAACTTTAAATGCAGTGACCACTGTGGTAGGTGAACACTTGTCCTTTTGTTTAGTTCAAAGAAAAGGAAACTAACACTCCATTGTGCAGATGCTCATGGGTCATTAGTAGGACAGTAGAACCAAGAGACTGTTTTAAATTAGTGCGCTCAGCCGTTCAGTTTTTCATGTAAAGACTACTATTTTGAAACCTCTTTTTCTTGATTTTGTATTTGGGGGGGGGGGGGGGGGGGGGGATTTCCTCCAAGTTCTACAGCACTACTGGTCTAGGTAGGTAGTGTTGCTTAATGTCCTTGGATGTCAGTTGACAAATTAGGGACAAGCTGAGACCAATGCCAAAGCATGGTTCAGTATAGCTTTACATCCATGGAAACCAGAAGGCTCATTAGGACGGACAGCCCAAGATGCCCACCTCAACTCTCACACAGCTCCTGAACTATGATGCGACTACTGGTCTCTTATATGTGACTGTTATGTAGGTTTGCATGGTGTTAATCCTGCTATAGTGCAGGTAATACATGGGTGTTGGTGAATACTTTATTTCCAAGTTCAGAACACATCAAGTTGATAACAGTTGTATTGAGTTCAGCCACTTGTATGCTGGTCTAAATTTAGCTGAAGCTTTTTTTCTTCTGTAGATGTGGTACATTCCTGAACAAGGAAACTATGGTCTTGCAGAGCTGGGTTATAATAATATTGTACATTTATCATGTGCGCATCAACGCCCTGAGCACTCACATGATACGTATTAACCTAAATATGATATTCTATACACATGTAGAGCATAGCCCTACAAAAACAATTTATATAAAGTATTATTAAACACACACACACACACACACAACAACAACAACAACAAAACGCACTACGCACACACACACACACACACACACACACACACACACACACACACACACACACACACACACACACACACACACACACACACACTCACACACACACAATGACTAGCAGAAACAGGGTACTGATATTAGTTAGGATGG
>OY757546.1:8933604-8941617 GCA_963584105.1 Alviniconcha strummeri
GAAAAAAAAAAGAGAGAGAACGTGGGACTGGCCAAGGTGTCTGACATCTATAACTCCTGGCAGTGGAAGGTTCTGTTTGGTCAACTGAATCAGTGCAGATTGTCCTCCGGTCGAAGCGGTTGTACGTGAAATTGTGTCCTTCAGGTCTGTGGTGGCTTCAAGCCGAAAGGTTTCCTTTGTTCTAGGCAATGTTTTGACAGTCCCACTTCAGCTAGAAGTCTGCGTTCTGCAGAAGAAAATCTGTGCTCGGTGTAAACAACAGCTACTTGCTTGCATTCCAGTATACATCCAAGATATCTGTGCGTGTGTGCCGTATGCGAGGAGTTTGAAAAACAGCTTCACCTAGCGCTCTCGTTGTATCTGTTCAGAAGTAGGGACCGACCGAAGGAACTGGACGAAACGAGTGTGATCTTTAAGAAGGGATTTTAATGAGTGATTTTAATTTCAGTCTTGTACTTTCCAGGGCTTAATCAGCCCACGCTGCATTGTTTTCCGCTAATGGTTTGTCTGTGCTGGTAGCTGTCTGCGCTGGTACCTGCAAGTTCAAGCCGTCTCCACCAGTGTAACGATGCTACAAACAGAAGATCAAGTGCTCATTAGACCTCCACGGAGCGCTCCTTTCCTGGGCAGAAGTTGAACAGACGATACTCTTGGATTATCCACATTTGGAGAGCTGTTACTCTTGGATTATCCACATTTGGGGAGCTGTGTGATTAGATGTTAAACAGACGACTCTTGGATTATCCGCATTTTGTGAGCTGTGCGTTTAGATGTCAGGAAGAAGATACTCTCTCCTGGATTGTCCGCATTTTGTGAGCTATATGTAGATGTTTGAGATGTTAAACAGACGATATTCTTGGATTATCCGCATGAGATGTTAAACAGACGATATTCTTGGATTATCGGCATTTTGTGCGCTGTGTGTTGAAAGCACTTTAGGAGTTGCGATACAGACGCCCAGAACCGCCACACCATGCCGCGACTGAAGCTGAAAAGGAGGAAGAAAGGCAAGGCTGTGAACGGCAGGAAACAAGAACAAGAGGAGGCTTCCTCGCTTCCACCGTAAGTGCACAAACAAAGTGTAAATGTATCAGGAATCTACCGATTGACACTTCGTTACAACTGTCGAAGTGTGTCAGACTGCGATGGCAAAGTGAGTAAAGTAAGTGAACACGGTGCTTTACGTCCACAGAAATCAAAAGGCGGGTGGGGGGAGGAGGGTGTGTAGAGACGAACAGCTCGTCCGCGCGTTAGAGACGAACAGCTTGTCCGCGCGCTCCGACCCGCAAAGACCGAAGAGACCGTCAGCCACCGCCAGATCAACAATGTTAAGGAGGTGGGGACCCCGCCAGTGCGAAGCAGCTTATGTACTCCGCTAATTGCTGTCTCAACAGCTGTGCAGAACAATGTCACAAAGACAGTGTCCGAGAAGCAACTGTTGAAACAACGAGACGCCCGTGATGACGGTGTCAGTGACCTCTGGTCTGATTCTGATCGGGGTCACTGCAGGCGCAGTCCAACACCGTTGATATTCATGGGTGCGTAATGCTGCGGGTGCTGGTGCACCGAAAGACTCTCCCGAACTCGATGTTCTGAATTGTTGATAAGAGGAGAGCTGTGGGGTTGTTCTGCATGCACTCTGGTGTCGTTGGTCGACTTCCGGCCAAGCGGTATGTCAGTTTAGTTAGTCTCCAGAATATATGCTAAAAAAATGGAATAGTTCGCTTTGATAACACGAGAGATGTGGGGTTATACTACATTCTGGTGTCGTTGATCCTGCCAAGCGGTGTGAAACCGCTTTCAGCTGGTGTGGACAGACTAGATAATTTGATACACTTGTGTTCACTGAGAGCCGGGCTACGTTATCGGTGTCACATCGCCACCATGCACACCCAAGTTCATCACTGTACAGTGTCTGGGAATAAGACACGTCTAGCCCTTCCCTGCACCTAACCTAGCTCCGTGGAGTTGTGTTATGAGCTTTTGGTGCGGTCGCTCGTTTTTTCTTTTTTTCTTTTTCTTTTTTTCTTTCTCTCTTTCTTTTCGGAGGGCAGTAATTGCTTGTCTCGTGTGTCAACCGTTGACAGAATATACCGTAAGTACAGTTCTTCCGAAAACTTGATGTATCCATTGAATAGTAAACCAGTGCTGCTGCTTTTGTCTTCCTTGCTTCGCGACTATGTCATTGATGTGTGATGATGTAGTAGTAATAATATCGAAACCTTGTTAGGGGCATAATTATCATGTTATGCTATAAAATTCACAAGGCACGCACGCACGCACGCACGCACGCACGCACGCACGCACGCACGCACGCACGCACGCACGCACGCACGCACGCACGCACACTCACACACACACACACACACACACACACACACACACACACACACACACACACACACACACACACACACCTTTATTTAAATGATATTACCGAAAATGGTGCCAATGTCTTCTTATCGAGTCAAAGCGTACGGTCGAGAAACGAGCACGCGACGCGATCAGGTTTCGGAGGATGACGCAATTAATTTATTTGTCCTTTCTCGCGCACTAGTCTGCCGCGTGTTGTCCGAAGTGGCACATTTGTGAGTGTGTGGACATTTCTCCACAGCATAGCAAGTGGAATGTTGAAGTGACTGTGTGAACATCTCTCCACAGCATAGCAAGTGGAATGTTGAAGTGATTGTGTCGGTTCTACTAGCGGGCTTCGTTTTCTGCATGTTATTATATAAAAATATAGCTTGACCTGTGCTGACTCTTCTTCAGGCTGTGTCGACTGAGGTAAATGGTTATAGCTGTGTGTGTGTGTGTGTGTGTGTGTGTGTGTGTGTGTGTGTGTGTGTGTGTGTGTGTGTGTGTGTGTGTGTTTATGTGTTTGTGAGAAGAAAACGTAGATCTACATGCATAATGGTGGATCTCTCTCTCTCTCTCTCTCTCTCTCTCTCTCTCTCTCTCTCTCTCTCTCTCTCTCTCTCTCTCTCTCTCTCTCTCTCTCTCTTGTGTGTGTGTGTGTGTGTGTGTGTGTGTGTTCAGTTATGCTCTGACGGGTCGGTTGCCTAAATCACCTTGGACTATATGAAACAAGAATGACAGCTAGTGTTCTAAAACAAGACACAACATATATTTTGTCATAGTAAACAGCATTCTTTTTAACCTTTTATGTGTCTGGATCGAACCTTCCGTTGCCAGTAAGTCTTTGTGTCGAGTGGACGAAGACAAACCGGCCAGCTGTTTATGACAGTAATGGCCAGCTTTGTGGCCGATGGTCATTAACGGAAGAAGAAGAAACCGAAACCACTATGTCCAGTCTCTTGCTGTCGAGTGCATGCGTGTTTTCAGTTCCAGAATTGCCAACGTGGAAAGAGTTTCCACAGAAACCATCAGGCTTATTAGGATGAGAGCCGGTTTGGCCTAGCGGTGAGGCGGTAGGCTGGTATGCTGAAGGACCTAGGCTCGATACCTCTTTGGCTCTCCTTTCTCTTCAAAAGTTGTGGTTTGTGGACACTGTCTTGTGACTTTGTCCCTCACAATGAAACATTAAAATGGCTCTCATCGCTGCCCATCTTAATGCAGGTCATTCTGGTGGTGACAGTGTAGCGATAGGTATATACACTCCCTCTTCCCCCACTTCCATACCCCCTTCCCCCCATTCTTCCCGTCCCTAATAAGCCTTATGGTTTCTGTGGACGTTAAGCACCATGTTTACCTAGGCTTATTAGGGACAGGGAGCCGAGGACGGCCACCTCGACTTCCACACAGTTCGGGAGCTCTGAGCATGCGTGGTTGATTTGTGGGGTACCCATGGACGATACATGTAATTATGTAGGTCCACGGGGCTACCCGTTGCGGTGGTCAGCGATGAGGATACCTGTGGCGGACTGAAGTAGTTGCGGAGTGACTGGCGTTGATCAAAGATTATAAATACATTTGTAATCTTTGCGTTGATTTACAACGATGGACGATGAGGCCTTGTCAGCACGGTGTACGCTGGCAGTCGGACATGAGCTAATGAGGGGCATAATTCATGAGCTGCTGCTTCATGAGCTGCTACTTGTAGTGAAGGCTCTCTGCATTTGTAGCTCAGGGGGTGAAGATAGGGGCGCGTGATTAGGAATATATATGTCAATATCATTATGTACTGTGCGAGCTGAAAACACGTGACAGAAGAATATAAGCTCGTGCATGAAACCCTTTCGTCTCCACCCTCGATGTTTGTCTCGTCAGAATATCGAAGTGACATCGTCATACGCAATGCGGAATATAACAGTAATACTGATCAAACGCACGCTGGGGAGAAATGGGTGGTGGTGGGTGGGTGGGGGGGAGTAAAGAAAGATAGGGAGAGATTAGAAAAGAGAGAGAGAGAGAAAGAGAGAGGACATTGAGGAAGAGGTGGTGAAGTGTTGCTTAATGTCCTCAGATGTCAGTTGACATATTAGGGACAAGTTGTGACTAATGCCGAAGCACGGTTCAGTAATTCTTTACGTCCACGGAAACCAGAAGGCTCGTTAGGACGGACAGCCCAGGATGTCCACCTCGACTCTCACACAGCTCCTGAACTCTTGAGGAAGAGAGTGGGAGGACCAAGAGAGCTCGTTCTTTAGAGCACGACGATTGGTTACGTCTGCGTCAAGGCTCTGGAGTTTTGGTGTCCTGTCAGTTAAAGCTGCCCGCAGGACCGCCTACTGAACTTAATAGCTGTAATAAAATTTAAGGGCTTTTTTCCCCGAGGTCGGTGGAGTCGAAGTCGGGGGTAGGGGGGGAGGGGGGACCAAATTCCAAGCCGAATTGTCCAGCACCTTTCCTCCAAGGGTTGGGATGACTGTGACTGTCGCGCGCGCGCACACACACACACACACACACACACACACACACACACACACACACACACACACGCACACACACGCGCACGTACACACACACACACACACACACACACACGCACGCACGCACGCACGCACGCACGCACGCACGCACGCAGCACACCTTCCAGCAGTAATCATGTGACTGTCAATTGTTGTGACTTGTCATCGTTTAACTCCGTCGTACCTCCTAAAGCGACCCTGTTGGTTTGAAGCAAATGCCTGAAATGCTGCATTTCGTAAAGTTACCGGCCTCTTGCTGTAACAGTGGGCCCGTTTTGGGGAGTAAAGTGGCGTTGCTGATAATCAGATAGATATCCAGTTGGTGAATCAGGCAGCAACAACTACAAATCTGTCTTCAACTATGTAAGCTAAAAATCTCATCGAAATTAAATGCTTCACTGATGTTCCGCCGTTGATGGATTGTACAACGGTTCACTTCAGGATGGTATTTAAGCGTTGGGGGAAAACACATATGCGCTCCATCCCTTCTCTGAGACGAAGTGTCTCGAGTGTTCACGCCCTTTCAGGGGGGGATTTCGAGTGTACACTGTACACCAAAAATCAAGAAAACGGTCAAGCAGAGGTCTACTTCTGCTGGCTTTGGCACCCCTCCTCCTGCCTCCCCCTTCCCCCTGCCCCCCCCCCCCCCGCCCCCCCCAGCCCCACCTCCCCCCGTCCCCAGACCCATTGTCTGCAGTATTTCCTGCCACCCTTTCTTTTCTTTATTGTTAGATCCTTAGATCCTATCCACGCAGTAAACAATATGCCACAAAACGGAGAAAAATCGTTTCCTCCACCCGCCCACCCTTTCTATATCCCCCACCCCTTCCCCGCCTCTTTGATCCAGAATCATCAACTGTGCCCTTTTGACACTTGTTTATATTTGAAGCAATGTGTTTTTACTTTTAGCCCTCGGTGCTTGCAAACCGTAGCAACGTTGTTGTGTGTGAACGGAAGAGAGAAAAAAGAAATCAGTTGATGGGGTTTTCGTTACCGGCGTCCAGCTGTTGTGATGAGGGCGTTCCGTGTTTCTAAGCTCATAATAATAATAATAAAAATATTTGTAAAGTGCAAAATCTTGTCCATAGGGACTGTTCTAAGCGCGCACACACATACACGCGCACGCGCGCGCATTCTGACTATACAAAGCTTAATTTACATAGCTTAAGAAAACAATATAATAATATTTTACTTTCTCCCATGAAACCAGTCACAGCTGTCGATCAGCCCTATGATACCAAAATAATCAGCAGGGGCTCCAGTTTTCAAAATTATTATACACTTTTTAGAATATCCGCAATGCGACTTAACACTGATTTCGTGGGATAGGATAGGGCTGGGCAGTCCGCCGCCGTCAGTGACTGGCCGTTGTCGTTTTAACTGCTGACGAGGATTTGTTTGTTTGTTGTTGTTGCTGTTGTTGTTGTTGTTGTTGTTGTGGTGGTGGTGGTGGTGGTGGTGGTGGTGGTGGTGGTGGTGGTGGTGGTGGTGGTGGTGGTGGTGGTGGTGGTGGTGGTGTGTGTGTGTGTGTGTGTGTGTGTGTGTGTGTGTGTGTGTGTGTGTGTGTGTGTGTGTGTTTGTTTGTTTGTTTTTTGTTTTCATTTTCACGGAGCCTCAGCACCGCGTAGTGCGAGTTTCTCAGAACTCATGGGAAAATACCAAGTTATCAACTTACATATAATATAGCCGTTCTGCGCTCTCCATGTGTCGTAATTGGAGATTCTCCAAACTCCAAGCGCTGGTTTACGACATTCTTCCTCCTTGGAGGAAGGTGCTGGAAAAGAAGGCTTGGAGTGTAGAGCTTTCTGTCATGACCGGTACTGTATCGCGCCTGATAAATTATGTTAAGGTCAGTGGTTGAGTTGCTGATCAGTGGCTGTCTCTGTTGCCGGAACCTTTATACTGTTCGTACGTGTTTTTACTTCTTTTCTTTCTGTTTTTGTTTTTATTTTTTATTGTTTGTTTGTTTTATTTTGTTGTTGGGTGGGTGGGGGCGGGGGGGGGGGGGAATAATTTTTTCCTTTCTTTTTTAAACACTAGCTTCAAAGTTGCTCAGAGACGTTCTTTTAAAAAGGAAAACAACTTCGCAGCATGTAATTGTAGCTTTCTTGAGAAAGCATGGCGTCATGTGATATCCCCACAGCACAAGAAGCATTTGTTCCCTGGACTCGCGCTATCAGCTGTAAATATTCGGAGTATTTGCTTACACGATTGTATTCAAGCATCAGTGTAAGTGTGTGTGCAGTTTATTAAGGACGTCAGATATCGTGTTGGGGCGCTGGAGGGAGGGGTGGGGTGGGGGGAGGACTGTTAATTCTGCCTAGCTGCGATCCACGTTGTCATTTTGGATAATAATGACCTATGCGTTGTGTCACAAGACTAGCCCTTGTTCAGATCACCAGCACCTATGTCACTGACCTGTCCTAAGGAGGCCACCAGTGAGATCCAGTGCATGGAAACAGAAAAGACAAACTTGAGGTAAAGGGGTTCAGAAGAGGTATGAGCAAATTGGTCTCGTGACTTTACCGAGTGGGTTTCATGGAGCGGCGGTAACGTTCTGTTTCGAGTCCGAGCATAGCTGACCACCGGGGTGGTGGTTGTAAACAGGCCCCGACCTTCTCACCTGTGGGGTGCTGCGGGGCAGTCAAACTACTCTGGAACTGTTTCCCCAGCACCTGATTACTGCCCTTATCGCTGCCATGCCTCTGGTGCTCGGACTCGGCTACCACCAAGCACAGGCACCAGAAACGCGTTATTTTTAATTATTATTGTTTTTATTTATTTTTTGCGGGGGTGGGGGGGGGGTCTTTTTTCTTTCTATTTTCACAATGAGGCTATCTCTTCTCTCTGTCTCTGTTTCTCTGTCTGTCTGTCTCCCCCTTTCTCTCTCCTTGTATAATAAAGTATTCTCTCTCTCTCTCTCTCTCTCTCTCTCTCTCTCTCTCTCTCTCTCTCTCTCTCTCTCTCTCTCTCTCTCTCTCTCTCTCTCTCCTGGGAGCATTTTTTTCTTCCCCCGCGCCTTTTTAAGTTTTGCCTTGCAGATTATTTAACCTCATTTTTGCCCCGGTCCTCTTCAGAGCGAAGGTAGGCAGCTGCAGTCGCTGCGTTAGTTATCGCGGAATGAAAATTTCAGTGCCTGACCAAC
>OY757546.1:8941817-9075157 GCA_963584105.1 Alviniconcha strummeri
CACGCACGCGCTCTCTCTCACCCCCCCCCCCCCCCTATCCCCCCGCACACACGTGTGCGCGCTCTCACACACACACACGTACGCAGGCACGCCATCATCATCATAGGTATCGTTGACGGCTGACACCCGGTTGAAATGAGTCGTCAAACAGCCCCGCGATGTCTGTCCAAACACTGGCATCTGCGGGAGCCCCCCAGCGGTCCGCGCATCAGTGGACGCGGGCATCCTCCGCACGCGCTCGGTGCTAGCCGTTACGTCAGGGCGTGAAAGAGGAGTCCGGCTCCCAGACTTACCTGGCGCCGGAGTCCGCCTCGCCAGCTGCCCTCACTAATGAGTGGTTGGCATGGCCCCGATGGGGAGGAGATGGTGGCGGGGGGGGGGGGGGGGGGGGGGGGGGGAGCATCCTTGTCAAACTCCGAGCATCGCTTTCCGGCATCTTCCTCCTGTGTTAAAGGAAGGATGTCGTAAACCAGTGCTTGGAGTTTGCATCCTTGTCAAACTCCAAGCACTGGTTTACGACATCCTTCCTTTAACATAAGAGGAAGGTGCCGGAAAGCGACGCTCGGAGTGTGCATCCTTGTATAAATGATATGGATGGGTTGCTGATTAAGTGTTGCTTTACGTCCACAGAAACCGTGGGCTTATTAGGGATGGGAGCCCAGGACGGCCACCTCGACTTACACACAGGTCCTGAGCTCTGCATGAGTTGCTCTCATCTTTGTCCCTGATATGTCAGCCCGACATCCCAGGACATTAAGCCCCACATCATCATCATTGCTCTCATCGCTGCCCACCTTAATGCAGAAGTCATTCTGGTGGTGACTGTGTAGCGATAGGTATATAATCTCCCTTTCCCCTCACCGCCATACCCCCTTTGCCTTCCCCCCCCTCCCCGTCCCTAATAAGTGTTATGTGGACGTTAAGCACCATGTTTACTTACTTTATGCAAAGATTATAAATACATGTATTTATAATATTTGTTTTATGTACGAGTTGTGCGTGAGCTGTGAGCAGGTTTGTCCTAGCCGTAAGGCGTTAGGCTGGTAAGCAGAAAGGCCTTCGGCTCTCCCTTCTCTTCAGAAGAGTTGGGGGGTTTGGACATGCAGTGTCTTGTGACTTTGCCCCTCACAATTAATGAAACATTGATATGGCTCTCATCGCTGCCCATCTTAATGCAGGAGTCATTCTGGTGGTGGCAGTGTAGCGGTAGGTATATAATCTCCCTCTTTCCCCACCTTCGCCCGTCTAAATACAAAATAAGCCTTATGGCTTCTGTGGACGTAAAGCACTATGAAAGAAGAATTTGCGCGCGCGCGTGTGTGTGTGTGTGTGTGTGTGTGTGTGTGTGTGTGTGTGTGTGTGTGTGTGTGTGTGTGTGCGTGCGTGCGCGTGTATGTGTGTGTTTCTGTGTGTGAAAAGCGGGGTTGTGTTGAGTGTGTGTGCATCATTCTAAGTGTGAAAAAGATGTGTGTGTGAGAGGCGGAGAGATGGAGTGAGAGTGTGTGTGTGTGTGTGTGTGTGTGTGTGTGTGTGTGTGTGTGTGTGTGTGTGTGTGTGTGTGTTAGCAGAACAGAAGTGTTAATTAAACAGATTCAGTATTCCTCCTCCGCTCTCTCTCTCTCTCTCTCTCTCTCTCTCTCTCTCTCTCTCTCTCTCTCTCTCTCTCTCTCTCTCTCTCTCTTCCCCCTCCCTCTCTCTCTCCCTCTCTCTCTCTCTCTCGCTCTCATTTCTACATGTAACTTGTATTTGTACAAAAAATGATCTTTGGTCTGTTGACTCTCGCTAAGCAGCACAGCACTCGGCACTCGGCTGTAATTAGCTGGTGGTGCCGGCGTGCTCATTGCTTGTACGTCAGTGGCCCACATGCAGAGACACATGCACGCTCACTGGCAGTCACGTGCAATGACGGAAGCAGGCGCGATTGGTTCCATGTCAGTCCTAACCAGGCAACCAACCACTCATCAATCTAGCCAGCAGGTCGGTCTCTGCGGCCGTGGACAGGCGGGTGAAACAATACAGCTTTCATTTTCCCATTGTTCCTGAAGCTGACTGGATCGGGAGGGCAGACGTCAGAAAGGAGCAGCAAAATTCCGGGCAGCAGGCGGAACATCTGACTCGCTTTTAAACTTGAAAGAGGAACTAACAAAAATCTGAAATGAGAATGATGGTTCAAAAGAACGCTATTTATTAGGACAAAAACACAACCTGCAAATGTTGGGGGTACTCCCATTTATCAAGCTACAAAACGACACTTAAACAACAGTTAAACGATGAAGAGCGACGAAAAATGAGGTGGAAAGCTAAATCATTTATCTGTTTTGTTGTTTTCCTGTCCAGTGCTTGACATTCTTCGAAGCACTGGACAGAAAAACAACAAAAGCAGGTGATTTTATGCGTTTGGATTTTGAAAGAGGAACGATAGCTGTGGATTCGCAGCTGAGAGGCGGTAACGTGGGGTCGAGTTCAAGGGCTCGTAGTGGCATGTCGATCTCTTCCGGGGTTGAGTAGGCGGTAGCAAACAACACCAAGAAGGTCGAAAGGGTGTTGGCCAGCACTAAGGGGTGTTGGGTAGCACTAAAGGGAGTTGGGTAGCACTAAGGGGTGTTGGGTAGCACTACGGGGTGTTGGGTAGCACTACGGGGTGTTGGGTAGCACAAAAAGGGTGTGCGGGGAGTACAACTCTTAGTGCTACTAAAGGGAGTTGGGTAGCACTAAGGGGTGTTGGGTAGCACTACGGGGTGTTGGGTAGCACTACGGGGTGTTGGGTAGCACAAAAAGGGTGTTTACTAAAGGGTGTTGGTAGTACAAAAAAAAGGATGCTTACTAAAGGATGTTGGGTAGCACACTACAGGGTGTTGGGTAGCACTAAAGGGTGTTGGGTAGCACACTACAGGGTGCTGGGTAGCACTAAAGCGTGTTGGGTAGCACACAACAGGGCGTTGGGTAGCACTAAAGGGTGTTGGGTAGCACACTACAGGATGTTGGGTAGCAGTGAGTGGGTTGAAGGAGAGCAGCACTAGGCCAGGCCATGCATGCACCACGTCCGTGTGAACACAGGGTGATAGAGGAGGTGTTGCCAATCACTGACCGTCGGCCCACAGGGGCCTGGCAACGTTCCCACCCGCGGCCAGAGGTTCGTCTGCAATGCGGCTCGGCAGTTGCTGCTGCTGCTGCTGCTGCTGCTGGGGCATCGTGCTCACCTCACCAACAACTCGCCACGGCCGGCAGCTGCCCCGAGCCTTCGCCACGTGCAGAGGGATTAACTTGATTGGGAGGGAAAAGGGGGCGGGATGCTGTCATGAAGGGGGGGGGGGGGGGGGGATAGAGGTGAAGAGGGCAGCAGAAGACTAGAGGTAAAAGACCACAACTGGGATGGGGGTGGGGGGTGAAGAGGGCAGCAGAAGACTAGAGGTAAAAGACCACAACTGGGATGGGGGTGGGGGATGAAGAGGGCAGCAGAAGACTAGAGGTAAAAGACCACAACTGGGATGGGGGTGGGGGGTGAAGAGGGCAGCAGAAGAGGTAAGACCACAACTCTGTGTGTGTGGCGGGGGGAGGGGGGGAGGGCAGCAGAAGACCAGAGGTAAAAGACCACAACTGTGTGTGGGTGGGTGGGGGGGGGGGGAGAGAAGAGGGCAGCAGAAGACTAGAGGTAAAAGACTACAACTGTGTGTGGGTGGGTGGGGTGGGGGGGAGGGGGGAAGAGAGCAGCAGAAGACTAGAGGTAAAAGACCACAACTGTGGGTGGGTGGGGGGGGGGGGGAGGAGAGAAGAGAGCAGCAGAAGACTGGAGGTAAAAGATCACAACTGTGTGTGGGTGGGTGGGGGGGGGGGGTGGGGGGGGGGAGAAGAGAGCAGCAGAAGACTAGAGGTAAAAGACCACAACTGTGTGTGGGTGGGTGGGGTTGGGGGGGGGGGGGGAGAAGAGAGCAGCAGAAGACTAGAGGTAAAAGACCACAACTGTGGGGGGGGGGGGGGGGGGGAGAAGAGGGCAGCAGAAGACTAGAGGTAAAAGACCACAACTCTGTGTGTGGCCGGGGGGGGGGGGGGGGAGCAGCAGAAGACTAGAGGTAAAAGACCACAACTGGGGTGGGGGGTGAAGAGGGCAGCAGAAGAGGTAAAAGACCACAACTCTGTGTATGTGTGTGTGTGTGGGGGGGGGGGGGGTGGGGGGGGTGAAGAGGGCAGCAGAAGACTAGAGGTAAAAGACGGGCTTTGATGGGACGGAGGGGGGGGATACAGCCGGAAGAGATGAAAACGGACCACAACTGGTAAACGAGACAGGCGTGTCTCCAACACAAAGATTTTAGGTATCACCTTCCATGCACAATCTCAGAAATAAAAGGCAGTGTTTTGTTTGTTTGTTCGTTTATCATTTGTTCCGCGGACGACGCGAGCGCTGATCTCACGTGGCCGACAGCAGTTGAGACTGTGCGTGCAACATGCGCCAGCACGAGATAATTTGACAGATCATGCAGGCTAAAGACTAGAGTAGTGTCTGTGCACTGACGTGCTCTGTGTGTGTGTGTGTGTGTGTGTGTGTGTGTGTGTGTGTGTGTGTGTGTGTGTGTGAGAGAGAGAGAGAGAGATGTGTGTGTGTGTGTGTGTGTGTGTGTGTGTGTGTGTGTGTGTGTGTGTGTGAGAGAGAGAGAGAGAGAGAGAGGTCCACAATAGTTTTGGGAGTGTCCACAGTCTATAGAGTGAATATTGGTTGGTAAAGAATAACTTGCAGCGTAGTTGACTTGCTCTGCCTGTGTGTGTGAGAGAGAGAGAGAGAGAGAGAGGGTGGGTGGGACGGAGAGTGAGGGATTGTCCAAAATGATTTTGGAATACCTACAGTCTATAGAAATGAAGCCCGGCAGCCAAATCGACGTGCTCTGCCTTCACGTGTGCGTGTATGTGTGTGTGTGTGTGCAGCTAACTCTGTGGGACACGGGCGGCATGGAACGCATGAGCTTCATCGGCTCCAGCTACTACCGCGGGGCCCACGCCGCCTTGCTCTGCTACAACAGCAACAACAAGGAGACCTTCACCATCCTCTCCCAGTACATCCTCGACATCGTCATGAACGCTGAGGGCGCCAAGATCTTCCTCTGCGGCAACATGGCTGACGGGGAGGGGAAGGAGAAGGTGGGGGAGGGCGACCTGGACGTCTTCATGTCCGAGTGCGAGGACGTGCTGTCAGGCGTGTACACCGTGTCGTGTAAAGACAACTGGGGCCTCCAAGAGATGTTTGAGGACATGGCCAAGGTGCTGCACACGGACGCCATCAACCGAATGACCATTCGGCGGGACTTGATACGACCCGGAGAGACGCCCGAGTTGGACGAAGAGACGCCGGGAAAGAAAAAGTGCTGCTGAAGATGTGAGGGGGTGTGTGTGTGTGTGTGTGTGTGTGTGTGTGAGAGAGAGAGAGAGAGAGGGGGGGGGATGAATTGTGTGGGAGAGAGCATCGACATTTTGCATTTGTTTTTTATGATCAGCTTAAAACGATTCCAGAAGTTTGACTGGCACGAAAGAAACACTGGTTTTATGCCGAGAGAAAAAAATGTGTGAAATAGGACATAGTGAAGTCAGTGCTGCCAACTTACATAATGTGCGATTTCTGTCTTACGTCCAAAGTTCTTCCAGGAAGAGTGAAGCCAGGTCTTCAGTTACAGAACACAGTACATTCAAGCTTGCAGAATGTTTTCTTAATGAGCAAACATTTTGTCGCTGAGACGGATTTCGGCAAAGAGAATTTCCTACAAACTGTGTTTCCTTCTGTGACCTCAGTGATGTTAAGAACAACCAAGAACATGAAGTAGAGCAAATTCTGTGAAAGCTTTTGGCCACATAGCCAAATGATTCTGGCAAAACATGGTTTGACCCTCTGTGTGTAAATGAATACAGCTTCTGTGACGCAAGTGATTTTGGTGAAAGAAATTCCAGAGGGGGAGAGTCCTTACTTCTGGACTTGTGTCATGGATTAAAAAAAATCGTTCGTAAATATGGCATGCCATGCTTTGACCCCAGGCCCAGCTGATGAAAATGTGGAAGGGTTCAGGCATGAAGAGACTTGCATTGCAATGAGTCTTGGGCTTGGTGTACTCTCAAGTGCACTGAAGTGCAAGAATGAACAGCTGGATAAACTGTCACTGAGAGTACCTCTGTCTGAGCATTCAGTACAAGACAGCTGAGGAGGCCTTCAAGTTTGCTTCTTACATCTGTGTGATACACTGCTGAGTTTCATTAGTCTGTTCCGACACCACCGTTCAAGTTTGAATATGGTGATGTTGTAGTAGATTTGTTACTTTGTAGATCTGTATATTGCATTTTCCATTGTGGGAAATCCAGGCAGCTTTTCCTCTACATTAGGGGTAGCGAGAATGTACAGTTATACAGTACTGCGTCACAAAATGGGGACATATCAGTTACATATAAACAGCCTTTCTTATCAAACTAGTGATTAGCTAAAATGACCAGCTGTTCTTACTAAGTTACTGGTAGGTTAAAAAGACAAGCATTTTTTTTTTACCAAACTAGTGACTGGTTAAATGACTGGCTTTTCTTACCAAGTCAGTGATTGATTATATGAACAGTATTTCTTACCAAGTTAGTGATTGGTTAAGTGACATGCCTTTCTTACCAAATCAGTGATTGGTTAAATGATTGGCCTTTTTTTACCAAGTCAGTGATTGGTCAAAATAATAAATTACATGCCTTCCCTAAATGACTGGCCTTTTTTCCAAGTCAGTAATTAGTTAATTGTGTGGCATGTCTTTCCAAATCAATAATTAGCTAAATGACCAGCATTTCTTACAAACTCAGTAAATGGTTAAAACCTTAAATGACCAGCCTTACTTACAAAGTCTGTGACTGGTTAAATGACTGGCCTTTGTTACCAAATCAGTTACCAAACCAGCCAATCTTACCATATCAATTATTGGTTAATTGACTGGTGTTTCTTACATTTGCCTTTCTGACCAAATCAATGATTGATTATGATTATGACTTGCCTATTTTATAAAATCATTGACTAGTTAAATAATAATGTCTGGCCTTTCTTGCCAGTTTGGTGATTGGTTATGGATCTGGCCTCCCATACCAACTTGATCAGTGATTGGTTAAATGACTGGCCTTTCATACCCAGTCAGTGATGAGTTTAATCAAATGACTGGTGTTTGT
This sequence comes from Alviniconcha strummeri, assembly GCA_963584105.1. Taxonomy (NCBI): domain Eukaryota; kingdom Metazoa; phylum Mollusca; class Gastropoda; family Provannidae; genus Alviniconcha; species Alviniconcha strummeri. The sequence goes on from OY757546.1 coordinate 8,948,985, forward strand.
TACAAAGTCAGTGATTGTTAAAAATATTATTTATTTTGCCAAATCAGGATTAGCTAAATGACTGTCTTTCATAACCATTCAGTTAGTCTCACTAGCATCTCATTTACTGCATTTGAAACTGAAAATGTGTTAAGTTTGAGCTGAAGCAAAATTACGATTGGTGGAGAGTGGGGAAAGGTGGTGGCAGTAAAGGTCAATGTATTATGAATGCAAAATAAAACTGGTTTAGCCTACTGGTATGTTGCTTGATTTGTGAGGTGAAGCATCCATTGGCAATTTCAGTTCACCTTTCTCTTCAAAAGGACTGGTTTATGGCAGACACTCCACCCACTGGTACCCCTGTTTAGTGTGCAAGGAAGCAAAAGATTCTTGAAGCAGGTGCAATGAAGTAAATGGTACTGGAGATTTTTTTTGTGTGTGTGTGTGTGTGTGATCAGTTCTCCCAGTCCACTGCAAAGGGGCCCATCAGGCTGATGAAGTGATGTGTTGCTGGGGGCATTTGTTATTTGGGTGTTTTCTTCCATGGACTTTGATTAGCACTCCATCAGTACCAGTCTTCTTTACAGCCTGCCAAACTGTGATGAAGTTTTGTGTAAAATGCTTTGAGTCCATCTTTTACTTGGCAAAATGGCACTTCAAAAAACAGTTTCATTATTATGACCGAATTTGAAATGACAGCCCTTACATTAGTTAGTTTTTCTGCTTTTCTGCTATCAGTACAGCATTAACATGACAACATTTACAAGTTTTTTTGTTCCCCTACTTTTTTGGTATTAGCACAGCATTGTAGTTAAATGCTTCCTGTTCTGATAGAGGTTTAACAGCACTGTTCCCACACTGTGTATATAACTTAATAAGAGAATGTTAAAGAAACCTTGTTTCTGTTCTCTTTAGGCAGCCTGCTCCACTGTTCTCAGAAGAAAAAGATGACTGGGAATCAAGTCACATTAATGGCAGAATGGGTGAAGACAAGATAGCTCCTATCTTTTGCCTAAGTTTACGGCAACCCACAAAGTGCATAATTTCTAAGAAATTAAATTTCATCATTCTGTATCACATGTAATGTATATAATGTACATCGTGAGAAGCAGGTTGATCATAGATTTCTTAGTACCTGGAACATTTCCAATGTAGACTGTATAAAGTCAGTCATTGTTAGGTAGCATTTTTGTTTAATTCTTCTGGTGCATAAATAAGTAAAACTGGTTCAGTCAGGGTTTCATCTACTACTGACTGTGTTAGGAGTTGTTCCCCGCCACCCCACCCCCTCCCCCCCGCACACACACAGAGTCCCCCACACTCCCAACACACGCACCTCCTTTGCTGCTGATTGAAACTGTAGTCATTTTATGACCATATGACCCTGCTTAATAACATGACTGGAATTCAGGGAGATGCATTAGTGCTGTGCATAACGCTGATTCACACAACAACAACAAACCTACCCACGGGACCACTGCAGTGTACTGCACTGATTGTACACTGAAGCCAGCATAATCAGGTGACATTGTAATGCACTGTACTACTTCATATTTGTACAGAGTATTACAGCATGAGTATTACAGCTTGTAGAAAGGATACAGATACATTCTAAATTGTAATTGTATAGAACATGTCATGTCATAATCTGGTTGTATGGTCTGGGGAATCATTATTCTAGATTTTCTTTTGATATGTCAAAAAGCTGTTTGATCATGAACATGTATGCCCAGCACTGATTCCTAATTTGATTGATGAAAATACTGGGTACAGTGGGGGGAAAGAAGACAGTCAACAGCAGCAGTCTACTGGATGATGTGTTGTTTACTGTAGTGTTTTTTTACCTACAATGTTACATCTTGCATTTCCACCAGTTTTACCTGTGTATAATTCACCCTGATATAACGGTCCTGATTGACTGGCATAAAGAAACTGGTTACTTACTTATGTGTACAATTTTAATTCTGTTTGTCCAAGTGTAACATGTTAACCTGTACTCATCATGCTTTGTGCACATTGCTTTTCACCTGTCTAGGATAGTTTTACCTTGTTAAGCTACTGGTGTGTCAGTATGCAAAACCTGTTCAGTAGAAGTAGAAGTGTTATTAAGTACGAAGTATTATTACTACATCCAGTTCCACTCATCATTACTGATGCAAGAAAATCAACAGGGTGTTTTAAAACAAAACCTTGAACTGTATTTTTTTTATTTTGATCTCTTTTACCTGTTGGAGAAAGGCCAGCCTTTAAAGGGTTCCTTACCCATCACAGAAACCTCTCTTGAAAGAAGAAAAATACAAGAAAGTGTATAGAGCGAATTGCTGAGTCACTTTGTTTTCAACAGAACTTCATCTTTAGGGAGTTAAAGTCTTCTTTTGTACATATCATAACCTGGGATTCTGATCTGTTGATACCAGTAATATTGTATGGACCAATGTGCCTGTTTTCTTCCAGATAATGCCACAATGTCTGTATTTTGCATTACATTAATTACAAACATTGCAAAGCGCAACTAGAGAGAAAAGTTGCTATTACCAGCTTCTGGTAAAAAAAAAAGATTATTCACAAAACATTATTTTTCAAAAGTTTGTCAGATTCAACTTGCATAATACAAAATGTCAAATTTTTAAATCTTTGAAACATTACTCACCCTGATATAACCATACTGGTTGACTGGGCATAGAAAACAAATTACCTTAAAACATTTTATTTTATTTTTAATTTAAAGGTGGAGGGGTGGGGGGGGGGGGGGGGGGTATGAAAGTTTTGTAAAACAAACTTCTACCAAAGAACTGCTTTCTTTTTGGAAAAATATACTATCAGTGATTTTATTCATTTCCTATTTTGCTTAGATCTACCAAATATAAAACTCCAGTATTCATATGCCACAAATTACTTGTGAAGTTGTCACGGAATTGTCACATTTATGCAAAATGTTAACCATTACAGAATAGTGATGATCCAATGTTTGTTACAGAATATATGATGTGAATAATGCATTATAGAACAAATTTCTTGTTATTTTTAACATATTCCCAGGAAAAAATCTAATGCTGCGTTTATTGTGTGTATTCTTGAAAACAAGTGTAAATGTCACACAATAATGTATTGTGGAACTTGGCTTGGATGCAATAAAATTATGCAAAAATGGATGGCTCTTGAATTCGGCTGTAACTTCATATCTGTTCCTTTTCTGTTTTCTTTTTAATTACACTGCTCTTTTGATGCATGTTTTCACAAATAAACAATTGTCGCCATCTTTACTGCCATCTCTCTCTCTCTTGTTATATCTGTTTGTGGTATAGGTGTGCGTATTTGTGTTTGTAGAATAGCAAGGACTGGCTGTTAGATAGGTCCAAATGGACCTAACGCTACTATCCTGGAGTATTAAAGTTTTCGAGTTTGAGATCTCTCAATATATATTACACTAGTACTAGTAGCATTGATTCTTTGTTTTTAATTCACCAGCAGTGGTCTGTCCGCAAAAGACTGATGATGTGACTGTGTGTAAACCAATCAAGCAGCTGCACAAAATGAATAAAACAGTTTGACACAATTGAATGTATTAGAGTGTTCTATTCCCAGCAAACTTCACCAACTTCGGCGAAGTTCGCTGAGAGAGGATCACCCTTCAGTTAACTCTTCGACTGCTTAAAGGGCAAGTCCAAGGTTAGGGGTGATTTTTGACACGATTTCCGTTAAAGCTCACTGAGAACGATGATGTAGGTGAAACTGTGATCAGAGGGTTTAAATGCCCGAAAAAAGGCATTTTCTGTCGTACCGAAAGCATCGCCATGACGCCCAAATCACGTGACCATATGCCTACTACGTCACTCTGGGGAGTCGCTGCAAAATCTGCAAAATGGCCAACTCGAGCTCCGAAGACGAAACTGATACTTTGCCAGAGAGACCCACAAGGATACAGCCGTATCAGTTTGAGCCAGTCAGGCAGGATTTTGAAAGAGTACAGGAACATCGTGTCAGCTTCGACATGCGGTATTCTATGGGGTTTGCGAAATCGCACTCACTGAAGTGCTCGCTGCACAAATGGGCGTGATGTGTCGCAGCAAGAAAGTCAGCTCGTTTGAATTGTATAAATTTAATCCACTTTCGCCTCACTGCGGGTCGATTGCGCGGGAGCTCGTGCATTGTTATACCTGGGGTCGTCTGCGAATTGTTACAGTTCGCGGCAACACTGACAGTAGGCCGGCATAGTTACTAACTTTTTTGTCGACCACACGCATACACAGTTTACTGAAGAATCTAAGATGGCAACCGCACTGACTCCCCAGACTGACGTCACTTCCGGGGTAGCCTACAGAAAATAAAATCGATTAAAAACCCAATTAAACAATTTTTATTAATTTTTATTTAATTAAATCTAAAACTATTGACTCATTTGTCAATCATTTCGATGGTCATTTTGCATACTTAAAAACCTTGGACTTTTACTTTAAGTAGGCTGACTTCTTGTGTGCATTTAAACGGACATGCAGGTTAAACGAACATGATCCGCATTAACAGTTTTGTGATTGAACGTCGTTGATTTTATAACGATTTTATAGGACTTTCCCAGACACTGTTACTAGCACACTTTTCACTAGCTCTTTACTGAGTTTTGGTGTGACATCACTGATAGGACACCAGAACTTCTCAGTTTTGTGCACATGTCACGTATAAATTATTTTTGTCAAAATTTATTTTTTAATCTGGACAGTTCGTTTGAAATAATTTCATTTTCCTAGCCTATTCATGAGGAGCAGCAAAAAATACACGGAAATGAGTTGATATTGTTTGAAATTGTCAAGACGAACAATGAAATGATGGCAAAATCATGTTGGTCATTTCGATATTTTCTCAGCGTAATTTCACCACTCAACATCCTCTACCTCGGTCCTTCACTGAGTATGATTAGTAAAGGGCTGCAACCGGTCTCATTCACGAAGACTTTGAGGTAAGGAGTACTTATTCCAAGAAGTGAGTAAGTACGTAATTAAAAAAAAAAAACAAAAAAAAACGCCCAATCAGCGAATCACATTTTGTCAGCACACAATAAACACTAACATATGTACATGCTAAAACTGGTATATTGTCAGATTTTTAGAAACAGTTAAAAATGAGTAAGAGTAAAACTGATGAAAAACGTTTTTACAAACATAATTTTTCAAAAATATTGATCTCTTTCAAGCATTCAAATATTTAATCCAAAGACAGTAGTTCCTCGAATAAAATCATCAGTGATCAAGCTATAAAATGCCTGTCTTACCTCAATGAGATCAGAACAAAAACGTAAAATATTTTCCACTGCTACTCGCTCATCGCATGCGATATACATTGGTGGCTCCTCTCCCTTCAGAAAAAAAGAACGAGTAACATAAGAGTGACCAATGTGCAGTCAATATATTAGTCTCTTCTCTTCTGTTAGTCCGCGGAGAAGTAAAGCAGTCCTTTAACTTTGGAAATGTCTTATGCAGTTGTTGTTTTTTTTTTTGTGTGTGTGTGTTTTTGTTTTGACTGCCAAAGTTCTAATACATCATTGTTTATACGTGACTTTAAGTCAGAGAAGATTCAAGATTTCTTTATTATCTCAACAGAGAAATTAAAACGTGGCTAAACATTAACCACACCACAGTACACAATAACACATACTGTATATTTTAGAACTCAAAAGAACAGTTACTGAAAATACAAGTTACATATTAAACAAACTAGTAATTTACGTTTAATTACTTTAATTTAGTTCATTCTTCAGTTATTTATTTTATTGAATTTATTTTATTCTTACAAAATTTATTTAATTATTGAATTTAAGAAGGGGATGAGCTCATCCAATATGTCACCATCGAGAGCATCCTTAGCTGCAGAGTCTGCAGCCAAATTTCTTGTAATGCCCACATGGCCGGGAACCCAGATAAAAACAGTCTCGCTCCCTTCTCTGGTTAATTCCATCTGTAGTTCTAAAATCCTTATTAGGTGGTCAGACATCAGGTTAGATAATTATAGCTTTCAGAAACGAAAGCAAATCAGACAATATCATAAAAGTTTTTGCCTTAGAATGGTAAGCATGTCTGAGAGCCGAAAGTATAGCTCGTAGTTCCCTGGTGTACGAACAAATACAAAAATGTAATTTCCACAACAGCAGCAACACCACTATCAGCAACAACGATGGTGAACAGAAAACAGTAAACTCCACACAGAGAGAGAGAGAGAGAGAGAGAGAGAGAGAGAGAGAGAGAGAGAGAGAGAGAGAGAGAGAGAGAGAGAGAGAGACAGAGAGTGAGAGAGAGAGAGACAGAGACAGAGAGTGAGAGAGAGACAGAGAGAGACAGAGACAGAGATCATAACAATAAGATCTACAACAAAACTAACAAAAAGCAAACGAAGAAACAAAGGACCCCGTCATTCACATCGATAGACAAAACTAGAGGACAAAGACCTTATCGAGGTTCAACAATGAATTAAAGAAAAGAAAATTGCATTATGCTAATTGATGTTGCATCAAAATAATTATAGCACCCACAGAGAGAGAGAGAGCAGCGTCTCATGAATAAAAGCGAAACCATAATTATTTACCCTGGTGTCAGAATATCAGTATCATTCCGCAGAAATAACAAGAGCAATAAACATGTTGAATAAATAAACCCAGATGCGCTGGATAAGTTTAGTCAAAACTTTCTCGACTGTGAAGAAAAGGTGTTCATAACTGAAATGACTACCGACAGGTGCTTGCGAAAAAATATGTTGTGAGCGTCTTTCTAGCTTGTACAGCCACAAACATTTCCCCCAAGTATTCTGTGCTTGTTTGCTTTTATGCTCTTTCTCTGGGCCTCTGCATAAGAATGTTGCACTCACACAGCAGAATCTTGACAAACCTGCATATTTAAATAGTACTTAGTAGTTTCTGATGTTTAGATTAGTTCAAGTGATATTAGTCCGGTTTCAGTATTTGATTTTGACAATTGCTGACTTGCTCAATCACAAACAACAGTTCAGACTCAAATTTCCTTTTACGGATACACTTACAAACAGCAGACCTGTCTATGTTGTTGCGTGTTTGTATGCTTCCGTCTGTGCGTATGTGAAGTTGTGGTGTGCCTGTGCGTCAGTAATCCGTGTTCTCAAGTGCCTGTTATCTCCATCCAGTGACCGTCTACTGCATTTTGCAACTAAAATCACTCTTACTTGATCCAAACACACAAAAGTTGAAAAGCAACGCTGATTTTAGTTTTTAAACCGTAACTTGTGGGCGCAATGGCCTCTCCATACCCATCTTCACCAAGTCGATTTTTGACTCCCGGTGCATCTTAGCAAGTACCACCAGCAGAAGCACCACCAGTTCACGGAAGTTGTGGCAAGTTGTTGCCGTCTGCAAAATAGCTGCAGAAATAACGCTTGTTCTCTTTTTTTTCCTCTTTTTCCCTTTTTTATAGGTCTAATCACTGGAACAGTGCGACTAGACATTCTCAGTAACATCATTGAGCAAGCACCGTTAATGCACGTTATACCGTCAACTTTGAAAATAATCTTTGGACAAAAGGGTGCGATTCTTGTAATAACAAATTATTGATGTGTGCGTGTGTGCATGTCAGTGTGTTTGTGAGTGTGTGCACGCGTGTGTATGTATGTGCATGTTTGTTTTTCGTTTTTTTCAAGCCGGCATAAGAACGGCTGCGCTTAGTGTATAAACTATACCTTTGACTTCTCTGACCTGAGCAAACCAATTTAAATCGGTCAGTCGCCGTGCTTGAATCCAGCCCTGAAGCAGATGGCTCTACAGTTTGTGCATGACTACATGCAGCATGTTGCGACACACTGACGGTGTGAGAAGAAAAAAGAACTAGATGAAAAGCAGCACTGAGTCGTTTTCACCTAGCACAGCAGGTTCACTTCAGCAGTCTTAGTAGGCAATGTTATGCTTACAAAAACTACCACTCAAAACAAATTAGTGTTTGGGCAAACTGGTATTACTTTTTCCGGCACTTTATGAATAAGTTGAACTTTTTCACCATTTTTGCGTGCGGTTTTATATGTGGTATAAAAGATTGTTTGTGAATGCCGTGAAGCCACATAACAAAACGGATCACATATAGTTCGATTCTCTCAAACTAGAATGGGTTATGGAAAGTTGTGGTGTAACGTGGATTGGTGTGTGTGCTGTGGCATGGAATGTGGAATGTTGTGCGATGTGGAATGACTCGGGTAGAGTGTGGGCTGTGACACGCACGATACCTAGTAGTGGAGGTGGTCATGCCATGTGATAAGTGGTGGGATGTAGAATGTGGTGATGTACCGATATGTGATGTGAAATGTTATGTGAAATATGGTAGTGGGATGTGTAACTGGGTGTGATCACGGTCAGATGTGGTGGAATGATGCAACTATGCAAGATGTGGAGCGGCATGTGAAATGCGGTGCAATGTGTAAAATGTGGTGTGATGCGAGATGTGGTGGGGCGATGCATAATGTGTCCAATATATGGTGGGATATGAAATGTGGCGTGAAGTACATGTAATGTGGTGTTATGTGGAACGCAACTTGATGTGAAATAGGGTGCAATGCGAGATGTGGTGTGATGCATAATGTGGCCGATACGGTGCGATTTGAAATATGGTAGTGCAAAGTGGAATAGTGTGCTGCGAGAGGTGCTGGTGTGATACGAAATGTGTGATACGATGAGGAATGATGGTGTGACATGGAATGTGGTGTGGTTTGGAATAATGTCAGAGATGGTGTTTGATGTGGAATGATGCAATGTAAAGATGGTGGAATGATGTGCGAGATGCAATGGCAATGGGTTATATATTCCACATCTCAACAATATTTCACATCAAACCACATTTCAGGCACAGCACACCATACCACATAATTCCACATCACACCACATTTCAATTCCACCTGATCACACATCACATGGCGTGATGTGGATAGTGTGGTGTGGAATTTGGTGTGATGTGGAATGTTTTGCAATGCCAGATGTAGCATGTTGTGCCTTATTCATCCTAATGTGGCTGTGATGTGGAATAAGGTGTGACGTTGAATATGTGCGATATGGAGAGATGCTGAATGTGATGTCATGCAATGTCAGACGAGGTGTGAAATGTGGTGATGTGATGTAGAATGGTGGTGTGCTGTGATGCAAGATGTGAAATGTGGTTGTGGAATACCGAGTGATGTGGAATGGTTTGACGCCATATTATACATGGTGTCATGCGGAATGATGGTTAAAATGCAGTGTGGGAAGTGTGGTGTGGTTTGGAATGTCTGCTGTGGGATAGTGTGATGTGTCATTTATATTTGAATGTGGTGATGTGCATGGCGTGGTGCGAGGTGAAATGTGGGCATGCGATTGTGTGGAGTGATTTGATGTGAATTATGGTGCGATGTGAAATGTGGTGTGATGTGTATCTGAAATGTGGTGCGATGTGGAATGTTGCAATTTCAGACATGGTGTGATGTGGAACGACTGAAATGCAAAATGTGTGATGTGGAATATGGCATGGTGTGGAATGTGGTGTACTGGTATGTGGAAAGTTACTATGTGAACTGTGGTGGTGTAGAATTGTGACGATGAAGAATGTGGCATATGCAATGTGCGGTGTGATTGTTGTGTGATGTCAGATGTGGAAAATGATGCATGTGTTGTGGTGTCAGATGTGGTGTTATGTAAAAAGATGTGGTGGTGTAATGTGATGTGGAATATGGTGTGGTATGAAATGTGCTGAGATGTTGAATGTGGGTGTGGTGTGGAATAGTTGTGGACGTGGAATGGTGTGAGATGTGGACTGTGTCTGTGTGATGTGGAATATGTTGTGCTTTGAGGTTTCAGTGGTGGTGTGAAATGGTGGTGTGAGGCAGACTGCGGTGTAATGTGATGTCAGATGTAGAATATGGTGGTCCGAGGTGAGATGTGTTGTGACATTAAATGTCTGTGAGATGTGGTGTGGAACATGTGGTATGTAGTAATGTGATGTAGAATGTTGTACAATGGTGGTGCGGTGTGGAATGGTGTGGTGTGGAATGATGTGACGTGAAAGGTGGTATGACGTGATGAAATGATGTGTGATGTGAAAATGTTTAATGTGGTGTTGAGCAGTGTGAAATGCAATTTCAACCCTACTAATTACGTAAACACTACAGCACTTGTGATGTGGAATGTGGCCGGAACACACACACGCACGAAACCAATGGCACACAACTTCACGCACACAGGCAAAGTAATCAGAGTGCAGAGGAGAAAAGGTGGGTGTTGAGGGCAGAATCAAATGATACTACGGAAGATATATATTTGTTATAAGGTGTGATGTGGAATGGTATGTTGTGTGATGTGGAATGTCTGTGGCCTGGATGGACTACAGAGTGTGAAGTGGTGCAGAATGGTGTGGTGAAGAAGAGCGTATGGCGTGAAATTGCGGTGTGGTGTGGAATGCCATGGTGTGATTTTAAATGTTTTGTGGTATGGATATGTGCAGCGTTCAGAGCAGTTTGCTCTTCCTGTAATACGCAGTGTTCAGCGTAATGTCAGTTCAGTACTGTTTATGTGTCAGTAGGATTCAGTGTACACAGTGTTCAGTGTCATTCTATAGCGTCGGCTCAGTCCTATAGCGTTCAATGCAAGTAGTGTTCAGAGTCTATAGTATCAGTTCAGTTTCTTAAGCGTTCAGTCTATAAGGTAGAGTGTGTAGCATACGTCAATGGTGTTCAGTGTTAACTGGGTTACAGTCTACGACATTCATGGTCTGCCTACTATTTATTATTCAGTGTCGGTAGTGTTCAGTCTAGTATTCAGTTGTCAGTGGGGTTCAGAGTCAATAGCGTTTAGTGTCAGTTCAGTGTCTGTAGCATTCAGGGTGTGTACTGTTCAGTGGGTCATTCTCTGTCTGTACTCTTCAGTGTCTGCAGTGTTCAGAGCACTGGCTGTTCACCAAGAGTCTGTCATGTTTATGTCACGTTCAGAGTTGACACTTTGAATGTCCTCCGCTCCTGCGCAGTTCTTGAATTTTAACATCCCGTCAACCACAGAGGGTCACATGAGGACAAAATACAATGTAAAAATATATTTATAAAAATCCACGTATCTATCAATGCACAATGACACACATTTTGGCCTACATATTTATTTTCGGCACGTACTCATCGGGGGAACCTACTTGTCAGCTCTAGGTTCTCAACAGGGGATCTTAATTTCTGCGTCCACAGTATCCCACTGTGGCAGCCCTGTGTGGAAAAAATGGTCATGCTCAGAGCATCAGTGCATAGGCCTGTTGGAGGAGCACTACAGTAATTATGTCAATGTTAAATCTGCAGATACATCTGCTGCGGGCAAGTTCACGACAGCAAGAGTGTGGCATAAAGCAGAACAAATTATCTGAGTCAGTCTGAGTCAATAGATATTTATACACACACCTGGATATGCATGTACGAGTTTATGAATAAAAAGCGTTTTTCCAGACACATCTGGATACATGCATGTGCAAGTTAATGAATAAAAAGTGGTTTTCCAGACTTACCGTTTCAAGAAAGCCACAAGCCGGTGATACGTACTGACTCAGTCATTTGTTCAGTTACAAATGGGGTGTCCACTGCTGATTCTGTGTATGCTCGTCTGCTGCATCGTCTTTTATTAAGAAGTATTTTTCTCAACACATTTTCATAAAAAGCACACAAACTCGGTATATGTATTTCTTTATGGCACAAGCAGGCTATCGTTAAAAGAAGAATCTGTTTGAAGTATTGCAATATACATAAAATAATGTGTATTTTTTGTTAGGTCTATGTTTAAAGAGAACGGGGCCAAGAGCGCTGATGCAGAACCTACAAAAAGGTGATTTGACAGGGCTCCACGATCGATGTCATACCCTAGCAAGCAACATAATTACAAAAGAGGGAAATCGCCCATGATAACCATTGATAACATGCACCAAGGATACATCTTCAGAGTGTGTTCTGTTGAGCTTCTTGTTGTTCGGTGTTACAGGTTCTGCTGATGCTGTTCATTTTGTTTGCTTGCTTTACTTCAGACCTTCTTGAGAGTGAGGAGGCAGGAAGGGGAGTACATGCATGCTGTACTTTGTTGCTGCAGCTGCCCTCTGTGTGCGTGTAAGGAGAGCTGGGGCTAACTTGAATACTGTGAAGAGAATAGTTACTTTACACCGGAATCAAACCAATCTTATATATATATATATAACAATTCATCTGAAAAAGTAAGTATACGAATGAACCTAAAAATACCTTGTACTTCCTGTTCTGATTGACAGCAAAGCACGATGTGCGTGTTGATAGTCTGTTTCATCGCCCTGCTGTTCATGCTGCTGCTGGCCAAGGTGAAGGTTGATGTCTTCAGGTTATGGCCATTTAGCTTGTAGGTGGCTTGCTCCTGCTGTTTTTCTGCACTGGACATGGACCATTGCAGTTCCCAGCTGAAGTCTGGAGAGCATCCAGGGCCTTCTACACACAAGCACACAACTGACCCCCACCTGCACATACTGACAGTGACACAAATAGGCACCCCTTGGCAAACACATACACATACAAGAACATGTATACACTGACAAAGGCCAACACTAAACTGAACACACACATAATTATAGCACTCTCTTTCTCTCTTTCGTGCACTACTATGATATTTGAATGCACAACAGGCACTGTTCAGTTTTACTTTTTGCCTGCACTGAACTGAATACACACGTAAGTTGGGGAAAAAAGGAGAAGAAGATGCGAAACTGAAGCATACAACCAACAGTTGAAACTGACCCTACCTGACTTCTTATCAGACTGGGCCTATTGTAAACCAATTCTTGTATCTTCATTATTCTATCCTCTCCATTTTGTGTGCGTGTTCTCTCTCTCTCTCCCTCTCTCTTCATACTATTTCTTTTCTACAACTGCTTTGCACAAACATGAAAAAGGTAGCTGTTCAGCCATCTCTGCAATACAAGCAACCAGAAACCAAGGATTCAATCAAAAAACAATTTCTGGTCTTAAAAAATTAAAATAAAGAAGAGCTGATGGAAGAAGGCTCTATCAAAAAGCTTTAAAAATCGGCATTCAGAGGAGAAATGAGCCCTGCAAGTGAAATATCACCGCCAGAGGCCGACACACGCACACACAAGTGTTGTCTTTGTAAAGTTTACAAGCTAGACATTTTTCAAGCCAATGTGACATCTATAAGGTGGCAAAAATGGGTCACAGAAACTGGTCACATAGTCACTATAACCGGTCAGACACAAAGCTGTCTGTGTTTACAAAGTTCTACTAGAGCTGTACTAACAGAGCTGTACACCCAAGTCCCTTCCCCATCTAGAACACACACACAAACACAGACAGACACAGACAGACAGACACACACACACACACACACACACACACACACACACACACACACACACACACGCATGCACACACACACACACACACCATACGCACTCTCTCAATGTGCTGCAATTTTTGTTCACTTGCTTTTTAGGTCTTTTTTTTCTTCTTTTTTAAACAGCCTTTCAAACAAAATAACCAGTACATGTTCTCGACTGCTTATTCACCCCCCCACCCCACCCCACCCCGTTGACCTTAACCAGCAAAATACTGGAAACTACCAATTAACCTGAACCATGTAAGCAGGTAGTTTGTTGGGGTGTTTTTTTTTACAATCAGGTGGACCTCTCCCTTTGAAGAAAGTTCACTCTACCAGTGTGGCAAGGGTGTGGATAGACCCTGGGGGATCTTGAGCCTGTTTACGCATGCACGCACATGCACACACACACACACATGAATGTGTGTGTGTGTGTGTGTGTGACTAAGCCACGTGGGGTTTACCTAGAAAAAGCTATGAAAGTGAAGAACATTAACACAAGTAAATAATCCCATGGAGAAAACTTATGCAGCTAAAAAGAACAGAACCACTGACAATATGTGGGTAAAACACAAAAAAGGGGGGGGGGGGGTGAGGGAGTACTCAGTACAGAAAGGAGCCCTATGATGTGCTAAAAAGAACATGACTAAGAAGAGATGGGTAGACCGATCAAGAGACAGTTCTTAGATTTTAACTTACCATCAACCACACAGGGTCACCTCAGGGCACTGGTAAAAAAAAACTTTTTTTAAACAGACCAAAAAGAAACACTGGAAAGAAAGATTTTTAAAAATAATAACAGGTTAAAAGAGCCCTGCAAAGTACTAAAGAGAATAGAACCCCAAAAGTAGAAAAGCTGAGTGGAACACAGTCTAAAAATAAAAATAAAAAGGAGAGAAAAAAGAAGAAAAAAAGAGAAGAAAATGGAGCTACACAAAGTGCTATGAAGAACAAAAACACTTTAATTATTAAGAAGACAAGGGTGGAAGAAGACCTAAAGCGAACAGTACTTAACTACTACTACTAAGAAAAGATGGATATTTTACTTTTCTTCCTGTTTATTTTTCCCTAAAGCACGCATGTTTGTTATGTCTAAGGTTTCTATATGCTTATCTCTGTTCAGGTCTACAGTTGTAATCATCACTACAGCATTGCTTTAGCTTGTACATAAACTGGAATAAAAAACAAGTATAAAAAAAGAGGCAGTATAAGTCCCTGAAAAGAACCCCTTCAGTAGGAGTAATGCAGATGCAGAAATTAAGGTCCCTCTGTTGAGAACACAGAGCTGTGAAAGTTTTCCCTTTAAAGCCGGGAGTAGGTCAGAACACAGCCACACATGCTTCACTTGCTGCCTGGAATTTCTTGCTTGTCCTAATTTCTACTTTACTGGTTCATTCACCTAAACTTTTGTTCTCTACTGCCTACATTTTAAACTGCATTCGTTGTGGCTAATGCAGTTCCCCTGTTGACCCACGGAAAAAAAGAGGTAATGTTGATAATCGTTATGACTGACCGAAGCAGATTCCTGTGTCAAGTGCTGTGTGTTTGCCGTTGACTGTTTTGTGTCCAGAACTGTGATCCAGCTTTTTACTTATGACTTGGTGACTCATGTTTTCAGCTGGTACACACAAATTGTGAAAGTGTGATTTGTCCTGAGGTGATCCAGTGTGGCCTACAGGACATTAAAATTCAAACACTAACCAACTAAAAGAAGCACTCAAAAGAAAAAGGAACCCCACACAACACTAAAAACAACAGAACCTTTTGTTAGCTAGTTAGTTCTTCAATTTTTGTGTTCTGTCAGCTGCACAAACAATTTATACACACACACTCACACACATACACACACACACACACACACACACACACACACACACACACACACACACACACACACACACACACACACACACACACACACAAAGACTCACAGTTCTACACAAAATGCAATCAACAGCAAACACAAGCAATATCAGCATTTACGTTCACTTACATGCAACTGAGAAGTTTACTTCCAGGAGGGTTCTCCGAGACATTTTTTGCACAAATTTTAAAACACAATTTATCAAATCACAAGCATATGTGACTAATAAACTGGTAACAGTAACACAGTCCTGTTTGGGTGCCTATTTATCTTTATATACTCAACTCAGAAACCTGTTTAAATTGCTTGTGATGACAAGCATGGTGATTTGTTACCAAAAAATTAAGGGCCACATGAATACTGAGCTGAAATATACAAACAAAAGCCATTGTTAATTTTGAAAAAGGCACATTTATTCCAACAATTTAGCAACTTTATACAGGACACATTTGATTTCAAGTAACAACAAAAGAAACATGTGCTCTAAAATGACTCCACCCTTCTTTTTTAAAGTCACAGATACAACTCATGTTCATGGCAGTCCACAGCAGGTATGGCCGCCATTATCTGAAAGACATTCTATGCAGCACTGACTCGTGGAGAGGACAAGGGTCTGAAGAGTTTACTCTGCCACACCTGCTGCAGGACACGGGTGAGCTGGTACACGTCAACAGGGGGGGGGGGGGGGTAGTTTTTCGCTACTCGTTGTCCAAAAATTGATGGGAACCAAATCTGGAGAGCGAGCGGCAAGAAATCTGTGATGACCCGAGCTCTGTGAGGAGTGGCGTTGTTGTCCTGCAAAGTGTGGCACCTGGTCCCATGGCTTGCACAGCCCACACAATCTCATCCCTGCAGTGTAGATCAGTTAAGGAGC
Source organism: Alviniconcha strummeri (assembly GCA_963584105.1). Classification (NCBI taxonomy): domain Eukaryota; kingdom Metazoa; phylum Mollusca; class Gastropoda; family Provannidae; genus Alviniconcha; species Alviniconcha strummeri. Next base: position 8,965,047 of record OY757546.1, read on the forward strand.
CCTGAATGACGTAGAGTAGTATTCTACCATAGAGGTGGATATATGCTGACCCACATCATTACTGAACTGCCTCCATAGCGATCAACCTCCCAAACAGCATATCCAATGAAGCATTCTCAGAACCCAAGACAGACGCATCTCCTGCCTTTGTTGAAAGCAGCAGTGAAGCAGAAGACTCGTCTGTGAAGGGGATCATGGACCACTGCTGCCTGGTCCAGGGCACATGGCATGGACACCACACTGCACGGGTGCAGCAGTCAACCAGAGTCAAGGGAATTCTGACTGCATGCTGCGTTCTTTGGGCCAAACAGAATTCATGCAACCTAACCTGGATCAAACATGACAAATATTATCATAAAAATGTAGTTTCACGTGCACCATTCAGTTTTCAGGGAGGTGCCCTGCATAGTAAGCAAAAATAGTTCTAAACCTGTAACAATTTAGGGATATAAAAAAATATTTGTGACACATTTTCCATCAGTGACCAAACAAGCTGTGAGCAAAAAGATTTTTTTTTTTAAGGCTGATGCAAGTGCAGTCTGCAATGCCTTGGCCATGTGTCTGCAACTTTTTTTGCTTAGCTGTCACTGCTCTGGGAGATTTTGAAAAAGTACAGTGCATTTCCTACTGGCCCTTAACTTGTTATGACAAGTATATATATAATATATTTTGAGAGAGAGAGAGAGAGATAGAGAGAGATGTGCTTGCTATTGACTGCTGTCTCCAGAACTGTGACACAACTGTATACTTATGATACAGTGACTTGTATGGGTTCTAAACTGGTGAAGAATTTTGATATGTCCTGTGGTAACCTAGTACATTCAAATCCAAGCACTAACCAACTAACAGAAAAGAAGCACTCAAAGAGAAAAGCACCCTACAGACCACTAGAAAGAACAGAACCACTTAAAAGAGAAGCAGGGTGGAAGACTGATGCAATCTGTAAAAAGAAGTACTCAGAAGAAAAAGGAGCCCAGCCACATATCAATGAGAACAAAAACCACTATGATTACGAACAAGAAGCTGGGTAGAAGAAGGCCTAAGAGAATCCCATACGAAGAACCAATCGGAAGAGATAGGAGCCCTAAAAAACAACCACCAAAAAAGAACTGGGCAGAAGAGGCTAAAGAAACAGCCAGAAAAAGCAGCACTCAGGGGAGAAAGGTGCCCTTGAAAAAGAACAACACAACCATGAAAAAGAACTTGGTAAACAAATATATAAAAAAGCCATAAAAGGAAGAATATGAAGAGAAAGAAGCAATAATGCAATGCTAAAAATAACAGAGAAGAGAAAGCAGTAACATCAGTGAAATCACATGGCCAGAGATTGTGACAAGTGGCATCTTTGTAAAGCAGGTAGTTTTTCTTACAGTGAATCACCATAGACCCCTCCCCTTGAAGGAACTTCATTCCACCCAAACAGCATGCTAAGAAGAGAGGAACCCTAGGAAACACTAAAAAGACCAAAATCACAAGAAGAAGACCTGGGACTGGGTTAGAAGTGTATGAAAAAGACCCAAAAGGAAGCATTCAGAATGAAAGGAGCCCTATGAAATGCTAACAGAGCAAAACCACTAAGTAACAATAGCTGGGCTGAAGAACGTCAAAGAATCAGGCGGACCCCTCCCCTTAAAGGAACTTCACTCACCGGTGAAACAATAGTGTGGAGAGACCCTGGGGGATCTTAAGCCTGTTTACCACCTGTTTACAAATGTGCGTTAAATGCTAACCAGAACAAAACCACAAGAAGAGCTGGGTACAAGAAGGTGTATGACCCCCACCCCCATCCCCCACAGGAAGCATTCAGAATTAAAGGAGCCTCATGAAATGAACAAAACAAAAACACTAACAACAGCTAGATAGAAAAAGGCCAAAGAAAACCCCTAAAATGAACCAGTCAAACTGGAAAGGAGCCCTACAAAAACCAGTCTTAAGAAGAAGAGTTTTGATAGAAGAAGGCCCAGCTAAAAGCTCCAAAAAGCAGCACTCGGAGAACACACACAAGTGGCATCTTTGTAAAGCAGGTAGTTTTTCATACGGTGAATCACCGCGGACCCCTCCCCTTGAAGGAACTTCACTCCACCGGTGAAACAATAGTGTGGAGAGACCCTGGGGGATCTTGAGCCTGTTTACCACCTGTTTACGATTGTGTGTGAAATTCTAACCAGAACAAAACCACAAGAAGAGCTGGGTACAATAAGGTGTATGACCCCCTCCACACACCCCACCCGCAACCCCCAAAAGGAAGCATTCAGAATTAAAGGAGCCTCATGAAATGCTGAACAAAACAAAAACACTAACAACAGCTAGATAGATGAAGGCCAAAGAAAAACCCTAAAATGAACCAGTCAAACTGGAAAGGAGCCCTACAAAAAAATCAGTATGAGAAGAACAGAGCCCACAAAATGCTAAAAAGAACAACAAACCCACTAAGAAGAAGAGTTCTGATAGAAGAAGGCCCAGCTAAAAGCTCCAAAAAGCAGCACTCGGAGAACACACACAAGTGGCATCTTTGTAAAGCAGGTAGTTTTTCATACGGTGAATCACCGCGGACCCCTCCCCTTGAAGGAACTTCACTCCACCGGTGAAACAATAGTGTGGAGAGACCCTGGGGGATCTTGAGCCTGTTTACCACCTGTTTACGATTGTGTGTGAAATTCTAACCAGAACAAAACCACAAGAAGAGCTGGGTACAATAAGGTGTATGACCCCCTCCACACACCCCACCCGCAACCCCCAAAAGGAAGCATTCAGAATTAAAGGAGCCTCATGAAATGCTGAACAAAACAAAAACACTAACAACAGCTAGATAGATGAAGGCCAAAGAAAAACCCTAAAATGAACCAGTCAAACTGGAAAGGAGCCCTACAAAAAAGTCAGTATGAGAAGAACAGAGCCCACAAAATGCTAAAAAGAACAACAAAACCACTAAGAAGAAGAGTTCTGATAGAAGAAGGCCCAGCTAAAAGCTCCAAAAAGCAGCACTCGGAGAACACACACAAGTGGCATCTTTGTAAAGCAGGTAGTTTTTCATACGGTGAATCACCGCGGACCCCTCCCCTTGAAGGAACTTCACTCCACCGGTGAAACAATAGTGTGGAGAGACCCTGGGGGATCTTGAGCCTGTTTACCACCTGTTTACGATTGTGTGTGAAATTCTAACCAGAACAAAACCACAAGAAGAGCTGGGTACAATAAGGTGTATGACCCCCTCCACACACCCCACCCGCAACCCCCAAAAGGAAGCATTCAGAATTAAAGGAGCCTCATGAAATGCTGAACAAAACAAAAACACTAACAACAGCTAGATAGATGAAGGCCAAAGAAAAACCCTAAAATGAACCAGTCAAACTGGAAAAGAGCCCTACAAAAAAATCAGTATGAGAAGAACAGAGCCCACAAAATGCTAAAAAGAACAACAAAACCACTAAGAAGAAGAGTTCTGATAGAAGAAGGCCCAGCTAAAAGCTCCAAAAAGCAGCACTCGGAGAACACACACAAGTGGCATCTTTGTAAAGCAGGTAGTTTTTCATACGGTGAATCACCGCGGACCCCTCCCCTTGAAGGAACTTCACTCCACCGGTGAAACAATAGTGTGGAGAGACCCTGGGGGATCTTGAGCCTGTTTACCACCTGTTTACGATTGTGTGTGAAATTCTAACCAGAACAAAACCACAAGAAGAGCTGGGTAAGAAGACCTTTCCAGTTTGACCCCCCCCCCCCCTCCCCCACAGGAAGCATTCAGAATTAAAGGAGCCTCGTGAAATGCTCAACAAAACAAAAACACTAACAACAATAGCTAGATAGACGAAAGCCAAAGAAAAACCCTAAAATGAACCAGTCAAACTGGAAAGGAGCCCTACAAAAATCAGTCTGAGAAGAACAGAGCCCACAAAATGCTAAAAAGAACAACAAACCCACTAAGAAGAAGAGTTTTGATAGAAAAAGGCCTAGCTAAGAGCTCCAAAAAGCAGGACTCTGAGAACACACACACGTGGCATCTTTGTAAAGCAGGTAGTTTTTCATACGGTGAATCACTGCAGACCCCTCCCATGAAGGAACTTCACTCCACAGGTGAAACAATAGTGTGGAGAGACCCTGGGGATCTTGAGCCTGTTCACCACCTGTTTACGATTGTGTGTGAAATCACCCGGCCACTGGCTGTCACACGTAGACTACCCCCGAAAAGCACACTAAGAAGAGAGGGACACTATGAAATGCTAACCAGAACAAAACCACAAGAAGAGCTGGGTACAAGTAGATGTATGAACCCCCCCAACCCCGGAACCATTCAGAATTAAAGGAGCCTGATGAAATGCTAACAAAACAAAAACACTAACGACAATAGCTAGATAGAAGAAGGCCAAACAAAAAGCCTTAAAATGAATCAGTCACACTTGAAAGGAGCCCTACAAGAACCACTCTGAGAAGAACAGAGCCCTACAAAATTGTAAAAAGAGCAAAACCACCAAGATGAGGTTTTCACAGTAGAAAGCCTAGCAAGAAGCCTTAAAAAGCAGCACTCGGAGAACACAGACAAGTGGCATCTTTGTAAAGCAGGCAGTTTTTCATACGGTGAATCACCGCGGACACCTCCCCTTGAAGGAACTTCACTCCACCGGTGAAACAATGATGTGGGGAGACCCTGGGGGATCTTGAGCCTGTTTACCACCTGTTTACGATTATGAGTGAAATCACACTGCCACTTGCTGCCACATCTGCAGAACATGCCCCCAAAAGCAGTCTGCAGAACATGCCCAAATTGTCTAAGCTGGAAACGAAATAAAAAGCCAAAATAAAGAAATAAAAGCAAAAGTAATGATTTTGTGTCAAATATATTGGGAAAAGGTCCATTACTAACATATCCAAAAGGTAGAGGTGTCGCAAGGTGTTTGTTTTCCCCGTTATGACGCACTCAAATTACTGGGTTGTTTTGTTTTGGCCAAAGTGTTCCAAAAAATGGTCATGTAGCACCTCGTTGGAAAGCTTGGAACATACCCTGTGTAAAACTAATAACTAAATCATGATTTGACGCAGTACAAGCCGGAGAATCCTGGAGATTATAAGCATTCCGCTGTTTTTGCATCATACACTCACATAATCAGTCTGTACGGAGCGATACGTTTTACACTTAGTGGCTACTCGCGCTCTATAGAGTTCAGCATTAAGGACAGCATCTGCAAGAAAATGTCCTCGAACTGCTCTAGCGATGGCCTTGCCAGTCAGCATGTGTGTGACAGAATTCTGAGCAAAGACCACTTCCAGCAATTGTTGAAGGCCCGATCCTGCCGCCAGTCGTCCCATGCAGACAAGAAAGCTCATTTCTGTATGAAATCCCCCAACCCGTAGGACGATGGACCATGTCAGGTGGCTCATTGTCAACGACCTCTGTGGCTTTCCACCACAGGGCTGGTCAAAGATGAGAACTGGTGTGGCTCCATAGCGTAGTGCCAGAGATGAGTTTAGAAATATGCAGCTCATGTTGGTTGGGTCCGTATCTATCATGGGTAGGAAAGGAAAGTACTCTGACCAGGATATATCCCGTCACACACATTCTGCATCATCCGAGACCAGCCTGAATAAGGGGGAGGATACCTTCCAAGGAATGTAGAGTATTTTGCTTTTATCCTCAGCAGTGAAGTTCTGCAGCACCGCCTCGTAAGCCAAGGACAGATCGACGACGGAAGCATCAAAATAACACATAAAGACTTTGCCCATGGTGCATGACATTGTCTCTAGTGTTGCAATGACCTCTCGGCGTATGGCTTTTCGCTGTTTTGTGCCAGGGGTGGCCGCACCGATAATTCCCATCCTATGGAATGTTCCAGCCCCATCCAGTGTTCTGAATGCCCATCCCATGGAGTGTCCCAGCATCATCTATTGTTCTGACCTGGTGATCCATGTTGTTGCCGATGAACTGAGTCCAGCCGCTTGGTCGGCTGCCGGCCAGCTCTGTTCCTTGACCGAGTGCAGCAAATAGTTAAAGAAAGGTTTGACACCACTGTAAGATGAAGAAAACTCCGGTCTATGCAAGTGTTCAAGGCGGTACCTGGAACCAGTCAGGTGGTGCAGTGCAACACCAAGTCCAGTCTGAAGGGGTGAGATGAGGACCTTTGGCCTTGCTGCTTGCAATAGAGCCTTAAATTATACAGACAAGCTATTTTGACTTCAAGTTATTTCTTCCCCTGCAACAGCAACAACAAAAAACTAAAAAACTAAAAGTGAAGGTGGTATGTAGTCTAAATTTGCTGCTAGGTCTGCGACCTTCGCACCTGAAGCGTACTCTTTTGATGTTTCAATGTTAATATTAACAAGCAGTAGCTTTGCCGCTATTTGTATGCTTCATTCCTGTCACCACCACTCTACATGTTTACCGCTCCTGAAAAACAGACAAACTGCTTTGGCTTCCCATTCGAAAACATATTAAGGGGCTTGTACGTGTTTCAGTGCTATAAACGGTTCTGGTCCTGCTTACCTCTCTGAACTGCTACATGTCTACACTCCGTCTCGTACACTACGCTCTTTTTCTGACACACGCATGCTGAAAATCCAACAATACAAATGCAAGACTCATGGTTTTCACACTGTCTCTTGCTTTGGACCCCACAGTTGGAAAACACGACGGAAACTTGTCTCATGGTAAATTTTCTTATTCTTTTTTGTTCGCTCATTTTCAGAACCCACCATTTCTCAGATCTCTAGCGGTATTACTGAACTCTTCAGCAGGTTGGATGATTGCATTGCCAAGCTCAGCATTCAGAATTGTTTGCAGACAAGACACTGACCAGTGAACACCAAAATCAACTATTACTGTTAGTTGCATCATGCATCTTCTTTCAAAAGCTGGGGGGGGGGGGGGGGGGGGGGAGAGAGAAACTACACTAGCGCAGGTGATTTTAATAACTTTTTTGAGGCGGTAGAGCTACTAGCTAGGCAGAGAGAAGATTGGCTCTAAAACATTGCCTAACTTGAACAAAAACCAAAGGAAAGAAACAACAGCAACAACAAAACGGAATGATGATTCCAAGAAGGAGGGCCAGATACGAGAATCAAAGCTATTCCCGTCAAGTTGGATGCTGTGTGATTATGGAAGAGAAAAATAACACATCCTGTGCTTTTAAACAACTTTTATGTTCACACGCATAAAGAAAAAAAGGAATATTTGATTTGTTGCAATTTTATGCGAGTGATAGTTCTTACAGTACACAAAAGCAAACAAGAATAATGGCGCCTTTTGCTAGCCATACTGAAGCGGAAACCAGCCTACATGCAGGTATTTTCAGGTCAATACGCGCTGACTCAGTCAAGGCCTCGCGTGTAGTGCATGCAACGCGGAATGGTGCTGGCGAAAGTTGCCAACCTCGCAATCTTACCCGAGTAAATAAACTTTGGTTTTATTTTAAGGTGCCTCGCGACGCTTACTTTTTTCTACTTTTTATATGTTTTATTTTTACGTTTTCTCTGATCGATGCACTAGGTTTAATTACTTTTGCCTTTATATTTTATGAGATTCAGTCCCCGCTTAGGCAACAAACAAAAAAACAGTTGAGAAAAACAAAAGTCCTACAAAACGCTGAAAAGAAGAAGTTAGTTCTAGGATTTTTACATTCCGTCAACCATACAGGGTCACCTCAGGATGAATCATACAGTCACAGTTACTTTATACCAGGGCAAAACAATAAGACATCTAAACGCAAGTTATAAAAAAAAAAGTTTTAAAAAAGGCAACCCACAATTTTTGACACAACACAATCAACAGCAAACATTACCACCACCACCATCAGTATTTACATTTCATTTGTTTACAACTAAAAAAAGGTACGAACAGACGTGTTCTCTTTTGCAGATCATTTCAGTACAAAATTAAAACGATCAAATCACAAGTATCTAATTCACTGTTATGAACAGAGATATGTTTGGGAGCCAGTATTTATGTTCCACAGGCACTCAGTTATATCGGACAACTTGTGATGACAAGCAGTCTGACCTACACTAGGCACAAGTAGTTAAGTGTCATGTTAAGCATCCCTGCACTGAAAAATATAAACTAAAACCATTGGCAATTTTGAAGAAGAAAAAAAGGCAATTTATTTAAATCAATTAGCAACAATTTCATACAGAATTCATTCGATTTCAAACAACAACAAAATAGACACGCACTCTAAAATGCCTTCACCCTTCTTTTCAAAAGTCACCCACGCAACTTGCATTCATAGCTGTCAATAGTGGGAATATATTATTGCCACCATTTGATGGAAGACACTGGGTGTACTTTTAAGGCAGGTTCCTTAAATGGAGGAAAGAACTGTCAGCAAAAAAAGTTTAAAAACAAAACAAAAACAAAAATCATGAAGAAAAAAAAATCCTCTCCACTTTTGGCACTTACAACATGTTTTTACCCACAACCAAACAAGCTGTGAGTAAAAGGCTGAAGGACATGCAATCAATCTGCAATGTTTTGATCATGTCTGTAACCTACTTTTCATTATTTGTCATTGCCCTGAGATTTTTCTACATTTTTTGAAAAAGTATGGTGAAACAATTTTGGAAAACATGGTGAATGGACTGGGAAGACAGACATTATCAGACAGAACTATGGAAACCTTCCTGGCAGTTGGAGAAGCATGTACAACTATACTTTGACCTACTCCAGGCTCTTAAGGGAGAAAATTTCACAGCTCTGGGTTCTCAACATAGGGGACCTTAATTTCTACCCCCACAGTATGCCACTGCAGGCAAACAAACAAAACCACTCAGACAAAGAGCTGGCAAGAAGACGTTAGAAAGAAGAAAAAAATACAAGGCATTTCTGAAGAGAAAGGAGCCCCAAAAACTACTAAACAAACAGTAACACTAACAACAGTAGCTGGGCAGAAGATGCAAGAAAAATCCCTGAATGGAACATACAGGCTACAAAGAAGAAACACAAAAAAGAACAAGTCAAATCATCATCCTGAAAATCTTGGTGTATCTAACCTTCCAAGAAGCCCTCTGCACTTATATTATCATGACAATCATACAGGGTATACAACAAAGACCACTACATCATGATTACAAACAAACCAAAGCTCTACCAGTGATTATGATAGACAGTTTTCAAACCAGTGTGACAGATGTAAGATGTTGAAAGTGGTTCACGGAAACCAGTCAGATAATCACTGTAAGTGTAAGCGGTCAGACACAGAGCTGTCCATACCACAACTATATATTACACAGTACTACAGCAGTACTAGAAAACACCCAAAGTTGTCCCTTCCCTGTCTAGCATGCACACACACAACACACACTCTCCTGTTGTGCTGCGCTTCAAAACTTTTGCTTTTGTTTTTGAGAACCGGTCAAACAAAATCACAACCGACAGTCAGACCAATTGCTGATTTTTTGCTGGTATAATTTATATGCTGATCTTAACCATTATAATACCAGAAATTACCAGTTATTGCAAACCTCAACTACAGTACAATAATTCTGCAAGCACACCAGTAACAAAGTTACAATAAAAGCGTCCCTAAATAGATCTGTTAAACACACACACACACACACACACACACACACACACACACGCACACACACATGTACACATGCACACACACTCACACACACACACACACACACACACACACACACACACACACACACACACACACACACACACACATCCTCATGCACAGTCACATCACTGATGGAGATGGAAGAACAGGAGGGAAAGACATGAAATGTTTGTGGCAGGAGCTACAAGAGAACAGAAGAGCTTTGAGGGAGGACTTCAAAGACTGGAATTCAAAAAATAACTCGTGAGCCCCATGCTAGTTTCCTTTTAGTAATGACTTTCTCTTACAGTTACACACTCCATGATGGTTAATTCTTTCTGCAGGAAGTTTCTCGTACAGTCCCATGCTGCTTTACATGGGGAGTTTCTCTTAGTCTTACACACCCTGTGCCGGTTTATGCAGGAAGCACCTCTTGCTGGTTTATATGGGGACTTTTTCTTACATGCCCAGTGCTGGTTTACATGTGGAGTTTCTCTTACACACCTCATGCTGGCTTCTTTTCTTGGGAGTTTCTCTCCTAAGGTCTATGCTGGCTTTTTTGTGTAGGAAACTTCTTCTTTACAAAACAAAAAGAAAAAATGTAAAGGGAACAAAAATGTACATAACTGAGTAATGTTGCTCTTCAAGGCAGAGGCAGACATCCAATACAGGCTCCACAAGGTTGCATCATGTCTTCCAGCAGACAGTGCTGAAATAAATACAAACATGAAATGGGTACCTGTTAAACAGTAATTATGCAACTAAACACACAAAAAAGAAATAAGTGATTGAACAATTTATGCCAGGCCTTCACCACAAAACCCCTATTCCACACCCTCCCCTTCCTCTGGTGCATAATCCTCAAGTGATCCTGTGGGCTGGCAGGCATTACAATTTATAGTCCAATTACTAACTCCTGTGGTGCAAATTTATGCACAATACCACTCTAAAATTCACAATGGAAAAAGAAGGGAAAGGGGGGGGGGGGGGGGAGGTGCTTGGGGGGAGGGGGGGGGGGCAACAGAAACAGGCAAAATCAATATAAATGTAGTTAGTTCTTGGGTTTTAATGTCAACCACACATGGTCACCTCAGGAAGAAATACAAATGGGCAGAAAGAAAAAAAAATGAAGAAAGAGAAAGACATAAACTATTAACAGCATCAGCAACACTACCATCAGCAACACCAACAGCATAAAGATAATAATTTGGACACAAAGTCAAAGGGAGAGGACAGAGTGTTTGTAATTATAATTTATGGCAGTGGGTGAAGTATGCATGGCTACATTCTGACCTACTCCAGGCCTTAAATCGAGAACATTTGACAGTGCCAGGTTTTCAACAGTGGGAACCTGAATTTCTAAGTCAGTATGCATGGGAAAAGAATGATCACAATTAGCATTTATATAATTATATAATATACATCAATCAAAATAAATTTCAGAATGTCCATAGGTTTGTGGAGTACCTTGTCTACAATGTCATGCACAGCTAACATATATATATTTCACATTTATTAAATTGCATGTCCAGTCTCACAATTATTTTCAAAAAAACAAACATGTGCATACATACATATCGAGGGTTGACTGCTAGAATCCAGTATGACCCCTCTTATTTCCACTAAAAATACATAGTTCTAGCTGTCAACCCTCGATATATATATATATGCAAGTACATGATACATGCTGCTAATTTAGTGTATCTGTTCATTTCTATAACTGGCATATATATACTGGAGTAGCAACACCTATAATGACCTATACCCATCTATTCAACTACTTCTCTAGTCAACAAATTGGAAACACCAATATACACACACATATATATAATGTCATTAAGACTTGCAAATAATAGAAACACAAATTTGGCTACAAATATATTATATACAGGCTTATGCAGTCAACTGGGGAAATAGTGGCTGTCTCCATGACAAGTCCTGTTTGTTTTGAAATTAAATCTTTTGATCCTCACTAATAACCATTAATTCATTAATCCAATCCCAGACAAAGACGTGTCTTAGCTCCACAAACAATGCATTTTTAGTTTTATTTTGACATCACCTTGCAATTTCTAATTACACGAAAAGACTTAAAACTGGATTGCTTTTTATTGTACATGTATACAAATTTCTTCTTTGTGTACCCTGCCAGTTTTGTTGGCAAAAGATTTACATCCACCAATTAAGAAGTGAACGTATTCCTGGAGCAAGTTTCTATAAATATTTGAAAAACTCTTGACTGGGTCATGGGTCTCAGTGATTTCCCCTTTATTTTCCAGTTACCTTGAACCAGGGTTGTCTGAACAGTTCAGATCCCCCCAAAACAGCCTGTTGAGTGGGGGGGGGGGGGGGGGTGCACATAAAGCAGTAAAAAGCACCTTAGTGATCAAACAAAACACCGCAGCTTCGGAAGAAGAAAAAATTGCTCTGTGATTGGCCCGTGAGAAGCCCGTCAAATTGATACCCCCGCCACCCCACCCACCCCCATGCTTGGGAGCACATTTCTACGCCTGATTAAACACATATTTGTCATCCTGGCGTGTGTGTTTTTCTCAAACAGTAGCAGCAATGATTTGAAACTTTTGGAAAGTTGCAGTTAACTTCTGCGATAGTGTGAACCCACTATGACGAGTATGAGTTTCCTCTCGTTTTTCACGCTGCAAACGCAATGTTGTGGAGTCATCGGCGCCATTGTATCAAGTGACAGTGCTGCTTCTTTGACCGGTTACGCTGCATCAATGGCCACAGCTAAAACAAACAGAAAACTGCTGGCACAGAAACAGGTGTCCACGATGGGCCAGCACTCCCGCAATTTTTTGTGACGTAATTATGTCGGCGACTTCCGCTTGGTCGAGTTTGCTCTGCACGTGCGCCATTTGAAGTACTCCAAAAAACAAAAGAAATAAGACACGTTTAACCGTAGCACCAAACCGCGGTAGCCCGCCTAGGGGTGCTCCGAACTTATTCAGGCTCAGGTGTGGTACTGGGATTTAACCCACAAAAACACACTTCAACTTTCGAGAGGATACCATGTCGTGCCGACTACCGACTCAGTCAGCTCATTCTGTGTCAGTGTGTGCACGCGTGTGTGTGTGTGTGTGCGCGTTCATCTTGTATGCGCTGAATTTTGACAATATGTATTTGCCGGTATAGAACGTGTAAGCGCTTAGGGCCTGTGCGGGTTTGGCACACTAAGTATTCATTATCATTAAGTTATTCCCAAGGGACAACGGTGAGGGACTGAACACACTCTTCCCCCAGAGACGGTCTCAGCCCCCTCCATTGGCGCCCTCGAGATGCCAAACTCAGTAGACAACCACTTCCCTACCCCCCCCCCCCCCCCCTTTTTTTTTTTTTTTCTTCTTTTCTTTTCTGTAGCGTGCGGCGCTTTGTGGGCCTGGGCCGCACAACATTAGGATCACACTCCGAGCACCGCTTTCCGGCACCTTCTTCCTTGAAGGAAGGATGTCGTAAACCAGTGCTTGGAGTTTGCATAAGGATGTGCTCGGGCTGTCCTCAGCAAACGGGGGCCCGAAAAAGCATTTTGCCTGCCAGCAGCTCCACATACGGCGGCACTCTGCTACTAGGCAACTGGTAGACCTTTCTTTAAATATTTTTTATCTGGTGACTGGGTCAGGTATTGTCACTGCCTACTTCTCAGTAGCCACTGACACACCCTTTTTGTCACACACCATAAATATCAGTAATGATCAGACACTGATCCTGGATATTACTGGAAGAAGACAAGCACACAGACACACGTTTGTCGCGGCACATTTTACCCTAGCTCGCTCGACACACTGAACACACGCGGGCGGTTCTCAGTTCCGTCCGCGTACAAAACATACGCCGCTTTTGCACAAAGACATAACTCTGTGTGACAAAAACATACCCGAGTAAATCTCGCCAAAACTGCTAATGCTGCCTTGCCGCCATTTCTGTATTAACAGTTGAAAATGTTCAGTCTAATCAACGAAGAGACCTGGTGTCAGCCCCACCACTCATGTCGACTGACTAAACTTGAGCCGGAAAGGCTGCTGTTGTGTTGCTTCGGTTCTCGGTTGACATATTAGGAACAAGCTGAGACCAGTGCGTTAGCATGGTTCAGTATTGCTTTACGTCCACGGAAACCATAAGGCTCGTTAGGACGCAAAGCCCAGGACGGCCACCTCGGACTCAACACAGCTCCTCAGTGAGCTCTGACTATGATAGAGAAAGGCATCACGTGCTCAGTAAAAATTGAGCTGCACGAACAGCCACGGGCCAAATGGAGCTGCCTCCGGTTGACCGGCAGCCACAGGCGCCCGATACTCTGAAAATGTTTGTACCCGTAGGTATACAGGGTAGAAAATTGTCAACAGCAAAGACGATTCAGTTCTTGCAAGCACCTGTCGCTAGTTTCGTTTGTGAAGTCTTCAGTTTTTCGACAGTTAAGGGTCAGAGTTCTGGCACCACTGAATAGCACTGCATGTCTTTTTCTCTCTTTGCAGTTTTCACTGATCGTGGAACTTTTATTCAGTAACATGCATCCATCCATTACAATATACTTTAACTCAACCGGGCCATTCGTACTTTTCTTTGCATAATCAGTTCCTTCCGTTGGTTTCACTACACCGATACTGCACCAGCCTTCCCTCATGCCGCCCAAGAACGAAGTTATTGCGTACTGTCACTGAAGTGACAAAATCGAAGGGAAGTAATCTGCAATTTTCAGTTGCCTTTGTGTGTTTGGATTTTGTTTTAGGTCAACCCTATTTCAAATATTTTTGTCTCCGGCTTGTGTGGCGCTGTGTCTGTAAGTAAATGGTTGCATTAATCCGTAACAGTCCTGTGAAAACATTGTGTTTCCTTTACTGTTAGGGCGATGTTTGTAACGTATGTAATACAATGCGTATCAAAGACGCAATACGCATTCTGTAAACAGTTGCACCCCGTTGGGTGATCCCTGATCTATATTTAGACACCATAGTTAAGTCTTATTAGGCGTATTTGAAAAGGCAACATCATGAAATGCTCCTTTTCTAACATTTCTGGCATCTTGTTAAAAGCTGTGGCTCCTCTAAAGGCTGCATCAAAGCATTTAATTAATTTTCACACTGAAGTCTGTTTAAGTCTATGTTGTGCAGCTTTGAAGTTCTACGTTGTGCATCATGGCAAGCATGGCTGCTCCACACACACACACACACACACACACACACACACACACACACACACACACACACAGCAAATAGAACAAACAAAAACTGAAGAAAAGGTTTAATGTGTGTTGATAAGGCCAACAGTGGAAAGGCATTTGAAAATGGGAGGCAACTGCAGATGGCCAGCACAAGGTCCACTATGTGCGGCATGTGGCTTGGCTTGGACTTCTTCAACTTCAGCTTCACACAGTCTGACCAACAAACAGCTAGGTACAAACAGTTCCACTCTGTTCACACTGACCAACACAAATACACGGCTGGACCTCCTCGAAATAACTTGGGCATTTAACACAATTCAGTCTGGCACAATCCTGTCTTAACCTGTAAACTGTATGATACTGGCCCTCCAACCCCAACCCCCTGAATAAACGAAAAAACAACAACAACAAAACAGCAGTTGGGGCATGGGCATCACAGTTCAGATATGTTCTATATCTTAAAAGGACTGTTTTACCCCTACCCCCAATAAAATAAAATGTGCAGTTGAAGCATAAGGCATCTCAATTCTACAAACAAGCAGAACTGTTTTAACCATAACCCCCCCTCCCCCCCCCCCCCCCCATTATAACTTTTGCAAATGAGCAAGAGTGATGATTCAAACTGATTTTCTTATTTTATATATAATTAGCAAATGAAAGCAACAAGTACACATTTTCACAATCAATCTATCCAAATCAGCCCATAGCTAGAAAGACCATTTAACTAAACTGTAGCTAGAAAGACCATTTAACTGAACTGTAGCTAGAAAGACCATTTAACTTAACTGTCTTGGCAATGAAGAGGTCAAGTGGGTTAAACAGAACTTTGGCAGATCTGTCCACTGAGGGCACAGGCCATCTCTCCTGCTGTCCTTCAGCATGTCATTCAAGACTCCCACCAGAAACCCTCACAAAATGTTTTCAAAAGAAACACAACCCTTTTTTTCTGTTCACAAATAAGCCTTTGTCTTCAGTTCTTGCCCACCATAACATTCAGCTTGTTTTTTTGTTGTTGTTTTTTGGACAGGAATGGTGAATTTGATGGTGGCAGCAACAACTAAACACTAAGGCTTGTTCGCAAGAAGGAAACAATCCCCCCACACCATCCACTGACAAAAACTGGTGTTGGGACCGACACTGACCCCCCCCCCCCCCCCCTCTCATCTATTGACAAGAACTGGTGTAGGGACTGACACTGACCCCCCACCCCATCTATTGACAAGAACTGGCGTAGGGACTGACATTGACCCCCCCCCCCCCCCCAATCCACTGACAAGAACTGGAGTAGGGACCGACACTGAGCCCCCAATCTATTGACAAGAACTGGTGTAGGGACCGACACTGACCAAAACAGAGGAACAGGGCACACACATGAAAGGTGCCCTTTCAAGACCACCTTCTCCAAAACCTTCTCTTCCCTATTTCCATGCAACCAAACCCTTCTCTGAAAGACCACCCTTCCCTTAACGCCACCTCTTCTGAAACATTCTCTTCCCTATTTCCATGCAATGGAACTCCTCTCTAAAAAGACCACCCTTCTCTTAAGACCACTTTCTCTGAAACCTCTTCCCTATTTCCATGCAACTGAACCCCCCCTCAAAAAAGATCACCCTACTCTCAAGACCACTTTAGTCTGTCTTAAAAGAGGGCTCCTCTGGTACTTTTTTTTCTTCTGCAAGTTTTCAATTTTTGTAGGCAGTCTGAACAATAAATGCTCCCTACAACTGATTATGCAACTATATTTTTCAATAGGGAACTGCAGTATATAGCTTGCAAGTGTAACCTGTGACAGCAAGGGAAACACTAATACATACAGGCACAGATTTTTACATAAATGCAGATACACAAATGTATATATGTACCTGCATACATATTTACATGTAAAAGTCTAGTACTGGTACATAAAATTCCATTTCACACACACAAAAAAAGGGAGTTTTCATGAATTTCGGGGTACAGGTGACAAAAGTCAATCAGGGGAGAAAAAAAAAATCACATTTTTAGTGG
Organism: Alviniconcha strummeri; assembly: GCA_963584105.1. NCBI lineage: Eukaryota > Metazoa > Mollusca > Gastropoda > Provannidae > Alviniconcha > Alviniconcha strummeri. The sequence continues at coordinate 8,981,760 of OY757546.1, forward strand.
CAAAAATTTTTTTCTCGAAAATTCAGATGATTAATAATTCAAACAAAAAATTCATTGGTGATTCTCAAATTCAGCACCAAGGAAAAAATGAATTAAAAAGTCTATCAGTGTCACTGCAGTGCACACCATACATGGGGAAGTGCTGACTCATCCACTGAGAACAGGGAGAGCAAGGCCAACTCCAAACTAACAGTTATCATGGACAGCGTCTGGTGGATGTGACATTGGAAGGTAATGGTCCTGCTGTGGGACAGGTAAAGCATTAATGAGCTGAACTAAAGGTCAGTAGACTTGGCCCTAAAAACTGAGTTATACTGAAACATTTCTTCAACAATACACAGCTGAGCATCTTGCACATTACTTTCACACAAAGATTACAACCTGTCACAGCCAAACTAGTGTGGCATTTCTCTCACACAAACATGACAGACTTACACCCAGCTATGGTAGCTTTTCACTCACACAAACATGACCAACTGTTACATCAAAATCAGGGTGACATGTCACATAAACATTGCAGCTGTTCCAGCCAAATTAGGACAGCATTTCTCTCATACAAACATTACAGTTACATCAAAATTAGGGTGACATGTCATACAAACAATACACAGCTGAGCATCTTGCACATTTCTTTCACACAAACATTACAGCCTGTCACAGCCAATCTAGGATGGCATTTCTCTCACACAAACATTAGACTGCTACATCAAAATTAGGGTGACTATCACACAAACATTACAGACTGTTACAGCCAAACTAGGATGGCATTTATCTCACACAAACATTACAGTTACACCAAAATTAGGGTGACACATCACGTAAACATTACAGACTGTTACAGCCAAACTAGGATGATGTTTCTCTCACACAAACCCTAGCTAGACTTACACCCTAGCTATGACAGTTTCTCTTCCACACAAACATGACAGAAACTTACATCAAAAATAGGGTGACATGTCATATACACATTACAGACTGTTACACACAAACTAGGATATTTTTCTCATGCAAACATTTACACTCAAACAAGAGTTGTATTTCCTTCACACAAACACCACAGGCTGCAACACCCAAATGAGGGTAACACTTCTTTCACAAAAACACACAAGCTACTCTAAAACTACAATGGGCAGACACATGTGTGTTCATAGTGAAATTCATTGGAACAGATCCTCAAGGGTATAAATTAATTAATAGCAGGACTATTGGCAGATTTGTATTGCAATTACATCCTGTAAATGATATAAAAACCAACTCCCCTGAAACTTGGAAACACTGTCGTAAAACATATCCAATGGAATTGTATCATCAGACAACAGAATTACATTTATGCAACAATTCAAGCAGAACACTGCATAGATTATGCAAAATCCACCCAGACTGCTTCCATAACAAACTTGGATTGTTTAAATAGGAAACATGATTAAGATTTGCTCACAGCTGCCCTGCTATGCAATCCTGAACACCAATTTTGTAAACATAAGGCTAGTATAGTGCAGGGAGGGGTTACACACAGGGGGATTTGTGATTCTTGTCTATGAATTAAATACCTATCTACAATTCAACACTGACTTAAAATGAGTCAAAACATATACATGCCTACTTTAAAAGTACAAAGGTCACAAGACTGATTCTGTTCTATAATACAATGAATTTAAAAAACAACAACTAATGAATGATACAGGGGTGTACGAAACATTATCTGTATCCCCATCATCTTCATTAACTATATTTGTGTTTTCTTGAAAATACAACAAAGTCCATTATGTCTTACTGTAAAATTCTTAATGCAATGTAATTCCAGTCTCAGAAATGGGAATGTGATGGCACAAAATAGTCTGAAGCCCCCCCTCAATCCCTAGCAACACCATGGCAGTCAAATTCTGCAAGCTGATGACATTGTGGGGCCTCAGATGTCCGGCTGACATATTAGGGACAATTCTGTGAGCATTCCCACACCTGCACTGTGCAGGGCTCCGGGCTGCCAATAACCTGAGCAGCTTCAGCCAATCAGAACGTCACAATAAACATGCTGCACTGAAAACCCAGTGTGGCCACCATGTCTAGGACACCATCAACTAAAGCAGTGCTAGACTGGCAAGTTGTGAACAAAACCTTCAAGATAAGCAATGGCACATGCTCACAAGATATCAGCTGCAATCAAACTATGCCCATCTGAATGTTGGAATGGGATGGGACTCTAATTATTGTGCATTCCACCCATTAACACAGTACCACAAAAGGGTCAGATGGAAAGCTTGTTGAGAAGGGAGGTGGGGCCAAAAGCTCGATACAAAACCCTCGGCTCAGCACCACAACTTTACGTCCTTGCCAAAGAGAATCTTTGGTCCGGCATAAAAGCATTTTACAGGATGGTCCAGTCTCAGAGATGGGAATTTTACCGGATATGCATACAATTTCCAATTTTACAATGGTCCAATTTGACAGGAAATGTGTACAACAGTGCTGATCGCAACTCGATGCAGCAAACAACCAGCACAGAGCACCAGCTGGCCAACCACCATTAGCAAAACAAATGAATTATAATCATTATAGAGGGTTACAAATAGACGATTTCCAGAAATAACAGGTGAAGATAATTTGACAGTGTTTTCTTACTCTGGGAGAGTGAAGTCCCTGAATGGAGGCGGCAGTGGAGAAGAGCCCATCTGTGACAGTTTTAGATCTTCAGGCATGGAGCTATTATAATTTATACTAGACTACCAGCTGGGGGAACCCACTATCCGATTGCATGTTCCCCATGAACAGTGAGTGCATGATTGGCATTTCTGATGCCTTTTCTGCCTTTTGTTTCTGAGTATTCATCATCTTATTTGGGGATACCTCAGTGGTTTGAGTGCTGGACTTGTGACTGAAAGGTCGTGGGTTTGAATCCCTGCAGGAGCGGTGGGAGAATTTTCTTTTCCATGGTCAACTTTCTGTGCTGACTCTTATTTCAGTATCCATTCCACCCCCGTGTTACTGCAGTAGCACGTAAAAGATCCCGGTCATTCTGCCAAAAGTGCAGGTGGCAGGTTACAGCTAAATACGCATACACCTTACATATGTGGCTTTGCATGAAGTGACATGGAGCATGGTTGTATGGTGTACACAGACCTTGTGCCGAGACAGCTGCAGTTTCATGTGGCACCAGCCATGCCAGCGCTGTAAGTGCACCACTTCAGTGGATATTAAAAAAACGCACTATACAAAGCCAGTCACTCATGTAGAACCACATGCAAGCACAGCGAGTCCGCTCAAGAGAGTGGAAAATAGCACTATATAAGCGATCATCAATCAATCAATATTCCCCATGTGCTCACTGTACCCCCAACAAAAGTGTGCCTATTCTGCGCTACACCCACAGGCAAGGACCTATATATGTATACAGGTCCATGCCTGTAGGCACTTACCAAGTGCAGTCCCCTGGATTTCTGAAGATCGTCTATTACCAAGATCATGCAATTCATTTAACACATCAAACAGAATTTAAAAAAGAGGGCTCTGATTATATAGTTGCATACCAGGACTCTCAAAGGAAAAGCAAATTCAGACCCCCCAAAAGGTCACTTATATACATGTACACAGTACAGACCACAGTTTCCTTCAAAATGAGGGTGCAGGTGGGGGTGTAGGAAAGGGGGTCAGGACTGGAGGGGATGGGGGGGGGGGGCATGGCATAGCACCAGAAAAATGTATACCAGTTGTCTCCATTCTGTGATGCGACAAGATTACCTGTTAGTCATTTTTTCCCGATGTCTGATACAAAACTCTCTTTGTTCATCCAGTGTGGGTCATTTTTCTTTCACTCTATGATGTGATGCCACATCACTGTCCAACTCTGTCTGCAGCACTGGTAATTTCTCCCCATTTTGTGATATCAACTATTTATCTTTCTTTCCCACAATGTTGGTTATTTCTCAATTCTGTGATGCCACAGACTATCCACCTCTCTTGTCCAATGTTGGTTACTTCTTCCCATTCCACAGCATTGCTGTTTCTCTTTGTCACCAGTGCTGGTTACCTCTCTCCATTCTGTGGTGTCATCGGCTGTTCACCCAAGTGATGTCACCAGCTGTTCACCAGAGTGATGTCACCAGGCGTTCATCCAAGTCCCCAGAGCTGGATTCATCACTGCCAGTGCTGATGTTACTTGTTCTGGAACGTCTTGAAGAAGAAAAGTTGTTTACCTGGGTTGCTTCTCAACAAAGCCATCAACACTTCATGTCTCTATCACCCGTCTGGACCCCTGCTGTCATCCTTTTATCTGCTCTCCTCAACCTTCTACTCTCCCTCCCAGTCTCTGCCCTGTCTCCATCACCTGCTTTCACATTTTTATCTCTCTCCTTTTCCGTCTCCAGCAGCAGGTCTTTCTGACTCTCCACCCTCTAATTTTGTGGAGCTGTTGCCTGTCTTCTATTAGTCTGTCTCCACCCTCTAATTTTGTGGAGCTGTTGCCCGTCTTCTATTCGTCAGTCTCCATCTCCTCTCCTTCCTTCTTTGCAGTCACTGTTGCCGCTGCTGCCATTGTTGTTGCTGTTGTTGCTGTTGTTGCTACATGCTGATGATCTTCTTCAGCTTTAGTCGCCTTCTCGGCCGATTCCGTGCTTGTTGGTTGGTCATTCGAGGACTCGTCCGTGAACTGGAACACAACAAAAGTGACGTTAGATATCCAGTGATTGTGTTATGCACGGCACCCCTTTCACTCTCAGCTCTGTTTGTCTCCTTTTTTGTTCTTAATACAATCAGTACACCTATTACATGGAGAAAAAGATGACAAGAGGCTCATTACTGCTGATGCTGAAAGACTTCAAACAGACAGGAATACAATTTTATATATATTGACTTGTTACGTGCAATGCTACTAACAAACTGAGCTAATGTATGAGAGTGTTGTGGCCATGTCCAAAGATCAATAAAATTCAGATGATATACTTAAAGAGTTCCATTCACCAGAATACTTTTACAAGCTCTGTAATCTACTTTAAAAACAAACCTTCACGTGTGTCAACTTAATCCCCCCCCCCCACCCCAGTCTTTCAATGCACTGAAACTTGCCTTTAAAACAGTTTCAAAAGCATGATTGCAATCAGATGCATGTGTATGTGTGCCTGTGTGGATGTGCATGTGTGACCTCTTCAACTTAACAGCTAATGCTGGAATCTTCTTGGATTCTATACATGTGAACATCATCAATCTGTCCTTGACAGCACAGTTGGCAGCCTGTTCATATCATTTCCACTTTGTTCATTGTGTGCTTCCTTCACATTTCTCCTCTGTTATCAAAATGAGGATCCTGCTGAAGTACGTATATATGCAAGCCGACATCACCATAAAGCCTTGGGCCAAAGCCCGACTCTTAAGAAAGCAAAATAAGCAATTCAAAAACCAAAATGCTTGAAAAAACACACACGCAAATACACACAGAATTAACAGCTGTACAAACACAACAGACCAATGGATTAACAGCAAAACCACCGGAAAAGTCATGACACTGAGGAAGGAGAAGGAAGAGGAGACGTTCCATCACGAGCACAACACTGACTGCACTGCACTAAGAATGAAATCAACCATAACAGGGCCCTCAGAAAGGAAATAAAGTTACAACAATCCACAGTCAGAAGAAGATACTCATACGAGTCATAGTTGTTCACACAGTAGAACCTACTGAAACTGGGTCCTTTTCTGAAAGTAAGTGAATTTCTGTTTCAGGCAACTGGATTTGAAATGTGTCTTGCACATGCTTTCTTGCACAATCTTTAGTTCTTTTATAGCACATTTCTGCTAAGAGGAAATTTGATGTGCCAAGCAGCCTCCCTGGCCATAATGGTTTTTGTGCTGGGACCATTTACACCAGCAAAAGTTTCCCAGCTGAGTTTGGGCTGGGCAGGAGACACTGTGCTTACACTTGGCTGCCCTGGAACGCATGCAAGCCATGCTCTGCTCTGCTCCACAATAGGGCTGAGTGCGGCTCACATTCCACTGCACACAATCTGACATCATGCCCGAAGTTTCTTTGTTTTTTTAAAACAAATAAAAAAATCTGCAAGTGCAAGATTTGTAAGAATCATGGCAGACAGATCACACGTTTTGAGCAATGATGACATCAAACTTCCGACTGAAGTTGGCTGTAAATGCAGCAAGGTGGGCTGATCCGAAGCCAAGCCAGACTGCAGGTGGGGAACCAGTCCTGACTGTAGTGTAAATGGCCCTGTTGCAAGCATGTGTACCATGACCGTTTCCATATCCAAAACATGCAATCAAACAGAAGGAAAGGAGGGCAACAAGGAGACACAGCATGCAGATGACACAAGAGAAAATATGAACACATATACAGAGCTAAAAAGTAACCAACCCCGCTGGAACATGATCTGTACACGAAATAATCAGGGGTACAAGGGGTTGAGAAACAATAAAACTCAAACCACATGCAGTGGAATTCCATCAAGAAGAACTTAAGACAAAGTGACTTGAGGAAGAAATGATTTTGATGTTTCCAACCACCTTGTCTTAAATGGGACACCAAGCAAAGACCCAAGCTGTCCTAAAATCATACAATTCTTTCCCTCCACGGCTGTTCTACCAATATTTATGCCACAGAAACACTCTCCTGCTTCAGTCTGAGCTCCTCAATGTACAACCATTTGGGTTTGTTCTTTCCCAGTCAAGTTAAAAAAAGGTTGGATTATGATGCAATATACACATCTGCCATGTCACAGACACAGACTGCCAGGCACAAAATGGCACTGCTCATGGCCATGTTTATTTAACTTGCAAGCAGTAATTTAACAACAACAACAAAATCATAACTAGACCACAAATTAACTAAAAAATTGCTGTGAGTGTATTTTTGGTTTCACTGCTACTAATTGGGCATTTTTGCTTGGTGTCCCCTTTAAATGGGATTTTACTATAAATGCATGTGACTTCCAGCTGTAAATATATATGCATTACATGAAAATCATACCAGCTAATCATTTTTGTCCACAAACACCAACCATTCAACAACAGATGATCACATATCAAACACACTGATCAACTACAGCAACTTGCAACAGTAACAATTCCAACTTGGCATTAGAGAGAGAAAGATTCAAAACAAGTTTGGGGGTGGGGGTGGGGGGGGTTACAGGTGAAAATGCAGCAAAAGCACAGTGTCTAATGCATACAGTGGAATAGTGCACAGGCTCCCTTTGTTACCTGGTTACACAGTTTCGTAACGCCAGTTTACTCACAATTCCACTTCACCCCATTAGGGCCACAAAATGAGAGTGAGCTCCAGCTCTGGACCTCAGTCCGATTCAATAATGTAACGATAACAACAATAATAATTTGTTTCAAGTATGATTTGGGCTTGGAGCACCACATTTTTTACCTCAAAAAGGTGACACAAATTTTCGGGTTTGTGGTCATTTCTCTATCTACTTGGTCTACTTTCTCTATCTACCCCCCCCCCCCCCCCCCCCCCCAAATCTGTGTATTAATTACACAATAAAGATCAGACAGGTTCACTTGTCACTGAAGACTATTGGAGAACTTTCTTTTCTTTTTTAAACAATCAAATGACATCAAAGTATATACTTCAAACTTGACCTTGACCTCATGACAAAATTACCCATTTTTGAACAAAAGCAAGCTGAATCTATTTCTGAAATCTGCAGTCTTTGGCAATCTCTCTCTCTCAATCTTACTGGTGTGTGCTTTCTTTCTCTCTCTAAGCCCTCTGGTCTTATGGCTGCCATGGAAACAATGAGGTCACCTGTGGGGGTCAGTGTGCACAGGGTTAGTGACACTGGGCGATGTGTCAGAGTGGCGGCTGCTGGGTTCTAAGTGCTGCAGACCAGAGAGGGGCGACAGAAACAGACGATGATGAGTTGTAGGCCGTGAGTAGTACAAAGCAGAAGCAATGAATGAGCTGACATATGGGTATCAAGCAAAAACAGACAATGAGTTGATGTCATGGATTAATTAAGGCAGAAAAAAAAAGAAGAAGCAGCAGCTGCACACAGTTCTTTAATGCTCTGCGGTCATTGAAACTTAATGCTCTGTGTATTCTCATTGTCCACAACCTACAGCTTGTTTGTGAGTATACAACTGCACAGGTCATGCATCATGTGTAGATGGTGGGGTGAGGGGGGTGGGATTTTCATATTTATCACCTAATCAACCCTGCATGTTACATGGGGTGGGGGGGGGGGGGGGACCGATTCCATTTTGAAAAACTAAGACAGTACAACACACCTATGCAACTAATAAACTACCAGTTATATTAAACAACAGTATGTCATCAGTGTCTGTGTAACTGCAAGACCTCAATCTGCCTTGCTGGATGTGAGCTCTTGCACAGGCACGGCCCATATACACACACGTACAATACTGTTAATATACAAGATGCATAAATGCCCTTCATTAACAGACAAATCCAATGCAGGCTTTGTTCAAACTTTTTTCATTATACCTTCATTGGTGAAGGACAGAAGGAAGGGCTGTTTGAAAGTGAAGATGTGCATTTGTATAATCACAAACTCTGATCAATTCAGATAATGCCAGAACCTAGCATTCTGTGTGCAGCATCAAGCATCCCACCACCATTACAGAACAGTTCAATGAAACAGTCCATGTGCACCGACATGTTTCAAACAGCATTCAAATTTCAACCCATCACCATAACTTCATGAAGAAAACTGTGGGCACAGACAAAATAAAGTATGTCCGGTTGATGAAATGTAGCTGGGTGGGTAAGGGAAGCATACAACTACTGCACATAAACTGTTACTTCAGTGATAATATGTGTGGATGAGGCTATGATCACAGCTTAAGACTCATGAAAAATGAGATGAGAAACCACAGTCACAGTTAGTCCAAGTAGCAACATTTGATGCTCAATAAAAACGTGTCATACAAACAACTGTGACAGTTACAGCGGGCACTTCACAACTTAATGCTCTGCCTAGAGCAACAGGTTTTGCAGTCATGCAGTTAAACAGTAAACAGGAAAAATACAGGCAGTCTCAATGCTCTAATTCTGTGACTGCATCAGCAACAACTGGGGTATCAGGTTATCACAGGCACTTACCTACTGTGAATCCCTTTAAAATGCACTAGTATTTGTTATAATGTTAGGAAACAAAACAATCCTACACATCTTGTCAAACATTTGATTATTTTGTTACTTGTAACAAGCAACTGAAGATAATCTGCAGCAACAACAAAACATAGTGCAAATCCTAATAAGACTTCATGCAGAAGCCAGTACTCAAGAAAAGACAATTTTTCTGAAAGTCATGTCTCAAAGACCTGTGATAGAAAAGACCCATGTCTTGTTAACCAACATATCTATCATTTTCTTTTCTTGTTTTCTGGAAAATATCAGCCCTTTTCTGTGTCTTTAAAAAAATTTTTTAGATACTTTTTAAGTGTATAGTCTTTTATTACCTTCTTTACAAACAAAAACAACCCCTCACAATGTATGGGAAAATTTTACTATTTCCAGGCAATTTAAACCTCCATAAGAGTTTATACTTTATGACAGTCTTCAAGTTTCTGTAAAAATAACCTTTTCACTAAAACAGAACAAGAGAGAGAAAGAATCTCTAAGTATCATAATCATACTTCCATGACAATAGGGTTCTTGTTAAAGTAAAAGTCCAAGGTTTTTAAGTATGCAAAATGACCATCGAAATGATTGACAAATGAGTCACTAGTTTCAAATTTAATGAAATAAAAAAATTAAAACATGTTTAATTGGGGTTTTAATTGATTTGATTTTCTGTAGGCTGGCCGAGACTACAATCTTGGGTTCTCCATTAGTCACGTGACTTTCCCAAAGTGACGTCAGTCTGGGGAGTCAGTGCAGTTGCCATCTTAGATTCTTCAGTAAACTGTGTATGTGTGTGGTCGACAAAAAAGTTAACTATGCCGGCCTACTGTGTTGCCACGAACTGTAACAATTCGCAGACGACCCCAAGTATAACAATGCATGAGCTCCCACGCAGTCGACCCGCAGTGAGGAGAAAGTGGATTAAATTTATACAATGCAAACCAGCTGACTTCCTTGCTGCACTGCATCACGCCCATTTGTGTAGCGAGCACTTCAGTGAGTGCGATTTCACAAACCCCATGCAATACCGCATGGGGTTTGCTTCGAAGCTGACACAATGCTCCAGTACTCTTTCAAAATCCTGCCTGACGCCTGTCAAACTGATATGGCTGTATCCTTGTGGGTCTCTCAGGCAAAGTATCAGTTCCGTCTTCGGAGCTCGAGTTGGCCATTTTGCAGCGACTCCCCAGAGTGACGTAGTAGGCATATGGTCACATGATTTGGGCATCATGGCGACGCTTTCGGTATGACAGAAAATGCCTTTTTCATGCATTTATAACCCTCAGATCAGTTTCACCTACATCATCGTTCTCAGCGAGCTTTAACGGAAATCGTGTCAAAAATCACCCCTAACCTTGGACTTGTCCTTTAAGACCTACTGTGCCCCCATCCCCTTTTTATTCCAAGAACGATGAGGTGTTCCGCTGTCCATTAACTAAAAATGCTGTTCCATTCCCATACAGTATCACAGGTTTGTTGTTACACACTGTATATAAAGACTTCACCAGCCCACCATCTCAGCAAGAGCCACATAATGCTGACACACCAAAGGTTAGTTCATCATTCTAGTTCTGCAGCTGTCTTACATTGTGTTCTGCCTTAACAAAAGGTTGTTTGGCTTGGCCAATTCTGACCTTTGCTATACACATTACTGCTTACACAGGGTTTCCTAGTTTTCTGAAGACATTTTTGACTGGGGCGAACCAAAGCAGATTTGGCTGTGGTCAGGACTACCCTCAACACAAAAACAAACTGCAGGTGATACAGGTAGAGCAGCCTAGTCAAACCACTAACAGCTGGTGATGTCTCATCATACAGGTACAGCAGCCTAGTCAAACCACTAACAGCTGGTGATGTCTCATCATACAGGTACAGCAGCCTAGTCAAACCACTAACAGCTGGTGCTGTCACATGGGTACAGCAGCCTAGTCAAACCACTAACAGCTGGTGATGTCTCATCATACAGGTAGAGCAGCCTAGTCAAACCACTAACAGCTGGTGATGTCTCATCATACAGGTACAGCAGCCTAGTCAAACCACTAACAGCTGGTGTTGTCACATGGGTACAGCAGCCTAGTCAAACCACTAACAGCTGGTGATGTCTCATCATACAGGTACAGCAGCCTAGTCAAACCACTAAAAGCTGGTGAGGTCTCATCATACAGGTACAGCAGCCTAGTCAAACCACTAACAGCTGGTGTTGTCACATGGGTACAGCAGCCTAGTCAAACCACTAACAGCTGGTGATGTCTCATCATACAGGTACAGCAGCCTAGTCAAACCACTAACAGCTGGTGATGTCTCATCATACAGGTACAGCAGCCCAGTCAAACCACTAACAGCTGGTGTTGTCACATGGGTACAGCAGCCTAGTCAAACCACTAAAAGCTGGTGATGTCTCATCATACAGGTACAGCAGCCTAGTCAAACCACTAACAGCTGGTGTTGTCACATGGGTACAGCAGCCTAGTCAAACCACTAACAGCTGGCGATGTCTCATCATACAGGTAGAGCAGCCTAGTCAAACCACTAACAGCTTGTGATGTCTCATCATACAGGTACAACAGCATAGTCAAACCACTAACAGCTGGTGTTGTCTCATCATACAGGTACAGCAGCCTAGTCAAACCACTAACAGCTGGTGATGTCTCATCATACAGGTACAGCAGCATAGTCAAACCACTAACAGCTGGTGATGTCTCATCATACAGGTACAACAGCATAGTCAAAAACTAACAGCTGGTAATGTCTCATCATACAGGTACAGCAGCATAGTCAAACCACTAACAGCTGGTGATGTCTCATCATACAGGTACAACAGCATAGTCAAACCACCAACAGCTGTTAATGTCTCATCATACAGGTACAGCAGCATAGTCAAACCACTAACAGTTGTGTTGTCTTCCACCTCTCATTTCTTTCCAGCATGCTTTTTTATCTCTCCTGTCTTTCCTCATTTCTCATCTTCTGCTTTTTAAGTATTGCATGCACAAACACCACTGCAACAAATGATTCTTTTCATCACATTAACTGTAAATGAGGTTTGAACTCTCTTCATAGCACTGTCAAATGGTTAATGAATATGCAACATCTACTGACCACACAGTTAGAACTGGGTTAGATGTTAGCATGACAAAGCCTTACCTTCTGCATATAGGCTAGCTGCTGTTTAGTTCAATGAAACACAAAAAGCAACCAGTGAATTGAATGAAGTGCCTGTTACAGCTCCTGAAGCTTAAAACGCTCACTCCAGAATGGACATTATACAAGCGGAACAGAAAGTTGAGAGGAAAAATTCTGTGGGAGGTAAGGGGCGTTAAAAATGTAGTTTAGATCTGGACTTGTTCACCCCTGTTCAATGTTCCACAGTGCTGGGTTCTTGAGAACCTGCAGTGTAGACGTGCGCTGACATAAAGTGGAATTTCATTCGTCCTCACACCAGTAATCTAGAAAACCCTGGTGTGCAGACAATTCCACTAACACTTCACTGCTAACTGGGAAATCATGTTCCAGATTTGTAAGCCAAAATACAGAGTAGAAACAATCATCATACCCAAATACCAAATGACCGGGTTGAGCAAACACTATTTAATATGGCTTAAATTTATACAGAGCTCCCCTGTGGCTTAAAGAGCTGAATTCATTTCTACCATTCTGTGCGTTGGGGTGTAACTCAATGTATATATATCTGTCTACATATCAGCCCACTCCCCTGCCTCCCATCTCATTCTTTGTAAAGCACTCAGGGCTTTTTACGAATTTGCACTTTAGAAATGATCATTATTATTATTATTTGTTACCAGTCATAAAGTAAAAGAAGAGTTCTAAAAGGATGGCACTTAATTAGTTAATAATAGTTAGTCCTCTTGTCATCATTACTGCAGCAAAAAAGCTTGACCTCCACAGAGCATCTCCTTCCTTTCACTTGTCACGGCACTACTGTCAGCCTGACGTCAGCGACACAAGGCAAGCAAAGTTCAGTGGGGATGCACACGATTCATCCAGCCAGAAAACCCATTCATAATATGGACCAATCTATTGGGGATCAGGCAGTCCAGATTAACAAAGTTCCACTGGATGCAAAAAAGGCTCAAAAGATTGGTTTCAAGAGTTGTACTGTTCAGCAAGTAGAATTCAATAGGGCAGTACAAAAACCCACGTAATTATATAGTCATAGTAATCATACTAACGTACACAGGACAAAAACCCACACCTGTATTTATACCCACACACACGTCAAATATAGCCATCCTTAGTCACCCTATTACACTTTCTGGCGTTTATAGAATTAAAAAGAAAAGCAAAGCAAATGCCTAAAAGCTTAAAAATAAAACAGTAACCTCTCACCTCAAAATGATTGCCAATGAGATGCTGCAGTTCGTGGGCAATGAGCAGTTTGGAGGTGGGGAACTCGCGATCACAGTACTGACAGATGTACACATTGCCTTCAGCAGGCGCTGCCTCATCTGCTGGATTCCCGTCTCTCGTCCTCTCAGCTTCATCCGCAGCAGCTGATGTGCTGGGCTGGGAATCAGCTCCTTCTGCACCTTCACTGGTGGCTAATGCTTTGCCAGCTACAGTCAGTGCATTGCTCACTCCTTCTCTACCCACAGTATCTTTCACATCAGTTTTGAGCTTCTTGGCAGTTTGGTTTTTGCTGTCCTCTTCTTTATCCCCTGCATGACAGCAAGTAGTCATAGTCAACTCCCACTCCTGTATGTGCAACGTGCAACCATAGACAATATTCATGTCACAGCAAGTAGTCAGTCATAGTCAATTTTCACTATCTGTATATAGTATATAGTCAGTTCTCACTGTCTGTACACCATGCAGCCACACATGCTATCTATGCAACAACAGGCAGTCACACTGAGAGCAGTTTTCAGTTGATTTATGCTCTAGTTTGCTCAAAATTAATTTATGAAACTTGCAAAAACACAGCTGTAAGAGCTGCCATTTTGTGTTGGACAGTCTGTGTCTGTGTCGTTGACATGAAGCAAAAGATAATTTGGGTGTATAAATACTGATAAGTTACTAAGGTTCAAGATGGAAATATTTGTGTGTGCATGTCACTGTGAGTGAGTGTGTGTGTGTGTGTGTGTGTGTATGTGTGTGTGTGTGTGTGTGTGTGTGTGTGTGTGTGTGTGTGTGTGTGTGTGTGTGTGTGTGTGTGTGTGTGTGTGTGTGAGTGTGTGTGTGTGCTTGCGCACATGCAGCTGCCTGTTTTGTGAGGCTGCAATGCTAGCTCTTCCTAAACCACCACTTTTGGAGCAAAGTCCAAGATATATATTCAGATTTGTTAATCAGGATTGGTGAACGCCATCTTATGACTGCCTGCCGCTATGAATGGAACATTAAAATGTGCCACTGTGCCACCATTGCCTATCTTACTTTCTTTAAAGTGTTGACGAAACCACAGGTCAACATAAAAGAAAAAAGAAGAAGCAGTAACGTAAAGGCAAAAGCAGAACAGGTACAACTTTATTCCCAAGTGTCAATACAGTTGCACTAGGAACATTCTGTGGTGCCAAGGTACATTCATCACACATTCACGCCAGTCATAAAACATTAAATTACACAACCAACCTTCATGATTCCATTTCTTCTGAGCCTGCTGTGCCCTGTGCAGTCTTTGTTTGGAAGCAGTCTGAAACTTTTCTGCCACTTCCAAGGCCTGAGTGAGGTCAATTTCATTCACCTCCTGGGCACGCTCACTCTGTCCATTCTCAATAAGCCAATCAGAGAGCTCTGGCAGAGGGCAGAAATGGACTCGAATGTGCTGAGTCAACAGCTGCTGCTTTGGCGCACTGCAAACATGTAAATGCTGTCTCAACTACTGACTGAGAGAAAGAGGCATTGCCTCTGAAACAGAGAGAGAAGGACAGACACAGAGACGGACAGAGAAAGAGAGGGTGGGAGGGCCAGAGAGATTAATAGCGTGGCGATGGGTGCAGGAGTGGAGAGTAACACAAGTAGATAGTTACTTGACAATCAATGCCCAGTCAACCATGCAGGTTTATATCATTTTCAGGGCAAAATAGCACACAAAAATATCAAACACAACAGCAGAAAGAACATGACAGAGACAACCAAACACATCTGAGACTTTCAGCAGCCATTTTACAAGATTCTTTCTCAAAGGAGCCTCTGAACAACCATAAAACAGCCTCAGCAAAGGAAACTACACCGCAACTGTAGATGAGGCTACAATGTAATGAAATAGAGATGATAAAAGAAATTAAAGGGGCAAATCACTGGCAAACCAAAGTCTTTCCACTGACCTGTAGTCGCAGTAGGGGCAGTGGAAGCTGCTCTTGGCCAGGTGGAATCGCAGGTGTGTCAGCAGATGGTCACGCCGCACATTGGCATAGGGGCACCGGTCGCAGCGATACAGCTTCTTGGGTTCAGCATCAAAGGAGTTGTTGTCATCATTCTCATACAGCTCCAGATGGTCATGGACAACGCTGATGGTGACAGGCTCGGATGAGTCGGTGGGAGGCAAAGCACTGGCCAGGGCTACGTCAGCAGGTACCTGATGGGCAAAAGGATGAGGACAAATCAGTCTAGGTAACTGATGGGCAAAAAAGGATGAGGACAAATCAGTTTAGGTACCTGATGGGCAAAAACGGATGAGGACAAATCAGTCTAGGTACCTGATGAACAAGGATGAGGACAAATCAGTCTAGGTACCTGATGGGCAAGGATGAAGACAGACAGATTCAGGTACCTGACTGACAAATCACTCTAGATACCTGATGGAAAAGGACCAAGGCAGATTGGTTCAGGTACCTGATGGACAAGAATGAGGACAAATCAGTCTAGGTACCTGATGGACAACGATGCACAAATGGCTTCAGGTACCCAACTGACAAAAATGTGGACAAATCAGTCTACCAGGGCAAACTGGTCCAGGTACCTGATCGACAAGAATGAGGACAAATCAGTCTAGGGGCAGACAGATTCAGGTACCTGATCGACAAGAATGAAGACAATTCAGTTTAGAGAGTTTGCTTTCTTCCCCCCCCCCCCCCCCCCCCCCACCTCTGTAATTACAGGCAAAGTTTGCACTTACAAAGACACTTTCAACAGCCAGAACTTCACAGCCACTGCTGCAAAGCTTGCACGGTTCCACCACAAGTATGTGTTTGCTGAATCCATCCCCGCCCGCTTGAAATATTTCTATACCTCATTCAAAGGCTGCAGACTGAAGGAAATCAAATGTTTAGCACTCCTAAATGGCTTTGCACTGGTTGGAGAATTGATTCTGTTCTCTTACCTCCTTCAAATGCTATGCACTGGTTGTAGAAGGCCTAGACGGCCAGCAAGTTCTGTTTGTTCTCTTACCTCCTTCAAGTGCACAGGTTGGAGAAGGACAGGTTCTGTTCTCTTACCTCCTTCAAGACAGTGCTGCTGTCTGGAGGACAGGTTCTGTTCTCTTACCTCCTGCAAGACAGTACTGCTGTCTGGAGAAGGACAGGTTCTGTTCTCTTGCCTCCTTCAAGTTTAAGTGCTGCAGAAAAACCTGGTGACCAGCAGGTTCTGTTCTCTTACCTCCTTCAAGTGCTGCAGTCTGGAGAAGGACAGGTTTTGTTCTCTTACCTCCTTCAAGTGCTGCAGGTTGGGGGACAGGTTTTGTTCTCTTACCTCCTTCAAGTGCTGCAGGTTGGAGGACAGGTTTTGTTCTCTTACCTCCTTCAAGTGCTGCAGGCTGGAGTACAGGTTTTGTTCTCTTACCTCCTTCAAGTGCTGCAGGTTGGAGAAGGACTGGGTGGCCAGCAGGTTCTGGTTGGGCATGAGGTGAATCCTCTGGTGCTGTGCCAGCAGGGTGATGGAGGGCACGGAGTAGTCGCAGTACTGGCATGTGTGGCGCTGCCGACTGCCATGCAGCTCCATGTGGCGCAGGAAATGGGAGCGTTTGCCGCTGGCATAGGGACACTTCTCACAGCTGTACTTCTTGAACCGCGAGATCTCCAGCAACGTATCCACCTGGTGAAACAAGTCAGGGGTAACAGCATCAACAGGAGTCTCATAAGACATAAATAAATGTTGCAATGTCCCTGTGGGGTTTTGTTGTTTACTTTGTTTTGTGTTTTGTGCTTGGTGGAATGAAGTTACACTCTCAGGATGAATTAAGTTCTAAACATCAGTTCAGCTCAAGATGGTACCTATGCCCCTGGGGAAGTCTGTATGCATTCCACCCCATCTCTCAGAAGTTTACCCAGTGCTGTCTTTGGGACAATTCCAATGTTGGTCTAATTGATGATGGCCCTTTCACATCCTTTCAAGACTGCTGAGCACTCCCCCTTTCTACGCTTCTCTCTTCCAGGCGACCAACTGTGTATGTCCTTGGCTTTGCATCCAAACCAGTGTCTCAAGCTCCTCAACATTTAAGATCTTCTGAGACACAAGCCACTTGTAATGGTTGCCTTGCCCACCTATCTGCTTGGTCATTTCCCTCGACTGCAACAGGTCCAGGATAGTACACTGAAACTTCACAGAGCAGCAAATCAAGACAGTGCATCTATCCGGGGTAAAACACCTAAACTTAATAAAGCAGCGAATCCAGGACACAAAGTGGACCAGTGAAGCCCTTCCCATTTCAAAGAGTAGAACCCAAACCATATTGTAGGAGATTAAAGACCTGAATTACATGATGACTCCACCCATAAAATCCTACTACAGTGGGGCCTGCGCCTGAGAGACCAGCCCCTTTCAACATCACTTTTTCACAAACCTTTCCTTTCATGCTGCCATGTAAAGAGCCCCCTGATCAAGGGCCAACCTTCTGTTCAGACCATTCTTGTCTCATTTTGACCATGGTCTTCAAAGGTGGCTTCCACTGTAGCAGCAAGAAATATCCACCACACACAAAGTGTTTAGACTGTTAATGATGCTATTCCACAACTTGCAGAAACACTCTGTCTGCCATCACTAGTATCAAGAGGACTTAAAGTCTCGTTATCTCCCTTGTGTTCCTGTAGGATGTCTCCTATTAGGGAGACCTTAAGTCTTGGTATCTCACCTTGTGTTTCCGTTGGACGTGTCTGCTATCAGGAAGACTTGAAGTCTTTGTATCTCACCTTGATTTTTTGCAGGATGTGTCTACTATCAGCAAGACCTGAAGTCTAAATATCTCCTTTTGTGATTCTGTGGGATGTGCCAGCTATTGGAAAGACCTGAATTCTAGATATCTCACCTCAGTTTCTGCAGGATGTTTGCTATCAGGAAGACCTGAATTCTAGGTACCTCACCTCTGAGTTTCTCCAGGATGTGCCTGCTATTAGGAACACTTCAAGTCCTAATATCTCACCTTGTGTTTCTGCGGAATGTCAGGGGAGGCAAACACGCTGCCCTGGTTCTCATCATCAGGCTCAGCAGAGATCTTGGACACACCTGGGGCATCCTCTTGCCGTTCCAGGTCAAAGGTTGTGGTGTCACTGGGGTCAGGCTGGTACCGGTGGAGGTGAACCTTCATGTGGTGCGACAGCAGGCCCTTGGCTCCCACGTAGTAGTCACAGTAGGGGCACTTCATCAAGGGGTGGTCGCTCTTGCGGAACCCGTGCATGAGCTCGTGCAGGCGGACATTGCGGGAGCGGATGTTGGTGTAGGGGCACTTGCGGCACTGAATCAGCTTCTTGTACATGCCGTTGCGCAGGACAAAGCCCGGCCGGTTGCCCACCGAGCACTGCGTGGCAATCTTCATCGGAGACACCGCTGGGGAGGTGGACAGGCTAGCCGTGATCTTGTTGGCAATCATTTTCTGCTTGATGGCGGCAATCTCCACAGCATCCAAGACAGCGCTGGCATCAGAAGCCAAGGACTTTGTGGGGGAAGAGGTGGTGGAATCTTCCCGATAATCTTCGCCGTGGAGACGAACGTGCTGCTTAAGCAGTCGGCGATGGGTGACCCAATAATCGCAGTGCTCGCACTTGTACTCTGCAGCGGGCTTGGGCCGATGGAACTGCTTGTGGTACAGGAAATCATTCTTGCTGTTCGTCATGTATGGACACTTCTCGCAGTTGTGTCGCTTTGGGGTCGCTTCAAGTGCTACCTTGCCTCTCTTGGATGGGGATGATGGTGGCGTTTTCTCCACTGCTGCTTTCCAGCCGACCATCTCCAGAGTGGCCTGGTCATCAACAAACTCCTCATGGCATTTCATATGCTGGTGCAGCAGCCTCGGGGCGCAGACATAGTACGGGCAGAACTTGCATTTGAACTTGTTCTGACCAGTGGGCTGGTGGTAGGCGTGGTGGAACGTCAGCATGCCGCGCTTGTCTGTGCGGTAGGGGCAGATGGTGCAGTAATAGCGCTTGGTGCGAGCTCCCTTGGACGTTTCATCTCCCGCACCATTGGCACTTGTGGCGTCACTCTCTGTCTTGCTGTCTGTGCCCAGCTTCTTTTTGATCTTCAGAGCCTGCAAAAATCAAAACGACAAATTAAGCTGCTGACAATGAAACAGGCCCCACTATTGACACTGCCATCTCGTGACTAACAAACAACAGTTCAGATGCATTTACTTTAATCTTCACTTATTACCAGGTAATGAATATTACAGGGTGAATAAATAGGTAAATCTGGATATCTCGGCTCTGTATCATTTTATAAAGGTTTAATCTACCACAATTTTCAGTCTTACAGTCTAAGCAACATCAAGCAATGAACGAACCTCGTCACAGTCTGCAATACAAAGTCAGTATAAAAAAAAAAACCTCCCCATCTCAACTCAGTATTTTTTTTAAACACCTCCTGATCTCCATTCATACCCTCAAACTGCAGCAACACACTTTGAAAAAAATATACAGTGCACAGTTGAAAAACATTCTCCTATCATGACCAAAACACCTTTCCCCTGTTACCTGATTACTGTCCGTGGAGCCGTGCTCGGACAGAAGGTGCTTCATCATCTCCTCTTCTGTGGATGTCTCCATGGTGTTTCCTGTGCACCGCCGACACAGATAGGCATCAACGTAGTGTGCTGTCCCTGCCCCCTTTCCAGGTGACGCCCCTTGGGCTCCAGTCTTGCTGAACTTGATGACAATTTTGGCGTAGGAGCTGTAGTCCGTGCTGTTGTGCTGCTTACGGATGTGGCGGTAGATGGGACTGCGGAAGCGTGAGGTCAGGCCACAGGCCGAGCAGTGGAACGGCTTCATGCCGTGCTTCTGCATGTGGCTGACAATGTGCGATTTCAGCGCTGACACAAATGGACACTTCGGACAGTGCCAGACCTTCCCCGTGATTGGTGGTTGCTTCTTTGGTGACTTGGATGGACTGAGAGATTTGGATGGCGAGGGGAATTTGAGGCCGGATCGCCCTGGGGAGTGTTTGAGTGGGGACCCACCAAGAGAAACTCCTGGGGTGTGTGGGTTGATGTTGGGTGGGTTGTAGTGGTAATCCATGAAGGTCTGCCTGGCCTCCTGCACATCCATGAAGATCACCTCTGCTGTGTCATCCTTGTGCCGACGCTCAATGTGGCGGCAAATGTCTGTGCGCCAGTTGGAGCGGTACCCGCACCCAGAACATTTGTAACGTCGAAATCGACCAAGCAGCATCTCCTGCGACTTGTATGGCATGTCTTGGACAAAAACGGACTTGTTCTCTCCTGAAGTGCTGCCGGAGTCTTTCTCAGCAGCTGCACTGCTGTTCCACCCAGCATCAGTCTTGTGCTCAGATTCCTTCAGAGGGGACGGCCTGCTATAGTCAGCGTAAGTGGCCCTTGCCTGGTCCAGCTGAAGGACTATGACGTAACCAAAATGATCCGGATGCTTGACACGCAGGTGCTTTTTGATGTCCCACTTCCAGTTTGACCGCTGGCCG
This sequence comes from Alviniconcha strummeri, assembly GCA_963584105.1. Taxonomy (NCBI): domain Eukaryota; kingdom Metazoa; phylum Mollusca; class Gastropoda; family Provannidae; genus Alviniconcha; species Alviniconcha strummeri. The sequence continues at coordinate 9,002,674 of OY757546.1, forward strand.
CAGACAGAGCACTGGAACGGCTTGACATAGCCATGCTTCTTGGGGTCGCTGTGCTTAGAGGTGAAAAAACCCAGTTCACCGCCAGACAACTTGGCATCACATATTGGTGGTGACGGAGGGACAGCACTGTTGGTGGGCAGGCCCGTGTAATAGTTGAACTCGACTCCATCTGCTACTGAGATGATGCGGACCTCACTGTTGGGGTGGATGTAGTTGTAGTGCTTCTTGATGGACCCTTTGGATACACCCTGCTTCCCACACTCGGCACAGCGAAACATATTGCTGGATCCATCCTGACCCTCCTCCTCCTCCACCTTCATCTTCTCCGCAGTGCCATCTTTCACATCCTCTTCCTGGCTGGGTGAAACAGGCTCTTCCTCTTCTTCCTCCTCCCCCTCATCAGAAATGGTAATGGGTTTGGCAATGATTCCAACACCAGGATGGCCATCATGCTCACGGCGCTGGTGCTTGCTGACACTCCAACGATACCGAGAGCGAAACAGGCAATGGGAGCACTTGTACTCGTAGCACCTCTTTGGCTCCTGCTGCTGCTGCTGCGGGAGTTTGCTCTTCAGCAGCAGGGCTCCTGTGGCTCTGGCGGTGATCGGCTTGGTGCTGAGCGTGATGCTGGCTTCTGGGTTCAAGTGATGGTCGCGCTTGATGTTTGGTCTGGTGGCAAGATACTCCTGGATCGTGGCCCTCGCCTCCTCCACAGACAATGTCACCACATCCTGGGTGCTTCCCGGGTGCTTGCAGGCCATGTGCTTGCGAATGTCATACTTCCAGTTGCCGCGCTGGCCGCACATGGGGCACTTGAACTGCTTGAGGTTGAGATGCGTCTCCATGTGGTTCTTGATCTTGTGGGCCTGCACATTGGAGAAGGGGCACAGCTGGCATCTGTAGATCCTGTTGCCATCTTTGTCCATTGTGGCCTCCGAGCAGTTGCTGAGGGAGTCGGACAGGCTCACCGTGTCTGAGATGCTGTCTTCGTTCCCCTCCTCCACCTTGACCTTTCCTGCCGGCCGCTCCACTGCTTCGTCCTCACCCATGTCTGTCAGCAAAAGGGAAACGGTCACAAAGGCACTGGAAGGTGTTTTCCTACAGTTCACTGTAAAACAAACAGCACTGGAAATGAATCCAGCAGCTGATGTGATTCAGTCTGGACTGGACAGATCATTTCTCTGTTTCTCCAACAGATTAACTTTCTATCAACTGATAATAATAAAGGAGATTTACACATCTCCCCACCTTCCAAACTACGGGAAAGCACAGAACACTTAACAGTAACACTGGCAACACACAGACAGTCAGATACACTGAAAGACACAGGCGCATGTATGTGCACACACTAAAAAAAAAAATCTTTACAAATATAGCGGACGAAGATCACTATGAAAAGACAGTACCTACTGTCCTATGCAACTAGTTATTAAACAGACATGTCTTGAGGGCAGTTTTCAAAGAGGAAGCAGAATATAAGTGGCAGTGCTTGAAGCAAATGGTTCCAAAAAGAAGGGCCAATGTAAACAAACAACAACATATCTTTCACCAAACTGTTTTTCGTTTACTTGTGTTTTCTTTTGTTTGTTTTTTGTTTGTTTGTTGTTTTTTTGTTTCACACAAGGGATAACAAATGTACAGCATCAGATATGGGCTGTAAATGTCTGGTTGGAGTGTCACGTTAAAGGAGACCAGAGAGACGCTGAGAGGCGTATCTGACAGCTGCACCACAGAACCCCAGCAAACCATTAGCCTACTGCTCCATGCAAACAACTCTCCTGATGTCGCCAGGAAAGGAGGGGACAGCGTGGCACTTTGATGAAGTTCCTCCCAAAGATAAGGACACTCAGGACAACTCACACCAGTCCAATGCCACACACTTGATGCAGACAGAATGTTGTCAGACACCATAAAGGACTGGAACCATCATGTCCTTCCAAGCTTCCATGATGGACTAGAACAACTTTGACCTTCCCAGCTACCATCAAGGACTGGGACAACCTTGTCTTTCTTCCCAACTAACATCAAGGACTGGAAGAACTTTGTTCTCTTTCCTAGCTACCATTAAGGACTGGAATAACTTTGTCCTTCTTCCCAGTTACAATAAAGGACTGGGACAATCTTGTCCTTCTTCCCAGCTACCATGAAGGACTGGAACAACTTTGTCCTCCTTCCCAGCTACCATCAAGGACTGGGACAACCTTGTCCTTCCCAGCTACCATCAAGGACTGAAACAACTTGCCAGATGGCAGTCACAGCAAGAACTCCAGACCAGCATGGTCACCTTTTCTCTTCGCATTAGCAGTTATTTTTTGTGTCTGATTCATAACAGTAGCTGTGTGTCTGTAGGTTGGGTGAGGAGTATGGGTATGGGTGTCCAGGGGAGGTCAGCAAGAGGGATATGTTTTCTGCTGTTATCATTTGTATCATGGTGTTGTTGCTTATCATAATTTTTTTAAATGCTTTTGACATTGCTCTGGTGTTCTTTTACATGTTGTTTTTAAATTACTGAGCCTTTAGTAGTTAGCTGAATTGCCCTGTGACGGATGATTATACTGACTTGACTAGAAACTCTTGTGTCAAGAGTGCTGTAAACAACGGCAAATGCATACCCTTCTTTTCCCTTCTCCCCAGACCTTTCACGCAGGTAGAATAACCAACTGACTAGCTGATTGTGGTCATTAATCAGAAGAAGTGAGGGCTTGTTTCCTTTCCATGGACACACAAAGTAAAGTGGCAAGAGACCAATCACTCTCACACCTTGATCTGACGTGTGGGAGCACTAACAGTAACATATACACATGTCGGGTTCCTATGTACTGCATATCAACCAATAACTGAACAAATAAATGTTAAAGATCTCTTTGTTTTTTAAAACAACAGAGAGAAAAGAAACCTCCCTGGACTGACACACCCACCTTCGTCAGACTCTGGCGTCTTGTCACATGCGGTTACTCCCTTCCCCCCTTTGGAGATGGCCCGGCGCTCTGGACGGTAGACAAAGAACTCTTTCAAATCCGAGTCCTTGGAAACTTCATTGGGATGCTTGCGATAGAGGTGGCGCCCCATGTCCCCTCGCCAGTAAGTCTCATACCGGCAAAGCTTGCATGAGTAGGTCTTATCCTCTGTGTGCTCATGGGAGTGGCGGTCCATGTCCACCTTGACCTTGGTGAAGAAAGGGCAGGCAGGGCAGCGGAAAAGTCTGGGTGAGTTCTTCTTGATGGCCATTGTTGAGACCTTTTGGGGAACCTGCTCCTGGTCAGGGTTTACCTGCAGACATGCAAGCCTTGCAACATCAGTGCGATGAGTCAGCCATGCTACACAGTGAACAAGGCTACACACACATGCAAGCCTTGCAACATCAGTGCGATGAGTCAGCCATGCTGCACAGTGAACAAGGCTACAAGGACATGCAAGCTTTGCAACATCAGTGTGATGAGTCAGCCATGCTACACAGTGAACAAGGCTACACAGACATGTAAGCCCTGCAATGTTACTGTAGTGGGTGAGCCTTGCACACTGAAAAACTGTAAGATTATACAGACACACAAGCCTTGAAACGTCAGCGTAACAGGTTAGCAATGCCACACAATGAACACTCCACAGCTAGAAAGATATGCAAGCCTTGCAACATCATCATAACGGGTCAGCCATGCTATGCAGTGAGCAACACTACACAGACATGCAAGCTTTGCTACATCAGTGTGATGGGTCAGCCCTGCCACACAGTGAGCAATGCTCTGCACACATGCAAACCTTGCAACATCATCATAATGGGTCAGCCATGCTACACAACATGGTGAACAACACTACACTAAAGCATGTCATGGTTTCTACATTTTTACACAACAAATCTAAACACTTGCACATGATCCAAATTGGATTAAAATAATACACGGAATAATCTAATCAAAGGGTAAAACTGTTCACTGCTAAAACAACTAGCACAAAAGCTGAAGCAAGTAAAATCAAAAGAACAAGAAAGCAAGCACGTAAAAAGACAAAAATGAAAGTAAGAAAATGGACCACCATTAAACCTCATTCATTGGCCTTAAAACTTTGTATCAGGCACAACACTCACGCAGTTAGCAAAACTACAAAACACAACTAATTCATTTTGCACTAATGAAAGGAAAACAGAAAAGCAGCAACAAAATGGTTCCAAGAAGAGTAACTAATAAAAGCAGTGCTCACAAAGCAAGTTCTGCAGAATATTCACAATCCACAGCTCTCACACTAGTAAATTTTGATCACAGCACAGCAGCCATGAAAACATGTCATCAAAAGCATCAATAGCCTGTCACTTTTGCTGTGCATTCATTCTTCTCTACAACTTCAAAGCAAGTGCTTAGCAAGCAGCATATTTGGGAAAATGTAAGCAACCCCTCATCTACAAAGCAAAGTGGACAAAATGGGTGCGTTACCTCGTGGTCGCGCCGCATATGAACATTGAGATCGCCCAGATACTTGTACTTTTTCCAGCACAACGAACATTTGAACCGCTTCACCATCGAGTGTACCCGCAGATGGCGCCTCAGGTCACTGGGCCATTTAGCAATGTACGAACAGTAGGAACATTTCTTGTTGATTCTCTTTGCCAGTGGCTTGTCCTTAAGCCGAAGCTCCGAGAGAGGCTGGCTTTCATCCGACTCTTCAGACTCAGTAACTTCTTCAACAGCTATCTCATCATCAAACTCTTCATCATCCATCTCAATGGTTTCCTCATCATTGTCTCCGCTGTTGTACTCCAGGAAATCTTTGCGACTCACATTGTGCTTGGACTTCATGTGGCGGTTCAGGTCTGAGCAGCGCCGGTACTGTGATGAGCATATGGGACATCTGGCAACAGTCAAATCACTCAATTACCACCACACACCTGGCAACAGTCAAATCACTCAATTACCATCACACACCTGGCAAGTCAAATCACTGAATTACTCTGGCAGCTGACTATGACAACAGTCAAATTGTTGAATTACTATGACATGCCTGGCAACAAATTGCTGAATTACCATGACATGCCTGGCAGCAGTTAAATCACTCAATTACCATCACACCTGGCAACAGTCGAATCACTGAATTACCATGATGCACCTGGCAACAGTCAAATCACTGAATTGCCATGACACACCTAGCAACAGTCAAATTGCTGAATTAATGTGACATACCTGGCAACAGCCAAACCACTTAATTACCATGACATACCTGGCAACAGTCAAACTGTCGAATTACCATAACACACCTGGCAAAAGTCAAATCATTCAATTACCATGACACACCTGGCAACAGTCAAATTGTTGAATTATCATGACACCTGGCAACAGTCAAATCATTGAATTAATCACCGAATTACCACGACACACCTGGCAACAGTCAAATCGCTGAAGTACCATGATGCACCTGGCAACACTTAATTACCATGACACACCTGGCAACAGTCAAAGCACTGAATTCCCTGAATTAGCTCATCAGGGTGGTCTTTCATCAGGGGCTCCACACTGCTACTGATTTAATGCACGTTCTTTTATAGTTCTGCTTTCTAATATTTATGGTTGTCAAGTGGTTACTGGACTCCACAAACTCCTATCCATGTACCACACCATCACAATGCCTGTTCCAAGCTGCTGCAGCACAAATAAGAACTATGTTCAGCGACAGCTACTGAGCTAGCTTCTGGATACAAAGTTCAAAAGAATACCTGCATGCATGGTAATACTAATAGTATATATCATGTGTGATTTAAATTTCTCAGATAAAAAGTAAATCTATAAATTTGTTAAAAACCAAAGTTAAACAAACCTACATTTGAGCTTTTAGTCCTGAGATTTTCTTTCAACACAATCGGCAAACAAACAGGCAAAACCATCAAATCTTCATGGACTTTAGGGATAGACAGCGCTTAATTTTTATATATTTTTTAAATCACAGCCAAAAAACAACAACTTTAATTTCCAAGTATGTATTCTGACCGGAATCCATCACTTTCAAGCCCTTCTTCAGCCTCTGTCTCCACATTGTGGTCATTGCCATCATCACCACTAGGCCCGGTCCTCAGAGACTCGTCTCCAGCAATGATCAGCGACTGGTTCTCCGCTGTATTTGGGTGATGACTAGTCACATGACGTTTCAGCGCCCCTTCGTGGTCAGTGGCATAGCTACACAGGGAGCACCTGAAATTATGAATGAGTCATGAGTAAACAGCGGTAGTCCCCCAAAGCACAATGCCTTTTTTTCTTCTTTTCTTTTTTACAGTAGTGTTGCATCTCTATCAGTCGGTTTGACAGTCACATATATAAATAGCACACAGTCCTTACAGTTACTGCTGTGATGGAATGTGAAGTTATTAGTATATTACACAGTGTCACTGACAAAGGAAAATAAGTAAGGAAGTTGAACCAAAAATGCATAATGCCTGAGCCTCTAGGCAAAGGACTGCCTCCTATACCATGAAACTGAAACCCTGTCCCCATGACCACCTCACCCTCCAGTCCCAAAGATTCTCAGCAGCACCTGCAAGTGCAAATCAAGACATTGCACAAATTTTTGATTTACTGTGCCCCCACCCCACCCCTTCCTCTCCCAATCCCCTGCTCCATCAGTGATGAAAGCAAGTTTGTTGGTACCTATGATGTCACTTATCCAGGTCCAAATTTAGACAAATGCTTACTTGTTAGGTTTGTTGCAACCATGCTGCAGCATGTGGCGCTCAAAGTTTGGCCGGAACTCCGTGGCGTAGGAGCACTCTGTGCACTTGAGCATTGTGGTGTTTTTGTTGGTATGCTTCTTCTTGTGGGTGTAAAACTCAATCTTGCTGTACGTCTTGTAGGTACAGAAGTTGCAGCGGAACAGGCGGGCATTGACGTGGCAGGCCTGCAGATGGCGTATGACCTTGTTCTTGCTTTTGCCCGTGAAGAGACACAGCTTGCACTTGTACAAGTCTCCCTCCCCACTGCCCCCTTCCCCAGCAGACTGGCCGGAAGCACTGCTGAAGAAACTGGACAGGCTGGCATCGGTAACCTGTTCACAGAACAACTGGGGGATAAACTGACATGAACTGCTGGAAGGTAATCAATGCATGGTGTCATTTTTAAAGTTAATCTCTCTGTGTGTCTGTCCCCCACATACATTATCTATTATGCATACACACACAAGCATGTACGCATGTATGCATGTACACACACTCATGCCCACACACAAACACACACACACATGAACAACAATCTGTCAGTGAGTCACTCTCACAAATATGCTCAATTTTGTATGATGATGGCTGAAACTTAAAAACAATGAAAGGCAAATCACACTAAACTTTCAATCACTTGTTTGGCAATGCAGAGTATGTGAGACTCACCTTGGCTTTGGTCCTCAGCTTGACCAGCAGACTGTCCAGTGACTGGCCACTTCTGGGCCCCACTTTGCTGGACAGCACTTTCTTCCGCTGCATCAGCCTCTGAGAAGGAGCTGACAACAATGGCAGCCTGGGCCAAGTAACACCATCACCACCTGGTTTGTTGAACTCTGGCACAATTTCCTCATTTTTCAACATGAGGTTGTGCGCATGGCTCATGTGGCGTGCCAGCTTGTGCTTGTACTGAGAGCAGTACTCACAGACCACGCAGGAAAAAATGTGGATGCGGGCTTTGTGCACATCAATCTTATGGCACAGGAACTCCCTTGACTTGGTGGTAGCGTAGGCACACTGACTGCAGCTGTAGTTGCGGCTGACATTGGGCGGGGGGAGGTCGCCACTGGACCTTGATGTGGAGGCCCATTCCGCTTCATCAACCTCCATGGACTCTTCAGGGTCGCCAGATTCCAGCTCGGAAATCTCAGGCTTGGAGCTCAAAGCAGACCCTCTCTTTGTTGCTAGTTCTGCACAGCCTGCATCAAGGTCTGACATGGAACGACTTCTCCTTGAGGTCTTTCCTCCTTCCAGTGATGGTCCAGCTGTTTGGGTGGCTGATGTTTGCATGGTTTCTAAGGGGGACACCTTTGGGCTGGCCTTACCACTGGACTTTCCAGAACACCCATCAGTCTCTTCATGGACTGCATCCTCAACAGAAAGGTTGCCCTCATTAACTCCTTCCCCTTCTGAAGACCTGGCATGTGGTTTGTGGGTTGTTGACCCTAGAGCAGAAGAGCTGTGTTCTCTAAGACAGCGCTGGCGATGGCGTTTGAAGATGAAGTGATTCTTGGTGGTCAAAGCACAGAGGTCACAGGTCAGTACCGGCAAATCTCTGTTGCGACTGCGAGGCATGATTGTAGAGTCTGCAACACACACATGATGACAGATATAATACTGCCACTGGTGTTGGTATTAGTTACTATTACTCAATAGTGTACAAAGCGGGAACTTCTTGTGCATCAAGAAACCCTTTATGAACTAGCCTTTAAAAATCACATTTTGTCAGTCAGCCTTTCTCCAACAGGTTAAAGAGATCTGTCAAAGTAAAAACCTCACATTCCAAGATTTTGTTTTCAGAATATCCAGTTCATTTCATTCTCAATTCATAATCTGACTTTCATCAGTAATGATAAGCATGACTGACTGCAGAAAACACTGCCATGTGTCACAGCCAACCTAATGGCTACTCACTGCATTTTTTTTTAGCTCATTCCTCAGGCAAAGTGAGCACAGACCTGCATCAGAGGCGGTGCATGCAGCCAAGGAGTAAAAAAAAAAAGGACACTGTTTAGTACAGCCGGAATTCCACTGATTGTCAGTGAAAAATGGTTGTTTCTCAAATTCAATATATAACAACAAATGAGCTATTTCAAAACAAAATCCTTGATTTTAGGCTTTTGCTTCAATCTCTTCTACCTTTTTGGCAAAAGATGGTTCAAGAAGGGTGGATCCTTTAAAGTATCAGTAATATTACTGCTTTCCAACTTCAACTTCACAGAGCTGGAGCTGTCATTGCAGTCTCAAGCAGTACAAAATGAAGATATCACAATTTTGGTCTTCACAACACTGGCATTGAAATTTAAACAAACACATTTTTTTTTTTTTTTTTTTCATTTTCTGTCATCTGTCATTAATTAACAACTTCTTATAAACAGAGCTATAAAAAAAATTATAGAGGTAATTCAGTTTCCAACAGTCACCAATCAACAATTCTGAGTGCACTGATCACAAACATCAAGACCTAAATCAGATTTAGGTCAAAATGGAATTTCAAAAGGCATTATATGATTATATTTAAGATCATATTTATAATTTATATTCACATGCAAAGGATAACTGGAAGGATTCTCACCAACAAAACTCAGTTTTTTCCAGCTGATTTCTAAGTTTATTTTATAATCGCAAATGCAAGTGAGTCTGTTTCCTGTTATTAAATAAACCAATGTGCAAACTGTTTTAATATATATATATCTTATTTTTTTCTTAAAATTAACAAGCACACACACACACACACACACACACACACACACACACACACACACACACACACACACACACACACACACATATTCATGCTTTAAACCTACAGGATAAATGTATCTTTTATAGAAGTATAATTTAACTAATGTCAATACATTTTCTTGTTCAAGGTACTAATGCAAGTTCCCTCTAAATTCATGGAATACTAAATACACACAGAATGTGGCATGCATTTGTTTACAGTATGAGCCCCTGGCCTATCACTGTATCAGTTAACCACATACTGTTCAAGTGTCCTTTTACAACAGAGTTATTTCTGAAAGATGGGTATGACTTTACTGCTTGTAAAGTGTAAGAAATATTTTCAGTTTTGTATAATTGTTAATACTGATGGTATAACTAATAATTTTCTATTATCAACTTGATTGTTCATAATCCTATTGTATTACTAATAAATAAATAGAAGTTGTATTTTTTCTTCTGTTACTGTGTTTTGTTTTTGGTCTAATGTTATTATCACTTTGCTGTGAACATACATAAAATAAAGCACTGACTGATTGTTTCACAACGAAAGTTTCAAAATGATAAAGGTTTGGGAACTTCAAAATACTGACAAGTAACATTACCTCTATAATTTTTTGAGAGCCTTTGATTTCAACCCTTCCAACTGTCTAATGAAAAGGAGTCATCAAATGAAAAGCCACCACAATAATAATGATAATGAGAATTCAGAGTGCCTAACCTTCCAATAAATCCCTAAGTGCATGCATAAATCACAACAAGCAATCCTACAAATTTAACTGATACTGACAGCACTACCATTAGTCACTGACTCGTTAAGCACTAACATTAGTCATTGACTTATTACCAATTGGCCAACTAATGAATCTTAATTATATTTATATTAAACTTAAGTTTTAGTTACACCTAGATAGAGTAAGCTTCACAATAAACTTAACAAAGAGACACTAAAGTCTACTTAAAATTATTTTCTATGTGCAACAAAATATACAGTGATACCCACAGTGGCTGGGAAAATTCTTCCACAAGGACCCAATAATTCAGTGACAATGGATCTCCATCAAATGTGCTCTTGCACAAAACTAACGCAGCACTCTTCAGTTAGTTGGTGCTTTGAGCCCAGTCAGCCACATTAAGGGTTTTATCAGGGCTAAATTGCAGCACTCACTTCAAAAGTACTGAGCTAAACAGCATGTTGGTTGTCCTGTGGAACAACTACAAGCTGATGAGTGAAAGTCAATTTGATCAACTTGATTAAATCATTAACATTCAAAAGCAACAACTGCAAAGAATTTTGCCTGTCAGTTTCAATCATTGGGATGAAATAGATTTGATTTTTTTTTTTTAAACAGCCACAAAGAATTGTGCCCTTTACCAGTTTCAGTTTGAACAGGTCTGATGAACTAGACTCAAAAGGGAACAACCCATACAGAACAGTTACAATCACTGAATCAGTTCGATGAACTAGATTCAAAAGCAACAACCCAAACAGAATTCTGCCTTTCAGTTTCAATCAATCTGATAAACTAGATTCAAAAGCAACAACCCACAAAAAGTTCTGCCTTTCAGTTTCAATCAATTTGATGAACTAGATTCAAAAGCAACAATCCACAAAGGATTCTGCCTTTTGGTTTCAATCAATCTGATGAGCTAGATCCAAAAGGAGCAACCCACAAAGATTTCTGCCTTTCAGTTTCAATCAGTTTGATAAACTAGATTCAAAAGAAACACCCCACAAAAAATTATGCCTTTCTACTTTCTCATTTTCTTTCTTTCTCAGTTCATTCACCTTCATTGTGTTCCCCATCTTCTTAAATATAAAGTGTATTGTGTGTCTTGAATGATGAATCAGACTTTTGTTTGTGGTTTGATGACTTGTGTTATGATATGACCTGTGCTGCTGACTGGGCATTATGGCAGTAAACATCAACTCCAACTAAGAGCACTCTGCTCAACTGGCCATGTAAACTACACTGCAATAAAACATTTCATCAATTTTCTGCAGCTGTTTGTTTTGTCAAACTTTGGGTATGTGTAACTACCAACTGTAAAAAAAATAATTAATTGTGCTCTTTCAGCACAGTTTCAACTAAATCTCCCCAGGCTTCCATCATATGACTAACCTTTTCCCATGCAGGTCATCCTGTAAGCAACACACAGTTAATGCTATTGTTACAGCTTGGGTTTGTTTGGGTGTCCCCCCCCCCCCCCAACTTCAGAGATTGGGTACTTTATGGACCAGTTAATGGTCTGACAATTCATAAAGCTGATGCATTTGAAGGTGACAGAAAACTGAAGATCAGCATTCAGTAGGAATATAAAGACTGTAGCTGATGGTTAGCTATTTTGGTATTCGATCAGATGGCCAGCAATCCTAGAACTTTTGTTTTCTATCATAACAAGTTCCAATCATCTTTGTGCATTTTGTTGTTATTGTTGTTGTTTTTCCACCATAACCATGATATTAACAATTTCCAGCCATCTTCTGATCTTGGTCTTAAAAAAGCAACAATAAAACATACATAATATAAATGAAAAAAAAAATGAAAAAATGGCAGAATTTGAGAGAAAAATCAACAAGAAAGCAACTGAGGTTAAGGGCATTTTAAACTAGACCTTGAACCCCACCATGTCATGTTGCATCATGTATGTGATTTTCTTTCTTTAACTCTTTGAGTCAACTGACTCACACAAAAAAAAAAAAATTATCACATATATATATATATATATGTCTATACAATTATTAGTAAGTTAGTGCTTTGACTAGTTTGAGCCCAGTCAACCACTTTGGGTAACTTGGTGATATACCAGGGCTAAATACACATGCATATTATACACAACATATGATTACGTTTTTTGTTTTTAACTCAATAGTAGGACTAGGTTTACTAGGTTATTTGTAATACTATCATAAATGTCATAAAAAATAAAAGAGCTAGCCATTGTGCCTATTGGTCCATGAAGGTCAGAACCTTGTGGTCAATGCCTGATGGGCAATGGAAAGTCCGCATGGCCTGTTGACCATCAGCGCAGGTGCATCATGGCAATGCCATTTCCTTTGTCTACGCACCTCAAGGGATGCACTGCTTCAACGTGGCTATGCGGTATGCCAAGCCGGCGGCAAGCCTAACAAGACGAAAGCCGATAACACGGAGGTTTTAGCCACAACACCTTCTGAACCCGACCGACATACATGGCTGCAGTCTCGTTGGCACGCGAGAACAAAGTATGATGGACGAACGCAAAAACACCGGCCAAAAGTAACCATTCACATTCAAACGCATTACAATTTATATCAGTTTCAACGAACGTACATTAATATTTATATTAAATGTTCCAGATCGCGGCGAAGGCTGTTTCTGGAGACTTGGGACATGAGTGTTGCCGATGGAAGACAAGGAAACGCAGTGGCCATGTTCGGCTGTTCGCGAAGTCATCGCCCTAGTTGCCCGCCGCAACGAACACGACTCGAAACACAATCAAAGTAAAAAATCTGCCCTTACCGTCGAATCACCGGACAATCACAACCTTCGACCATCAGTGTAGCACCAAATTAGTGCCTCAACCTCTGAAAATTCTCCTCAAACAATGTTCGTAGATGTCCTGTGCTTACCTCAGACATTCACCTCAGACTTCCTTGCAGGAGCTCTCGCTGGGGCTTACGTGTGCTCGCGCAGTGTGAAACTGGGTCAGGCGGAGCTCATCAATATTCATGAGGCCTCTTCTCCGTCAGCGCATACGTCACGTGTCGTCATTAGACCTATGGCCTACATGGCCACCTGTCAACCATGTGCTTACTTTTTTTCTTTTTTCTTTTTACAGATCTGGGCTTATTTCGAACACGAAACTGTACAAGACTCGGACTGCTGCGGGGTTTCAACTGACAGCGTTCAGTCATGGCCCGGTCACGGTAAACAAGCCTCCGCCGGGCGGCACCACCTCTCAGTGACAGCACCAGGCACGGTTTGACTGACTGGGACTGTAAATTGAAGACGGTTCAGTTTTTCAGATTTTTTATAAATATTTTTAAAATATTTAATGACGGAGCTATCATTTTTATGGCGTGGGACTCAATGTTTAGCCGGTTCGGCCTCGTGATCAGCCTTAGTGGCCGGTAAGGCCGCGGCGTTACTGACTGACGCGGCACCGGCGAGGCCGACTGACGACGAGTCGGTTCCGGCGACTGAATCACTTTCGGCCCTCCGGGCGGCCTTTCCTTTAAAAAGTTGTGGTCTTATAAACACTGTTTTGTGACTTTGCCCCTCAGAATTAATAAAACATCAACTTGACTGGCTGTCATCGCTGCCCATCGGCAGTCTTAACTCAGTTTAGGCCGCGGAGTCACTGCTGACCGGGGTTAGCCAGTACTGAAATAATGGCATGGTGCTGAACGTCCACAGACTAAAACCGCCATAACTCGCGGCCCTATGGTTTCTGCAGACATTCAGCACCATGTTTACTTACTTTCCTCACTGCCTGAGAAGGACTGCGCTGTCCGTTTTTACCGTCGTCGAGGTTCGCGGCCTGACACTGACCCGGGCCGCCACTATCGGCAGACTAGTGCCGTGCAGCGCCGTCACCCCGTGCTTCATTGAGTCAGACAGCCAAGCCGCTGCGGGCGTCAGTGCGTTCTTCTTGACTGAGTAGCCCCAGTCATCATTGTCGGGTTATCTTTGCTGTACTTGTGCGTCGTCGGTTACAGTCTGTGTGTTTCCATCCCACCACTGCCGCCGTTGCCGGTCACTGAGGACCTCGGATCCGGCATTGCCTGAGATGAGACGTGCGAGACGACCTGTCCGAGGCAGTCATGCCGCGGCGGCAACGCGTCAGCGGTATTTCAAGTCATGCCCAGAGCTGTAGCTATGATGGCACCACTGACAGCACTGGGTTAGCGGTGTAGTGAAAGATCGTTAGCTAGACGGCTATACTGATGGGCTTTGGCGTCAGTAGTGCCGACACTAGTTCGAAGACGACTGAAATGAAAAGCGGCACTGACTGACGAGTCTGGCCGGTACGGGAAGTCAGTGTTGATTCGCTGGGAAGATCCCGTCGCCACTATGCCGGATTCCTGGATGCTAGCGAGAAGTGGAGAAGAAGAAAAAAAGTGTGTGTGTGTGGGGGGGGGGGGGGAGGGGGGGACGAGACGGAAAAAGAAGGGAAAGAAAACGAAAAAAACGCCGACTGAAACTGACCATTTGGCACTGAATTACCAGAAGGGAGAATCCGGCCGTTTCTTGCCCCCGCCGTTCGGCACCGCCGGCAGTGACCTCAAGGCTCCGACTGACGTGTCAGTATCAGTGTGACCCTCTCATCCCCCGCCTCCTCCCCGCCCCACCCCTTCGCCACCTCGCGGCTTGCTTAGTCTGGTTTACTCTACGGGCTTTGGGTTTGCTATCGCCTAGACCGTTAGTATGAAAGGCCAGTGAGTGGTCAGCGCTCTTTGTCTTACCAGGCTCCAGCTGTCTGGTACCAAGTCCCTGTTCAAGTTCTGCCCGTCATCCAGTACCTCTGTCAGTTCTTTTAAATCTTCCTCAGTTGAAAACTTTCTCTTTTCAAAAAACTCTTCTTCAGCTTGCGCCGGTGTGTGTGTGTGTGTGTGTGTGTGTGTGTGTGTGTGTGTGTGTGTGTGTGTGTGTGTGTGTGTGTGCGTGCGTGCGCGCGCGGTGTGTGTGTGTGCACGCGCGCGCGCGGTGTGTTTGTGTGTTTTGTATGCATGGAATCTTGAAAACGTGTACATTTACAGAGTGTGTAAGCGCTTAGGGCCTGTGCGGGTTAGGCGCTCTAAGTACCCATTATTATAATTATTGATTATAATTATTATTTCCAGGGGATACAGGAGATGCCACCATCGTAGATGTCTTTGTTCTCTCTCACTGTAAGCTGTGTGTTTCTATAGACGTACATGTATAGCCTACAAATCCGCAGTGTCACTTTGTTTGTCCGGGCCCACACCGCCGTACTTCTGTTCAGTCCTTGGGCGTCATGCCGCACTGGCCTTGTGTCCTGCTAGTACTGGACATGTTGCGTTTCTCAGGCAGTACAGACTTCTGAGTGATTCGATCAGTACCTGACTGAACATGCTCTTTCCATGCCGTAGCCTGCCTGCTTAGTGACCTCAGCAGTGGTCATGTTTTGTCTTTTGGTTCGTGTAGTGTTCTCAGTGGCTTGGTGTTTTGTGCGTTTTTGTTGTTGTTGTTGTTTTGCTCATCAGGCTTTAGTGTTTAGTGGCTCAGCGACTGGGCACCGTGTGTGTGTGTGTGTGTGTGTGTGTGTGTGTGTGTGTGTGTGTGTGTGTGTGTGCACGTGCGTGCCTATGTTTTGTCTTGTGTCGTACTTTTTGTGTTTTGTTCTTCGAGTTTAAATTAAAATTAAATAAACTGCAGTGCGTGCTATTGAATTTCTCTGATGACATAATGAAGTAAGTTTGAATCTTGCACTGACCGCCCAGTACTGGATACATCAGTTTCTCAGGGCTGAGTTTATGCCATACTTAAAAGAGAAAAGGAAGAAGACTCAGAAAACCCAGGTGTTTCATTGGGTTTGTATTGTACTTCGTGACTGACTCAGTAATGGACATGTGTTCTTTGAGTGTGATTAGCCCGTACATGTACTGACCAATACTGGGCACGTTTCTTTGACCTTAGTGACTAAATACTGGACATGTGTTTCTTGGGTTTTATGAAGTACTTCAGTAGTGCTTCCGTACTAATACGCTTATGAAGTACTTAGTGAAGGGGAAAGAAGTAAAAAAAGAAAAGAAAAAAAGACGTCCAGGAAAGAAAGAAATGTGAGTTTTTCTTCCTTTTTTTTCTTTTTTTTTTCCCCTCCTTTGCGGAAGGGGATTGTTCTTTTCCTAGACTGAGAAAATAGACTGCTGCCAGGAAAATAACACTCCAACTAAAACTAGAAAAACGACTTCCAGGCAACAACAACAAAAAAAGGAAAAAAAAAATTGTAATCACGATGGGGAAACAAATCAGCTTTTTTTTCTTTTTTTTCTTGTTCTCCTGGAAGAAAGAAAACTGGATGAATTATTCTCGCAACCAACTGTAAAGCCAGGCGTAATACTGACGCGGGTCCGAGACCCCGGTGCGGCAAGGGATTTTTTTCTCCCAGTGCAGTGTCCGTACAGTCCCTGTGTGCAATGGCATGCATCAACATCTGTGCGCACGTTAAAAATCGCAAACACTGGCAGCCAAACAATCGTATGGACACACAGAAATACTACACACACTGGAAGGAATGGGTGTTGCTGCTCTTGCGGCTGCTGTGCCGTATCCAGGTAAGGTGTCACCCATCGGAATTTCAAAGAAGTACAAAAAACAACAACACGTTTTTGTCCTTTTGTCCTCTCTTGCATTTTTGCTCGCTTGACACTTTCTGTAATGTTTGTACATCATAATCACTGTCTGTCGTGAACCGGGAACCCGTTGTATTTTGAGTTGTTCATTCAACCCCTTCCCCCCATTGTGACACGTGCGATGGAAAGGCAGACTTCTTCGCCAGGTTATCGGACGAGTTGCAAATATTCGGTACGTTAAATGCTTTAGCTGGAGTACATCGCCTTTGCGACTGAGGGTCAACTCCACACTCCGAGCATCGCTTTCAGGCACCTTCCTTCAAGGAAGGATGTCGTAAACTAGTGCTTGTGATTCCTGACTCTAGTGATTCCTGGCTCAGATGAACAGTCGATTTTACCCGTTTTGCAGAGCCACAAATCAGTTCTGCTCTGTTCCGGGGCTTGACGGTTGACCTGAGTGTGCTGCATTTTTGTGTGTAGTGCTTGGTATTTTTAACGTGCGCTGTACATGTATTTTATGTCAATGCATGCAATTGCTCACGGAGGTTGTTTGTTGTGCAACGTTGAACGTGTTGCCGCTCGCTTGACCAGCGTGTAATTGCTTCCACATTCTGTCATTCGAAAAGCTGTACCCAGTTAGACATTTATTTTGTTGTTGTTGTTGGAATAACACACAATAACAGCGTTCATTTGGCTCTCTGCCTGGGTCTTCTGGCACTGGCAGCCAACTTGTTCGAAAAGACTGAACAAAAAGGGCGGGCAACAGCTCTGACGACGCGCGTTCAAAGCGGTATTTGCCACACGATACAGATCCACACGCAAGCGAGGCACAGAAGTCAAGGTCCGAGCCATTCTTCTGTGAACCCAGAGCTGTCATAGTTAACTACTTTAAAGCCTGGAGTAGGTCAGAATATAGCCATGCATGCTTCGCCTACCGCCTGGGATTGTCGTGTATCTTCCCGGTTTATTCGCCACCACCCCTTCTCTTTGTAATCCGATGAGTTGCAAATACTCGGTACCTTAAATGCCTTCGTCCAGTAAGTAAGCAACCTGGTGTTTTACGCCCAGCAACCTAGTGTTTTACGCCCAGTCAACCATTACGATTATATCCGGGCGATACCTTCGTCCAAGCAACGAACAAAAGGATACAACACACAAGAACAATGAGAAGGAAAACTTGCTTGTTTCAGTTGACGGCTTCTCGGTCATGGAGACCTAGCAACGCCTGTGGGCGCTCTCGACCGGAACAAGCAAGTATTTTAAGCATTTGAATGTTGTTGATCGCTTCTATGAAGCTATAATTCTCCGCTCTCGAGCACTCACTGCGCTCGCATGCGATTCTACACAAGTGACTAGCTTTTTTATAGCACGTGTTGTTTAGACTCGACAAAAACAGACAAGTTTATCTTCTTTTTTTCCAGTATTTTAAGTATTTAAGTTTGTTGATCGCCTATTCTCCTCTCTCGAGCAGACTCGCTGCGCTCACATGTGATTCTACACGAGTGACTAGTCACGGCTTTTTATAGCGCGCTGCTCAGATTCGACCAAAACAGACTTGGGCAAGGGCATTTGTGCCAAAATAAGTTGGTGCATCGTTTTGTCTCTGTCCAACCAAAAAACTTCCGTCTCAACTTTGTGTGTGTGTGTGTGTACTTTTCATTAGAACGAGACACAAAGTACAACATTCCCGCACATCTGCCTTTGACATGCGACCAGTGAAGTTATTTTACACGAAAATGGCGAAAATCTGTGAAAGAATTCCAACAGATTTTTATCTGTTGGAATTTTCACAGCTGCGTGTTCTCGAACAAACCAGGATTCCCACAAAGATTTCACTTTAAAAAATCACAGATTTTGAGGCCTTTTCTTCTTCTTAGACTAAACTTGATAGATTACTCATCTACGGACCTTTACATTACCACGAGTGAAGCGTGTACTATTGCCCTTTCATTATCGAAATTTACATAAACATAACAGCTAAAGTATCAGGCTATTTATTTTAGTCGGGGAATCATTGGATTTTCTGTTTACCAGGATATGTCAACATTCACAAACACTTGAAGTCTTTCTGGGCCTTGAAAATGGTAGACCATTTTCCCAAAACTTTTGAAGGCCTCCAATGACCGTAAGAAACCTGTAAGTGGAACATGAGGTGTTTTGTTGACCGTATGTTTGACCTTTTGTGCGTCTCGAGCCCTTTGCAAAGACCTCCTACTCTCTTCACGAGTGTCTACCTGTCACGTGTAAAAACGACACATTTTGCCAACTTGACAGGTAAACATAGAAGCAAGAATATGAGCGAATCTTTCTTTGATGAACCCTGATGATGCATTTGACCATGTCAAGTTCGTGACGACTGTCTTCGGAAATTCGGACAAGTTATAAGGTAGAGCCGCACACACAACATTACCCTGCAAGTGAAGCCACCCAGACCCCTCTCCGAGTATATTGTTACCCGCACGCAGCAAAGACTTTCATCAAGAACACTTCAAACACACACAGACAAACAATATTCCTTTATTTATTTTCCGTTACTCATTGGATCTTCAGTACAGACCAAGTGATGTTACTCTTGGCAGCTTGCTTCATTACCTATTACATTTGTGTATAAAAAAACTTTTTAAGGAGATGGATACAATTTCAGTGTAATATCTAAACTGGGGGTCTTACAAGGACAGACTCAAATAGGAGTCTACAAGAAAAATCAACACACAAATCTACACCCACCGCTACTGACACGCATCATTAAATAAAATCTTGTTCCTGTCTATTCTGCCAAACGTAAAACCAGTGTACCAGTTTGGTCAGAAAGAAAAGAAATCGAAAAAGACCGTTCGCAGGAAACAAGTGAATGTAAAAACTGCAAAACATGCACATCCCTTAAATAATGCCAGGCGATGCTTGTTGTTCTGCTGGTAAAAGGTTTAACGACAGTGCTTCATGTCAGACAGAAAAGTAGACTTTTACAGTGATTCATAAAGCGAAGATTCATACACCACAGACCAGGGACTCGAATACAGTTTGACAGCGATCCACTGACCTCGTTTCAAGAACGTGGGCCGTTTTACAGGGTACGTAGGTGGAAAGGGGCAGGTTTTGGTCGTACTGTATCCCAAACCGCCATGTTTACAACTGATGCCCTAAGGGGTTATGGTGAGGGTCACCCATACAGCGCAGTGACGTCATTACATGAGACCGCTGAAGGGTTACACTGAATGCCATCTGTACAACATGGATATGCACATTTTGTACGACACCAATGCATTCTTGCCTCCCAAGAGAGTACAGAATGCTGGCGATGTGAAATAGGATGCAGACATGAGTTGTTTTCGCTGATAGGAGGCCATCCTGTAGAAGCGCAGCAGACGCTTGGCTCATCTGCATGGTGGCATATTAGCAACAAAAGCAAATGATTGTAATTATGATTACATAATTGTAATTACATTTTCATAATTG
Organism: Alviniconcha strummeri; assembly: GCA_963584105.1. Lineage (NCBI taxonomy): Eukaryota > Metazoa > Mollusca > Gastropoda > Provannidae > Alviniconcha > Alviniconcha strummeri. The sequence continues at coordinate 9,022,836 of OY757546.1, forward strand.
TAAATACGCCCGTCTTGACTCGCATAGTGGCATACTTGCATCAAACGTGCATACCAGGTAATCGCAATTATTTCCACATAATTACTCATTATCTCAACATAATTTTCGCCTGGTATTAGCCATCATGGTTGACTGGGTGTTACAAATCAACCATCTGTCAAAATAATTCCTAATTTAGCAAATATCACTACAAAATTAACTAATACTTAAATATTTTCTGCTGCTTGGTTCCAATGGCATACAAGTGTCAAAACCACACCATTGTAATTATGTCGACATAACTGTAATTATGTTGAGAGAACAGCTTTTAGATTAGTCATCATTGGGCCATTGTTCCTGGTTGCAGACAGGACACGCAGAAACAGCAAAACCAATCTGCCACGTTGACTGGATTCCCTTGCACATGCGTTGTTAGTGATAATTACTAATTACATACTTTTGACACTACTAAGCTGTTGGAAGCTGCATGAAAGGCACACAACTGTAACTGTCTCAACATAATTAGTAAATACATCTTTTGACGCTTGGTTCCAACTGTCAAAAGTACATCGTTGTAATTATGTGTAAATATGTGCCTTTTGTGCTGCTTGTGCTGCATCAGAAGTACACAGTTAATTATGTGTGAGAGATAATTCCAACAATGTGGACATAATTACAAATTATGTGCTTTTGAGGCTAGTAAGCCGCCATACATGTCATAACCGTTCGTTTTCAGACAGTGACACTCACAGTGAACTGTTTGTTTTCAGTCAGCGGCACTCACAGTGAACTGTTTGTGTTCGTCAGCGTCATTCACAGTGAACCGTTCGTTTTTAGTCAGCGGCACTCACAGTGAACTGTTTGTTTTCAGTCAGCTGCACTCACAGTGAACTGTTTGTGTTCGTCAGCGTCATTCACAGTGAACCGTTCGTTTTCAGTCAGCGGCACTCACAGTGAACCGTTTGTTTTTAGTCAACGACACTCACAGTGAACCATTTGTTTTCAGTAAGTGACACTCACAGTGAACCGTTTGTTTTCCATCAGCGACACTCACTGTGAACTGTTTGTTTTCTGTCAGCAACACTCACAGTGAACCATTTGTTTTCCATCAGTAACACTCACAGTGAACCGTTTGTTTTCCATCAGCAACACTCACAGTGAACCATTTGTTTTCAGTCAGCGACACTCACAGTGAACCATTTGTTTTCAGTCAGCAACACTCACAGTGAGCCACTGGTTTTCCATCAGCAACATTCACAGTGAACCAGACTCGAGAGCAGGCAACTTCGGAAGTTGTGCATGGAAACGACACTTTTGCTCTTATCCAAATGGGACTTGCTTCCAAAAATTCCAGTATTTTGACCTGAGCTTTTGCAACAACCATCAATTACTGAGAGAAATGATGAAGAAAGAAGAGCACTGGGTGGCAGCAAAACATTCAAGTTCAGCTGAAAGCCATGTACACAATGTTCACACTGACAGGCACACAAACCAGTGGCGACAACAGAGGAAAGAACATGCTTGGAATTGTCCACTAAGTCTTGCCCAACAAGGCAAGTGACACCACCTGTCCATCCAGAAACACTCCCACAAAATGTACATTAAATTATTCACGTGAAGAATACAGACGGCCACCTCAGAAATTAAGTTATGTACACAGTTCAGTAAAATGGTTACACTGTTGATTCATAAAACAAGCAACACACAACATGGTTATAGGCTACACACCACTGATTTAAGGAAAACACACTCACAAACACACTGAACACACATTTTCATGACCAAAGACACCCCCCCCCCCAAAAAAAAGAAGAAGGATTTCATCACATATTTTATACCCAACAAAAAACATGAGAAAGTTTTTTATGAAGAACATCCATCCTCAAAACAACTGACGAATGAACATGACGGTAACCTTCGCCATGTGCCAGTGCACTGGGTCTGAAACTGACGTTACAAATTATTGAAGACTGAAGACTTTTTGTCAGCTCAAAGAGAGAGATTTTTTACATGCTGTGCATTAAGTTTAATTGGAAAACCCCTTTTTCCACAACAGCATGTGTATGTTAAACCCACACAGGCACATCAAATGAAAGTATGGCATGTTCTGAGCAGGCGCAACTTTTTCATTACAGGTGACAATGTGGTCAGCCAGCTACATGACTTGAGATCAGTGTCACTGCCAGACCAGGTACAGAAGGGAAGCACAATGTTCACACATCTCCAGCAGTTTAGGCTCTTGATGAGGTAACCAGTGACACCATCAAGGGATTCCCTGTTTGTGGACTGACCAACTGATTTGAATATATATGCACATACAAAAATGTGAATGACTACCACCTGTGTTGATAGACAATGGTAAGAATGGTGATACTTCTGCCCAAACTGTGTGGAGAGCTATCCAGTCACTTACTCATTTTCAATGCCACCTGTCACAAAAGGGTATGAGGATTGGCAACACCTCTGCCAAACTTTCTTGAGACCAATACTGTGAAGATTCACTAGTGGCCCACACTAATTCTCACATTTTTACAGACCTACAACAATCATTTCATTGCAACTGGCATGGCTCAATCATATCTGGGATTGATCTATGCACCCTTTGATCTTGCAGTTTGATAATCTCCCCGCTTCCCCAACTGATAATCAAAAAAGCCAATTAAACTGCATTTATCAGTCTGTATTATATATCTTGTAACACTGACTCTTACCACTTAGCAAAACCTACCACACGCACGCAAATTAACACAAATGCTACAGATCACAGTTTTTATACCATTGTGTCTATGTTTTAAGTTTACAGCATTGATAGTACATGAGGTTCGACAATCTGATGTATGACTTCGATGTTGGCACCGAAAGCATGTGTGATTTTCATTCACACACACACAATACGTGAATGTGGGTCACAAGGGTTACACTGGACGATGGTATCTACAAGAAAACCTATACAGTCAGGTGAATACAAAAAAACTAATAGTTCCCAGACAAAAACACAGCTCACAACAGAAGAATAAAAATATAGGTGTGACAATCAGCCTGCCAACTGTTTAAATCATTCTTAAAAAACAACGTTACATGCAATGCTGAGAGAAAAATCTTTAAAAGGTATACCTAATTCATTGTACACCCAATCCGAATGCAAACTGCTTGTTCTTTAACATGGTCTTCATAAAGTATTGTGAAAAAAGTCAGCTATTTAGGTTTACCACAAAGTCTCTGTACTGAACATCTTTGAATTTGTTACCTGCTACATTGCTGTAAATGGGTCCAACAGATGTTCATGTCTGCATGCTTTGTGCGGCAGTAGGCACTTGAGACCATGATCAAAAATTGTCCAAAGAAGTGAATTTATTTCAACATTACCCAGCTGTTCTCCTGATGCTGCACCATAATTGCATGTTCACACTGCAAACTTTATGAACTATTCACAAACACATTACATAAACAGGTGCTTATGAGCATTCTCCATTTAATTTTTTTAATAATAATGTGTACAACATGTCAGATTAAAAAGAAAATCCAGCTTGACAACAGCAGCTCTGGGCTCATTTTGTCAGGGAAGCTGACGTTGAATTGAATTGTGTGAATGGCCCAGTGGTTCCTCTGAGACTACTTGGATCTATGACAAATATCAGGTAAACAAGCCACTTTCAATGACACTGCCAATGCAAAGTAGCTGCAGTTACCAGCTCGTTCACCACATGACATCCAGTCTCACCTGGTCACCCCAAGGAGCTATCACAACATCAACACTATGACCAATATCACAGATCCAGATCTATGTTCATACCAAGGAGCTATTCTGTGCACACACAGTTTGCATTCTTGAGTCGGTGTAGTTGAGATGCAGCGTAAGGGACAATGTTTATGTCTTAATACTTAATAAAGTCCACAGCAGTGAAAGCAAAGGCAAATGAATTGAGGTATGCACTCGTTTTGATACGCCACTATTACATGCATGGTGAGATATATATGCATAAAAAAAAGTCCCCCACAAACCGAATCTATGAGCAGGCTGATTGCAGACTATCAACAGTTTTGATCTTACACAATTTTGAGGATAATTTACAAAACACAGTCACAAACTCCACTCACAAATCACAAAACTCGGTGCTTGGCAATACACATATCTGGTCCCCATACAGATGAGAGATTGTGATGGTGTGACACAGCCTGAACTCTAAGATGATCCTTTTCAAATACATGAATACTACAGCAGGACAGCATGCTTTCACACTCTCAAAACAGGAGGGGTGGGGTGAGGGTGGGGTGAGAGGAATTAACAATCTTGTGCCTGCTGCCCAAACTCACAGACAACTATCTCAAGAATTGTTTTTCACTCCTGCTGCATCAGTTCTAACAGCTGCCTGATGAAAGTCATGCCTGCTGTACAAATTCAGTCTGAAACATTTTAAGCCTGAAACATGATTTTAGCCTGAAAAATCTTATGCCTGTTGCCCAAGATCACAGAATCTATAAAAAAAACACATGTTGGCTGTACAAGTTTACCAGCAAATTTAGAAAAAAATCATGTTGGCTGCACAAGTTCAGCAGCAATTGTACGAAAAATTTCATGCCTGGTACCACAAGTTCACCAGCAACTGCATGAAGAATCCTATGCCTGCTGTACAAGTTCACACACACAACTGTCTGAAGATTCTCATGCCTGCTGTGTGTGATTTCACAGACAATCACTTTAAGTATCCCTTACCTTCTGCCTGAATTCACGGACAAAAGCCTGAAGTTTTCTCTGCCAGCTGTACAAATTCACAGCTGTTTAAAAGACGCTCATTCTTTCTGCATCAATTCCAACAACAGGATGAAGAGTCTTATGCCTGGACTAAACAAATTGCCTGAAAAACCTCATGCCTGATTTCAAAGATTGTCTAATGAATCTCATGACTGGAGCACGAATTCAAAGACTGCCCAAATAATTTCATGCCGCAGGTATGAATTCAAGGGCAACTGACTGAAGAATATGATGCCTGCTGCATGAATTCAAAGACTGCCCAAATAAGTTCATGCCTGCTGCATGAACTGAAAGACAGTCTGAAGAATCTCATTCCTGCTGTATCAATTTACAGGCAACTGACTGAACAATGTTATTCTTGCTGCAGGAATCCACAAGGAACTGTCTGGAATATCTCATCTCCCACTGCCTGAATTTGCTGGCAACTGCCCAAAGAACCTCATGCCTGCTGCATGTGAAGAGTCAAGACTCATCAATACACAAATGGGAAGAACAAATGTTGAATCATACATATGTGACAGAGACTGAGACTGAAAATTTGAAGACACAAACAATTTAGAGGCAAGGCCAGTCAGGTTTTGTATGCATAATGCAGCAATCATGGACAACGCTGTAGGCAATGCTGTATGTCGCAGCAATGGTCAGATTACAACTTTATGTACGTGTGTTCACTCACCCATTAAATGACTTCAACTAAATCGCTTTCACCATACGGTGTCGTCACCTTCAACAGACTCTAAATGCAGAAGTATCAGTACACCTCAATGCAACATTATACTTGGGGGTAATTGGCAAACTGTCTCTTATCAAGGGGTGCACCTTCAAAACACATGCTACTCTACTGACAAAAAGGGTCAAAAACATGCTCTGCACACCAGTCAAAACAGTTACTCAGATAATAGGCATTGCACAGCCAATAACTACTATTTGGTTTTTCTGTACACTGTGAAGCTCCCACAAATGAAGTGTTCTCTACAGTACTGCAATCTTATTTTTTTGGACATGTCAACTTTCTTTGGAGGGGTGGTGGGTTATGCATTTGTGCTTAGTTGTGCCAGGTATTTATTGTTGATATTTTGGTTTACTGCCATGTCTAACCATTGTGAATTTTGTCAAATGTCCTCACTGATGTTTCATGTACCCAAATACAGGTTTCTGAAATAAAATTTTGACTGACTGACTGAAGCATGATGTGGTGAAAGGTTTTATTTGCCCCAGGTCAGGTCACTGTCCTTCATGCCATTTTATGATTATAATTTATATGCAACATACAACAAGCCAAAGCATGAAGCCAGATCTAGCTAGTAATTCTTAAACACTTTCAGGAAATCACTGACTGGTCAGTTTGACAGAAGAGCCAAAATTCACAAACTTTCAAAAATTTCATTAAATATTTCTATTTTTCAAACTTTGAAAACAGCAGATCATTTTCTCCTAACATCTGAAGATCCCCCGAGACCATAGGAGCCCTGGTAATGTTTCCAGTCATAACACTTCCATGTCAAGATCACTACCACCATATGACAGGGCAAGACAAATCCTTGATGTTATCATACATCCACCTAAAATGAAGGGGACACTACACATATTCACACTTGCTCATATTCAGGAATGTGGCTGCATATGTAAAAATCTCCGGCGGCTCTGGGTGAACCAAATTTCTGAGACGGACCACCAACTAGTCAACATACACTTGCTGTATGCAAAAACAGGTGCCCCCTTCAACAAGAGCAGAGAACTGACTGGACACTTCAAACATCAAATGGACATTTTAATTCAATGCCTACCACACAAACACAGCTCTGTGAACAATTAAATCTGACATGACCCACTTCAGAAACAAAGTGTCACTTAAAGAAACAAAAAATGGAGAGAAGAGAAAATGCTCTGGATTATCTACAGTATTCACGCTCAAAAATGAAGAACAAACATCACAACCATGCACACACTTTTGCACAAGATATCACTAAAATCAGTTAGAAATACACGTATATGATGCAAGACTGAACCCTGGCAACACACACCAGCAACACCGACCACAATCTCCCTCTCTCATCAATCCTGTTGTCAAGTTTTGTGACACAGCAAAACAGAACACTGCTAGCAGGTGGGCTGAATGCTTGCGGAGACATAAAAGGTCCCCACTACATACTACAGGTGTGGAAGCCAAGCGCACATTCACCTCAAACCAGTGACAGGCTTGGGAGACAAAGGAAATGACGAGGAGAGAGCAAACTTTCCCCACCACCCACCCCCGATTCATGCAGGAAGAACACAGTAATGCTCAAGGTATACCAAGCCAGCTTTCCTTAACAACCTCATCAAATCTGCACTCATCATTCTAGTGCACACACATACACACAACAAAAATGAAAAAGAAAACCATTCTCCTGCACTGCCCCTGAAGACTCCCTCCCACCCCCCAAAAAAAGGAAGAAAAGAGAGAAAGACTAAAAAATAAATACAGTCATTAAAAGGAGAGGCAGTGTCATGGAGAGAAGCGAACCACTAGCTGCCCCAGGGTTACTGGTGAGCACACTGGACCCGCGGGCCATGCCCCCCCATGTCATCGTCATCCTCATGGTATACCTCCCCACGGGCGCCCCCGTCACTGCCACGTGTGTCCTCGTAGTCCACCAGGTTCACCTCCTCCACATGCTCGCCCTGTGGAAGCTCCACAGGTGGGCGCTCGCCAAGGATGCCTTCCAGTTCCTGGGAGTGACAGGATAACAGATGCCATCACAAAAGAAGTCAACGCAACAAGGTACAGTTGTTTTTGTGGGTGTTCCTCTTTCTGAAGGGGTCGCACATCCCCTTTGCAGGAGATGAACTGCATATGTGTTTTTAATTCCACTGCTGCTATGGCAACCACATTCCATGCTTGAGGGTGGACAAAATGTATGCTACATTCTGGGGTCCAAACAGTGGTATGGCTACCAATGCTTGGTATTTTTAATGTGGGCATAGATGTTAATGCATGCAGCTGCACCATGAGAGTCTGCACTGAAAGCTGACTCTGGGGAAAAGTTTGCTGCCCAGGGGAGGGGATAAAGTTTAATGTGGTGTTTAAGTTCAACTTGGTCATTCTGCACTGACATCCACCACGGATCAAAATCACAGAAGCGACGAAGACAATCCTCATGACAGGCGAGACAATCCCTCTTTTAAAACCAATTTTGTTCTGTTTGCATGCAAATCAACCCCTCGCCACACTTTTGTTTTTTGGTGACGTTCCACAGTAACACAAGGACTCAAGCAGAAAGATGGCTGTGCCTATAATCTGCAAAATGCAAACAGCAGGATTTTTACCTGGGCTTCTGAAACGGATCATTTCACAGGCTCACATCTTTCATGCGCAAATGAGCAGAAAAATAGGCATGACAAGGAAAGCATGAGTGTAATAAAATACCTGTCAAAACACACAAAGCAACAGAATGTCCACTCACTGAAAAGGAATGGTCACACTTCACGCTCACCCACCCCAGTCCCAAGGCCCTTCATGCAATACTCACTCTGAGCTTTGGCTCAGCCACAAAGTTGTTGGTTGGGAAGGTGACATCAAACTTGATGAACAGGTTGCCCTTCTCAAATGGATTTCTATACTTCGGCATTCCCTCTTCCAGAACAGTCCTTACCATACCTGTAACACACACCATGCAGATTTATACTTGACCAATTTATCATTCACACATTCAGATTCTCATTGAGTCATTCTCACTCGAGTCAAAATAACACAGAAACTTAATAAAACAACAAATACAATTATTTTGCTGTAGTGTAAGTATAGTTTTTTTTTTGTATTTTTCCTTTTTTTCTTTCTCAGTTACAAATTTAGACAAGATTATCAGTTTGTGCAACACACAAAGCGGCACATGCACACACACTCTCTCTCTGTTTCTCTGCGCTTGAATTTATATAATTTTGAGAATCTGAAGATCACAGTACCTAAAAATGTAAGTCATAAACATAAGGCGACACCATGGCACTGCTAGCACGGTCTCAGCCACACACAAGTGGTGTAGATCCGTTCAGGTCTCTTGCTGGGCCGTGCACATGTGAATGTGGGAAAATTGCAAAGCCAACAGCTTGACTCAGAATGAGAATGCAGTTGTACAGATCAGTCTGCCAGTCACCAAAAGCGATGTGTAGACCCCCCCCTCCCCCCCCCCCCCATGTACAAACAACCCTGGCCGCAAGCACCCTACTCCTAGTACAATTTTTTCTGGACCTCAAAACAGTGTGAGCGACAAATGTTCTCATTGGCTGATCCCCAAAAAAGTAGCCAATCACAACGCATGTTCTTTGTAATGATGATTAAAAATGCTCAAGGGAGATAACTCTACAGACTGGTGCTATCGATGTTTGTAAGTGCGGAAAAACTATATGTTTGCTGCATTAAAATGAGAGAGAGGGAGAACGGCGGGGAAAGGGAGAAAGAGGCAGACTTGAAACTGGAAAAAAACCTTTCCAGTTGCTTTGAACTCCTTGTAGAACTTGCTCTCAACAGGTTGCTGACTCAGTTACAGTCAAATCGACCGCCATGAAAGTCCGATTTGCAAATAGTGCAAAGAACAAGTTCGCTGCCTTTCCTCGAACTCGAAGGAACCGAACACGGATAAGCTTCGTGATAAGCAGGGAGAAATTTCTGGGATGGAACTTTCTTCCTTTTAATCACAGTAGCAGAGCCTTTGGAGGCTAACACATAGTTTCTTCTGAAGAAGTTTCATACGCTCGCTTCTTCGACTCGGACATTTTTTCCCAACTGAAGTGAGTTTTGGCTGCGTTCAGAACCTATGTTTGCACCAAAACCAGCGTCGCTATTGCAAGACTTGATGCGCGCGTATCATAAGCGGGCCAACATACCTTCTGAACACGGCGGCCGTGTCCAAAAATAGGACCGAATCACACTTGTCGGTATCGCGTAGCCGAAACGAAGTCATTTGCGTAGTTCGTGTAATGCAAGCGTAGAGGTGTAGTTTGGGCTTCAAATGTGTAGTTTTCTACGCCAATTGCGTAGACTAAACAGGTCTGCTAATCAAACCTTTGGCATGTGAATGTCTGTTTGTATGCATGTGTGCGTTTAAGTGATTCAGACAAATATAAATAAATAGAAAGCATAAAATCTTGTCCATAGTGACTGTTCTAAGTGCATACACACACTAGATCAAGCGAGTGAGAGAAAGAGGCACCGACAGAAGAGACGGAGAGAGGCACAAAGAGAGAGAGAAAAGGTAAACAGTTTTGGATCAAGGCTGACCTGGATGAACAACTTCGCCAGGAGGGTTGGCCACCACAAGGTCACGGCCATCCAGATGTCTGATGACAAACTGGAAGCCGCAGAGTGCCTCTGTGAGGCCAATGGTTTTGGTCATGTACAGGTCATTGCCGCTGCGTGTAAAAACCTCGTGTTCTTTCTGCTGAAGGATGATGATCACATCACCTGGCTCCACGTCGGGCTGCAGGAAACCATGACCAGTGTTCTTATTGTGCTTTCATGTGCAAACTACACAGCACTGTTCATCATAGCACATTACATACAGACTGAAGAGGAGCAGATGCAGATTTCATCCAAAATGTCTGAAGTGAGGGGCAGTGCTCTGTCCACCACTTAATTTTTTGGATACAATTTTTTTTGTTATACACAATTTTCGAGAACAACCCACATACTGTTTAAATAAAAGGAAACTGCTCAAAGTCTAAACGCCATTGAATAAGGATCATTCAAAGAAAACACAACTCCTGCAAAGCACAACTCACCAGCTGATCCCCCTCGCCCCGGAAAGGGATTTTCTGTTCGTTCCTCATTCCCTTGTCCACATGCACCTCCAGGATTTTGGTTTCGCTCACAACTTTCTTTCCCCGGCAGTCCTTACATCTGTCTTTCTCACTGATCATCTCTCCTGAAAAAGTCATGCCACACATGAAATCAGCCCCTGAGAAACCCATCCCATTTCAGAGGGGACAACTGGTGTGACAGGACTGTTGCACTAGCTTCAACCAGCAGAGTCAGAGTCCCAACCATCACACTTTCTGTAAACCAGTTAGGTGACCAGACAGGCACACCACCAATACTCCATACTAGTAGAGAAGTGAACGTGTGAAATAGCTCTGATGTGCCATTTGAATCACCTACTTCACACCTGTGAAGTGGGTCACTTGATAGCTCTTATGTGCCATTTGAATCATCTACTTTATGCCTGTGAAGTGGGTCAGGTGACTGATGACATGCATTATCCTCATGGCACCTTCACACAAAAGGAAAGCCAACATAACACACATCAACAACTTGACGCCATAGGCACACACTTCATGCAAGAGGAAAGCAAACATGACACATATCAAAACCCTGAGACCTAAGCCAACATAAAACGCCCCGCCTGCAACACCACAAGACAGAAAATATAACATATCCTTACTGTGATGCCTAAAGCACATACCCTAAGAGAAAACCAACATGACACATCAACAACTTGACACCTAAGGCATATATTTCACAGTCAAAGAAAACCAGCAACACATACCTTCACCATGACAGTCAGGGCATATACTCTGCATCTGTTGTACCATGCCAGGGCCCAACTGTCGTAATGTGACCTTGACCCCGCGGCCGCTACATATGCGACACCGAACTGTAGCTCCTGCTTTTCCCCCAGCACTGGTGAGGGTAAAAACAACATTAATGACAACTGGGCAATTCTCTTGCTTTTGGTTTTAAATCAGGAAAATTACCAGAATTTTGGGAACATCAAAATTCTGCCTTTTTTCCAGCCCTTGTTTAAACATGTAAAATCCCCATATCCTACACTCCGTCTTTAAAAATTCCAAGGAGGGTTAAAGGCCAGAAACACCAAATGACAGCAAAACTAAATCAACACAAAGTATGAACCAAGACAGCACAAACACTCACCCATTACACTTTTTGCAGATCACAGTTTTGCTTAGCTGAAGTTTGGATGTCTTGCCATTGTACAGGTCTTCTAGGGATACTCTGAAAAGGACAAACACATAAGCAAGGATGCTTAGGACGATCGAAACTAAAACAAGTGTGAAGCAATCCTAACAGGCCAAATATGGAAGTCTGTGTAGTTTGGCAAAGTCAGTCCCTGAAGTCAACCTGCTGCTGCCTATATAACATGGGATGCTGCATATATATACTGAAAAAGTAAGCCAGTTTGGCCTGGTGGTAAGGTGTCACTATAAAAGTGTAAAGCCTGTTTTTAACTGGGCAAATGTTTGTTTGCCCGAACATACTTCAGACACTTCGACGAACTATGATTTGTTTCTTAACTGAACTTTTATTTTTTCTTCATTCACAGGAGAGCTCTGCTCTCAGCCACTGAGAGGCAATGATCGTCCAATAGGGCGAATGTTCCCAGAACATGTTGAGTGAAGGTTTTTGGACCCCAAATATAGCTTCGACGAATACTTCGAACTAGGTTTGCGAAGAAAAGTTGGCCCAATTAAGAACCAACTAGCTTCGCTGAATACTTCCAACTAGGTTCGCGAAGAAACATTCGCCCAATTAAGAACGGGCTTAAGGCAGGTAAGCAGACAGGTCAGTTCAAGTCCCTAAGCTTCCCTTCAAAAGTTGTGATTTATGGAAATTATTTCGTGACCTTGCCCATCACAATTAATGAAACACTAACATGGCTCACACTGCTGCCCATCTTATTAATCACTCTGGTGGTGACTGTGTAGCTTTGGGTATAGTTTGACCTCGCCCCATGTCCTGCAATCTCAGTGCCTGTCAGTAGCTCCCTGCATGTAAATCAGCAGTAAAGGTCTATAGTATATAATGATGTATGCTGGAAAACAGTTGCACACACACACACACTCTTGTCTCCAGTAATTTTCTGACTTCCAGTACAGAAAGAAGGACAATGGAGGATAGCATGTACACTGAAAGTTATAGAGAAATACAAACCTAAGGGGATGAAAGGTGTCCTCCCCTCGCCTCCTTCGGTTGCGACCACCACCGCCACCTCCTCCCATCCCAGGAAACCCAAAGAATCCACCAAACAGGTCCTCAAACATACTGGCACCGCCAAAGCCACCACCTGCAAAGCCACCACACACTTTTTTTTAACTTATAAATGTGGCACAGTTCATGCTTTTCAGACAAAGACAACAGCCTGCATTGACAGATCCAGTCACCACATAGGCCTAGTTATGCTGTCAGCATATAGCAGCATTTACTCAAAGGCAGAAGATTACAAAACTGAATGCACAGTAGCACTGAATACCGAACAAAAACTAATGCCAGCAGCCTCACTTTCATCTCTGTCTCAGTGCCAAGTCCTGCAGCTGAGAACTGCATTAACTGATTATAATCTGAAAATGATGCCACTGTTTGATCAGTTGTTAATTGCAAATTTACTGAATTGCAAATGTCCTTATTGTGGCACATCCCTTTGTGTGACACATGTCCATATTTTGCTTGTCTGCTATGACACCACCAAAGTTGCCCCTTATATTCAGAAGCGCCTCATCTATGGATTTTTTTCACTCTTGAGCCAAATTTCAGATGTGGCTTGTGGTACAGAAATTGTGGTACACTCTTTTGTTGTTAGAGAAGTAAATACATTACCTCCACCTTCCTTGAGTCCCTCAAGGCCATAACGGTCATACAGCTGCCTTTTGTCGGGGTCGGACAACACTTCATAGGCATAGCTGATCTCCTTAAACTGGAAATTAAAAAACAACACCCATGTAATATAAATACAGCGAAGTGTACAAACCACAATTTTTCTTTCTGTCTTTCAACAATGAAATGTGACTCTTTTAAGACCGAAAAGGCTGTATCTTTCCTTAGACTTGTCACAGCATACAGATACTATCACTTGGACAGCACATTCCTGTCCTATCTTTCAGCTTCACTCTGCACATATCAAACATCATGCAACTACTTCTGATTGTCAAGTGAAAAAGTTCTGAAAATTCCTAAACATAATCTGACATCTTTTGGTCAGTGCTCTTTCGGTTTTACTGCTCCATCTGTCTGGAATTTGCTGCCTGCTAATCTGCAAAATGTCCCCACTGTCTGAATTCAAAACCCAGCTCAAGACTTTCCAGTTTTGACAGGCCTTTTCACAAACCTAGGCAGACCATCTGTGTGAGCAAAAAATGTGCACTGTACAAGAGCTATCCATTACTATTATTATAATTGTTTTTTAATGCCCAGTCAATGGTTATATCTGGGTAAAAAACAAAAATGGAAAAAAAAGGTGTCCACTGACACTGTTTTCCATTTAACTGACCAAATTCAACAGGAGTGTCTAACTTACCAAAGCAAATGCCAGAACAAGGTCTCTCATTTTAGTGTGATTACTCAGTAAAATAAACTCAATCAATATAAAGCAAATAAAAACATTTTCAGTTTACAAGCAGAAAAGCGACCAGCATCAAACTGTGACTTGTCTGCATCGCTTAATTAAGAAAGAAATCTGCAAACACTACAAAGATAAACCCAAAACCTAAAATGCCTGTGAAATAAATCAGTCAGCCCCCCCCCCCCCCCCCCCCACATGCCATCAGTGTTGTGAATGTCTTTACCTTTTCTCCTGCTGCTGGGTTCTTGTCAGGGTGGAACTCTTTGGCCATTTTCCTATAGGCCTGTAAGAAACAGCAGAATCAAGTGTTTGTAATGTTAAAAAACACACACAATAAAGCATGAAAATATTTGTGCCACACTGATAATGTTAATCTCTACCATATTTAAAAAGATTACAAGTCGCATCTTTTTGTTCCCTCAGCTTTGACCCCTGCGCTGTATCTGCTGTGTGCACCTAGTATCCATTGTGGTCAGAGTGCAACAACTTTGTTCAACTGCCCTAGGCTGTTATTGGCTTGGAATGGAGGGTGAAAATTACGATAACTTTTAATTATATATATTTTTTTTTACAATATCATAAAAAATAAAAGTAAAACTAGTTTTGTTTTACAGTATACCACTACCCACAGAGTTGCATCCTACTAGCACATGACATTGTTTCTGAAAGTGAAAGTGTTGGAAAGTGCTGAAAGCAATAATTTAAATGGAAATTACACTTTGCACCAATCAGAAACTACCACTGGGATCTTTGTTGTTGTTGTTGTTGTTAAAAACACAATGTGAAACCATGACAAGTGATGTTTTTTCTACTTCAGTAAGGAGTGGATAAAACAATCTGTCAATTCTGATACTCTTGTGTGTGTGTGTGTGTGTGTGTGTGCACGATTGTGTGGCCTTCTTGGTAGCTTAATCTTGTTTCCTTGAAGTTGAATAGCATACCCTTCTGGTAGTGTCACAGAGTTAAAAACAAAACACAACTGATGATCAAATACCAATGTTTTACAGTTATGGTTTTCTATAGTGGAATATATATATATAAAATATACAAAAACAAACAACATATATATATATGGGTTCTTCTTCAGTGCTGGTCCTAATTGGTAGTCACTCACTTTGCAACAGTTTTGTTGTAAACCAGTTCCTTTTTTTTCACATCAAATGGAGAAAATTCCCCTTGTTGTATAAAAGCAAGAAGCAATGAGAGCAATATGGTGGAGAAAAAAAGAATTTTGTTTATTTTTTATTAGCAAAATATACTCCCATGTCACGCAAAAATGGCGACCAAAAACGGGAATGGCGATACCCTACTGCTTGTGTTGGAAGCTACTTCATACCAGATGAAAATATTCAGACATATCTAATTTGTTTACAAAGTTGCAACATGCAAAAGCACCAGAAAGCTAATTTCAGGCCTGCTGAGTATGTCTGTGTACAATAATGATGGTTGAAAGTGAGCATTATGCACGTTTCATGACCCGTCACGTCATGAAACACGCGTTCACTTCCAACTTGCACAAGATCAACAACGCGAACCGGGGAAAACACTGTTGCTATAAATAACAAAGTACTACCGATGCCGAGATCTGAACACCAAGGTTGCCGTATTATTTCCTAAAATGCATTAAAAAATGTGCGTCACGGGTGAAACATCCGTAACAGCAAAAACAAAAACTCACGAAACAAATCCAACAAAGATTTTTTTTCTTCTAACCGCGATTTTCAAACGTACCATGGGCATCTACACACACACTGATGATGTCGTGTCACGTGATACGCATGGAATTTGTGAATGGGCACTTTTACCACTGCGCATCACACTCTGACGCAGGAGAAACATGCGTCGCTGGGCTGTCATCATTGTCTGCTAGCACATGATTTCACCCAATTTGGAGGCTACCAATGACGCAGGTAGGTGAAATTCCAAGCAGTTATAGTTACTTGATCATTTCAGTCTAGTATTTTATACAGTAGCACTCTTTATTTATAAATACAGCGTTCAATGTGTTCAATGCACCCTCTTGCAGGCTCATCTCTGTTTTGTCACATGAAACATACGTCTCTTGCTGAATCATTATTTCATGGTTAGGAACCACAATTACCAAAAAGTAGGCATACGTAGGATCAAAAACAAACATGTTTCGTAATGTTTGCAGTCATTTCAAATTATTTCTCAGTCCATGAACAAGGAGTGAAGAATTGGTCAAAACATAACGTTCGTTTCTGGTGACATGGAACCGGACGGAAGTTGATTCCGTCACACAAAACATGCGTTGCATCATCGTGTTGCAGAACATGCATTGAACAAATCTTCCCTACTTTGTTTTGATTTCTGTGTGAAACTGAGACTGTGCTATAGTATTAATGATGATGTAATTTTGAGATTCTTTTGATTTAAATTTACCATCTTCTATAGGACTAGAAACGATACTAACTTAACGCAACATGGTGTGCTTGCAGAGTTTTTGTTTGGAATTTTTATTGTTGATTCTTCTGTCCTGTTTTAGTAGTGACATGGTGTGCTTGCAGAGTTTTTTTGTTTGTTTTTGTTCTGTTCGTTTTTAGTAAACTTTACTAATTTAAGCTGGAAAGAATGCAATATAATATGAATAATATTAATATACTGAGTAGAACTGTACTACTACTTGCATTTTTTTTTCTTATTCATGTTTTTTGTTTTGTTTTTGTTTGGTTCCTGGGGTGGGGGTGGGGGGTGCATTAGCATTCATAAAAAAGACAGGGGTCTGAGGCAGCACACTATTAACTATATATGAACTAGTTTACTACATCTTGTTTTTCCATTTCCTCCAACTTTGATTGCTGTCTCTGAATGTGATGTGTTGTGGACTGCAACTTGTACTGTGATTTCACTTGTTGGCTCTGTTAAATCTAGGTTCTACTTCTAGACTACAAGGTTTCATCTGGAGAAGTGCAGATAAAGTTCCTGTGTGAAAATCAGAGCAGCTTCTCGTTCCCTGCAACTGATGACATCCCTTGGATGCCTGCTGATCAGCTTGCAAAACTAAGCCACTACAGACCGGTGTCAAATGCAGCTGGGTTTTTTTGCAGAATAAAAGTTGCTTGAAGTTGTCATTGTTTTGCATGAGAACAGATAATTGATTAAATGTTCATGTTAAGTTTCAGTCAGTTCATGTAAACATTACTAGTACTGCTCATCACTTCTTTTTTTCTTCCCTTTTCTTCTTCTTCACATAAGCAAAACTTGTCAAACTAAAAAAACAAACAAAAAACTTGTCAAACTCAAAACAAATGCTTACATACATGTAATGTGTACAAATATTCTGAAGAAAAAAAACATTTTCTACATGCTTTTAACAGTTTCCAACCTGAGTGATTATTGAATGTCACGTGAAACATACATTACATGTCACACGAAACATGCATTACAATTCAAAGAACATCCGAAGTTGAGGAAGTGTTCCAATATTACTTTGGAATATGTCCACAGCATCAAAAACTAACAAGAATAAATACTTGTTCATGATCCATGGTGTTTGTTTGATCTTGAAGGAAAAACTTTTCTTTCCATGTCACATGTTTCAGTGTCACAATTTTGCAGGTAGGCTGTTCTACTCTCAAGTGGATGAACCCTCTTAAAAATTGCACTTAGTTACTCCTAATGATTGTTATTCAAAACCTTTCTATGAAATAATAAGGTTCTTGTTCTAAATATTACATAATGATACTTTTATGTCACACCGAAACATGCGTTATGCTCTCCACTTGAACATGTTCGAAGCCACTCTAACTTGCAGTCGGGGGGGTCCTAACTGCTTTTCTTTTAATTGTGCCTTAATAAGGATGTATGTGGAACACAACAAGCCTAACTGGGATAAGCTGCAAGCTATTTCAGTTTTGACCTCTGATTCCCCCTAACTAGGACCAGCACAGAAGAAGAACCCATATATATACAACAATGTGAACAAAAACTGTAGTAACACTAACTATTAAGCTTCAAAGTTCTATGATTAATGAAACACTTGCTGACTTGACTTCAAGTTCAATACCTTAACTAGAGCCCATTTCTGTCCATCAAAGCTGCTATTACACTAACAAACAGAAACTGTACCAAGTCAATGCATGCAAGTTCAATAAAAAATCATATTTGCTCTCAAGTTACACTCTTATATAAACTATACACTTCAAAACCAGTGAAAGTATTCTGCAGTTTTATCAACTTTTTTGTGTTTATTACATCACCACCTGCCAACTGTCAATGTATGTATTATGTAATGAATCAGAATGTCTTGAGTCAGAAATGCCCTGAGTGTCACTGCAGAGTTAAAAAACTATGGTGTCACTGTGTGGGTCTGTTCATTTGTTGCATGTAAAACTGCTGTGTACTTATAATTTGTTTTGTAAGCTACTCTGAAGTATTTTTGACAGTGGGTCTGTGATTGGCAGCCCTGCCAACTCTGCAGATGTGTTTTAGCAGCATCCATCTGTCAGCACTTATCAAAAGGAGGTTTAAGCAGCCCAGTAAAAAAGCAAAATGTGTGGTTCTTTCAAACACAAGACCATCACAAAACAGTATCTAAAACAAGTTAGACTTAGAATGGCACTTTGAATCTGTGAAACAGATCAAAACCAAACAGAGAATGAACGGAGTCTTTACTTGTCTTTTGCAGCTGAAGAACATGGTAGTGCAATTACAAATAGCTGTGGCTGACTATGTCATTATACAAGTATTACCGTAATTACGTCTTACTATCACCCAAAAACTTACATTGTCTCCCTTGATTACTACTGTGCCAGTTTGATTACTCTGAACAAATAAATGATGACAAAAGAGCTATAAAAAAAAAAGAAAAAAAAAGAGAAAGGCAATTTTACTATCAAAAAGAAATAAAAGATTTATCATTTGTCCCTTCTGTTTCTGACATCTGAAATTTCTCAACAAATTATTTTTTGTTAGAATCCTTCACAATGACAGCGTGTACAAAGACCTCTACTTAAGCTTCAGTTTCTCTGCATGCTTTTTAAAAAAATCCCTTGACTTTTGCCCAGCATCGCTAAAGTCCCTTGGCTGCTTTTACTTCCGGTGTGTACTTTCTTCACAATGGAAGGCAGTGAAAGTGAATTTTACACTGCCAACTTCATAAAGGCCCGTAGTCAGAATGTGTCTGGCAACAAGCAATAACTTGTTGCTTGTGCTATAGGATGCCCCCCAAATATTTCCAGGAACTCGTGATCTTCTGGTCAGCCAAAAAACGACGCAGACATTTTTTTCCACCCTCCATCGCCTTTCCCTGGTTATTTTTGCAACTGCAGCAGTATTGGCAATTGTATTGCTTCACAATTCTAGGTTCAACTTCCACTGTTATACACAGCATGAAGCAACACCTACTCAGAAATCGGCCCAGAAGTGACACTGTGACCTCTTGCAACTTCTTGCGCGAAAGATTACAAAGGGCATTCACTCGTGCAAACCAGCTTCACTGAACCGCCCAACAGAGAGCTCAGGTGAGATCAAAAGGACAGAGGTGGAGCTGGGCTTTTACAGGGAGTTGGATAATCCTTTGCTTCAGGTTTCAACAGCCGCTTTTCGGACGCTGTCTTTGTGTCTTTGCTCTGCACAGCTGTTGAAACAGCAATTAACGAAGTACACAAGTTGCTTCGCACTGGTGGGGTCCCCACCTCCTTAATATTTTTGTTGTTCTGGTGGTGGCTGACGGTCTCTTCGGTCTTTACAGGTTGGCTATTCATGTCTTCCCCTTCCCTAATATGTCTTATGATTTCTTTGGATGTAAAGCACCATGTTTACTTACTTACTTGTTTGCTGTCTTGGTGTTACTGTTAGATGTGTGCCACTGCCAGTGTAGAACACATTTCACTGATGTAAAATGATGTGTGTAGTCCTCTGTGTCTCTTGAGGTTTCGGTGAATGTGTACTTGTTAATAGCATTAGCAAAGTCAGTGTACTGGGACATGGTACAAAAATTGCATGGCTCAGTGTGTACACCCTGTTGCAAACGTCAGGGACCTCAGATGAAGAGCTTATTAGTTAATGTCAAGAACAGGTCTGGACTTAGCAAAAACATGACCTGGGCACCCTTGTGACTTGTCTGTAAACCACTTTTCTTTTGCCACCTCATATTGTCAAAGATACCACACCGGTTTATAAAAGTCTAGCACGACAGCTGCTTTAAGTTTAAATCTTTATTGTGGGGTATAATTCTTTAATCAATAGTTTAAAATTAGTTTAGTGCACAAGACCTCCATAACCTTTTTCACAGTGATGCAAATACAGAGCCTGGAACTGGAAACTCAACTACATTCCTTGATCAGCTGTGCCTGTGGAATGCAGTTTATTTTTGACAGCAGAACTACAGATGGGTTTCATTAGGCCAGCATTTGCTGGTGGCCATTTTCTCAAAATCCCACCTGATTCTTCCATACTAAAACGTGCTGCCAATGTGAATTTTTGGCAGTCATGGGCTCAGAGTGTGGTCAAAAATGAAAACAACACAGAGTAGAGGCAGAGATGCAGAGAATGAAAATGGGCTAACAAAAACAGATGATAGTTACAATAGGGTTCCAAACTGTATGACTTTGAGTTTGACAAAGTCAAACAAAGGAATGCTGTCAGAGTCATGTGAACAAAATCTGAAGTCTTAACTTCACAAGGTAAAACAGCTTTTGAAGTGTTTGACTTGATAAGTTTGACTGGCTACTTTTCATCAAAGAGATGAAGACAATGACTGAATAAAACACCACCTCTGCATCAATCATCAATGCCAAATATATCTTTGCGTCCCCCCCCCCCCCTTCCTCCCAAGGAAATATATTTGTGACTGAAATCATAAACTTCCAGCACTGTGGTGAACTTCACACTCTGTGTGTGTGTGTGTGTGTGTGTGTGTGTGTGTGTGTGTGTGTGTGTGTGTGTGTGTGTGTGTGTGTGTGTGTGTGATGGGAAGGCATGATCCAGTACAACTACAGTCACACTTTTTAAATTTATAATTATATACTAATAAATATACAATTATTATCACTTTCACAGTATCACTCTATCACACTTCAGATTTTTATTTTGGCAGGGAGTGAAAACACACTTCAAATTTACAAAACACGGGCAAACACACCTCTCTGATTAGTTTACGTCACCAAAAATGAGGAGCCCCGATCTACTTTGATCCGAATGATGGAGAAGATCAACTGTCGAGTTAGAATGATACTTTTTTGATAGTCGACACTGACAGAATGTATAGTTCTGAGAAGTGCCGTGAAAATTCGGAGAAGAAAAAAAAAGACTGTCTTTGGTTCATAGTCTACACGCCAGCTATATAAAATGCGTGGTACATTAAACAGTTTGATCAAAACTACCGTCGTGGATTTCCCAACCGATGTTACGTCACTTACCTAGAAAAGTAGAATAGTTTCATTGACTAAATTTAAGAAGAGTACCGGGACCAAGTTTTATATGTGACTCATTTTACAGTCAAAACTGTAGGGAACTATATATTCAATACGAATGAATCCTGAATCTGTAATCACGGCCAACAAAACACCAAAAACTGCTTGTCATTAAATGCAAGGATTGGAGTGACCAAGGCGGAACAGAGCCGAAACCTTTCACTTCAGTCTTTGTCCTCACTCGTCGCAATCAGGATCACAAAAAATCGACAAGAAAAAAGCATAACATTCAGTTGGATTACAAGTAAACATTGAACTAAGATATTGAACATGATCACTTATGTTTTACCTTCTTGATTTCGGCATCAGTGGCGCTTTTTCTAAGGCCAAGAAGATCGTACAATTTTGTGTCGGCCATCTTCCACGAGGTTGTTAGATGAACTGAATGACGTCAAGAACATGCAGCGCTACGGAATGCGGGAAGCTGACCTAAAGTGGTCTCCCTTCTCCCGCCGGTCTTCGTCGATAGCTCAAAGGCCTTTGCGTGGCACTCGTTGATGATTTCCATATCCACGGACCTATATAGATATATACATAACTTATAAGCGTCATATTAAAAACAGGAAACAAAAACTAGATTCCTGTGTCGTCAAAAAACAAAACAAAATATAGACAGACACTCGATTTTCTGTAATGGGGATTTGAGCACCGGCGAAGTCCGTCATCGTCAGTTACTACTGATTCTGGTGGTCTATGGGTTTCCATCAAAATCAAGTGCTTGGATCCGCCCTAATCAGTGATGAAGACATACTGCGTGCTGATTTTGTCAGACTTGCTTAACGGTGAGCTATCTCCAGTGATAAACCCATAAGCTGGAGGGAGCAATGGGGGAGGGGGGGGCGGTGAGTAACCGTATGCCCAATGCCTATTACACTGTCACCACTAGAATGATTCTGCACTGATCAGCTGGCCATTACAGTTTCATCAGTTGCCGGTGAGGCACAAGGTCAACATGCAAAGTCAGTATTCATAAACCACTTTTGAAGAAAAAGCAGAGCCAAAGCAGATTCAAACCAACGTCTTCGGCTTCGGACTGAGACCAGCACCTTACCTAGGCCAAACTGGCTTTGCAGCATTTCCCTCATTTAACAGACCCCTAGGTGGAGCACCATGGCCGCAGAAATTAATGTCCCTTCTGTCGATCCCAATTGTCAAATCAAGTTTTGAGAAGGCCAAAACAGACTTTTGCATTTTTCAATGACTGCTAAGAGTTATGTTTCTGACAACTTCTGACTTACCTTCTCTTTTCATTCAACTTTATTGTTCCTCCCAATTTGATCCTCTTCAGAGACGAGATGGTGTGTGTGACGAACAATGAATCCAAATTTTGCTTGGAGGGAAAATGAAAATGTACACCTGTTCTCATTCTTCTGAGAAATGTGACCGGGTTTTGACGAAGTGCTTGTTGTTTTAAACTACACATTGTCAACTCATCGTACAGTCAATGTTGGATAAGAGCAAATGCCAGGGGATATTACAACATTGGCTCTTACATATGACATCGTGTTTAAATGGCATGCCAGAGAAGAGCAATTTTACCAATTTTATGACTGAATTTGCCCTTAGAGCCTTTTTTGGTGAAAAAAGAATGAAAGGATTCTGTAATATTTTATGGCTGAATAAAAAAAAAGATTGAAGTAACTTTCTGAAGCTTACTAACTGTTGAAAAAACAAGTACAAAATAAAGCAAAAAGGACTGGTTCTAAAAAAAAACAACTAAAAAATACACGCACATTCACATAAAATGTTTGAGAGATGACATGAAACCCAAATTTGAAGACTTCATTAGTTTCCAGGAATTAGTTGTAATGTATGAGAAGCAGAAAGGAGGGAGGAGAGGGGGCTTGGTTACTAGCACTCTTTCTCGCTACAGTGCTCTAACAACAGTAAATTTCCATTCTCACCGAGTTGAATGGTTTCTGTCCTAAATGATGCATGGACATTGCCCAGCATTTGTCTTCATCAACAGTCTGTGCTTGAAATCTTGCTGACCCCAAATTCAAAGAAAAATAGTCAAGAGCTTTTCTTTTCTTTTCTTTTCCGACAGTCCAGAAAAAAATTGGAGAAAAAAAACAGAACATTTTTCACAAAGCTACGACTCAATGGAGACAGTGTGCTAGCTTGCTAGAATATTTCTCTTATCTGACTCAATCATATCCTGTGCTCTTTTGCAGATAAAAAGAATAAAACTGGCTGAGACATGGCTGATGATTTTTCTTAGCAGGCAGTTGCTCTCATGTGACTGTAGAGTTTCCAATTTGATTTCATTTTCTACAAAGGTAGATGGTAATTTCATGTTGTTCTGGTGTAACTGTACCCCAAAGTTGTGACTGGTAGTTAAATATTAAAAACATAAATAACTCCACAGACAGAGAGAGAGACAGAGAGGCACACACACACACACACACACACACACACACACACACACACACATACACAAACTTGGCTTCACTCCAAACTAAGGTTTGTGGTCTTGCGCATACTTGGGTGTCAGCATGTTGCCTCATTAGTGTTGCAGCAGAGCATAGTTATTTTAAAGAATGTAAAACTGGCTTCCAATGTGTAAAACTGACAACCTTTATTAACTCAGAATCATCCACAAGGTTCATATATTCTGACCCCAGAACAAAAAACAAATCCCCACCTTTTATTCCATCAAGAGTAAGATCATATCATCTTCCATACATGTTACACATTTGGCAAATTTATGATGGAGGGGGAAAAAAAATCAACAACCTTATACTGAAGGATACCAATCACACAACCCTCTCAACATTCATTATGAATGTTAATGGCAAACCAAGACAAATATTCAACAATGACACCAGATAAAAATTGATGCTTTATGACACATTAATACAAAGTATCCTGCAAAGAATTCTTCTTCCATGAGGAGTAGCCACAATCATTCTGATTATTTCTGCTACTATTAGTATTACACATTATTCGTCTGTTTCCCATCTTCTGACAGTTAGGCCTTCTCTTGTCAAAAGGTGAACACAGGACCTTTAACATGCACAATGATCTTAGTGAGTGCTGTGCACATGGAGGTGAGACAAGATGCTGAGGAGTGCCATGAACCCTGTCAAAGTTGGCAGGCAAATAAACAACATTTAAACCTGCTTGTACTCTATCTGCCCCCTCCCCTTCCACCCTAGTATGCAAAGCTCATATCAATGGCAACAGTGGTCAACTGGACAGAGCTGATGCACTGATGCAGTTTTACCAAGTGAACTTGACATCACCAAGCTAATTTTTCTTATTTGATGCTTCACAGAACTGTTAACATAAAAAATCTAAGTTTTTCATGTTACCAGTATTTTCTAACAACCAACAAACCAAAGGAAATCCATGGGACAAGAAGGGGCAACTTCAAGACCACTAGTGCCATTCTGTTGCAGAGCTGGTGGAAAACCAGTCGACAATTCAGATCTGCTGTCTGCACTTCCAGCAAGTGACCGTGCCAATTGTTGTTGCTACAGTGGTGACAAGCCAGACAAAGTCAAAATTATCACTGTGCATTGCACACTGCACCTTTTGGACAGATAAAGACAATGCTAATTGT
The DNA here is from genome assembly GCA_963584105.1 of Alviniconcha strummeri. NCBI lineage: Eukaryota > Metazoa > Mollusca > Gastropoda > Provannidae > Alviniconcha > Alviniconcha strummeri. The sequence continues at coordinate 9,047,898 of OY757546.1, forward strand.
TACCCGTTCTCACCAATTGAGTCTTACTGTGCTACAGGCAAAAGCAGCCAATCCAGATGTTTTCAGATTTTTATGAAATTAAAGTCTATAAGCATTAAACTTTGGTGTGTTTGCATTGATGTGCTCTAAAATGTTGAATAAATATATGTTTATTCACCCTACCTGGCATAAATTTTGCTCATTTTAAACCGAAAGCATGGGATTAAAAACATTAACAAAATATATTAAAAGTTAACTAATGTTGAAATTTTAAGTCTCTTCAGGTGTCCCAATGTTTGATATGTTCCTGTGCCAAAATTGGTAAAGACTGGTACATTTAAACCTCCTGTTGCTACGGATTAAAGGAAAAAATGCACAGCGAAAACTTTAAAGCTGATTTTCTCAAAATGGCCTCCGTTACACATGCAACCTTCAAAAACAGGTCACATCCTCTTGCAGATTTGACACAGGCAGGTACCTCAAATTGCCAAATTTTAAGACTCATTTTGTGAGAATGGGTGACAAATTATTTCTGTGGCAATGCCGGTGACAAACAACAGCTGAAATTTTTGTCACTGTGCCAACTGCACCCTTAGTGATGGACAATGCCAACAACTAATAGTATATATGATTCTGTACTTAAAGAAACATGCAGACAATGTCAATTTCTGTTATACTAGTGACCAACCAGCAACTAACATATGATTCTGCACTTACAGAAACATGTAGACCAAAGCAAATTTCTGTTGCAATACAGCTGAAATTTTTGTCACTGTGCCAACTGCACCCTTAGAGATGGACAATGCCAACAACTAATAGTATATATGATTCTGTACTTAAAGAAACATGCAGACAATGTCAATTTCTGTTATACTGGTGACCAACCAGCAACTAACATATGATTCTGCACTTACAGAAACATGTAGACAAAAGCAAATTTCTGTTGCAATACAGCTGAAATTTTTGTCACTGTGCCAACTGCACCCTTAGAGATGGACAATGCCAACAACTAATAATATATATGATTCTGTACTTAAAGAAACATGCAGACAATGTCAATTTCTGTTATACTGGTGACCAACCAATAACTAAAATCTGATTCTGCACTTACAGAAACATGCAGACAAAGCTAATTCATTTGCTGTTACAACTAGTGACAAAGAGACCAACAGGTGAAATCTGTCACTGTGTAAGCCACATTTTCAGAGAGAGACAACACCAGTTCATGTTGCAATGCTGAGTGATGAACCAACCAACCATCCAGCAACTGGAATCGGTCAGCTGTACCTGAGAGACAATGTTAATTTCTCTAGCAAAGCTGGATACTGACAAAGACCAGAGGACCTGTTTCTAGAGCTCATGTAAAGCATTTGGGAACCAAGAGTCAATGTTTTTATGGTACACAACAGAAACAGTTTATGTTAGCATAAGAATTATGCTGTTTATTACATTACACTAATGTTCCACTAAAATTTCTTAAAAACAACAACCAAAGACATTAAAACTGGCAAAATATAAAAATATTCTGAGTAACCATTAATCAAAGTTTTATCCTCGATACACTGTTGGTAAGGCACTTAATATCATCATCCATTATCTGTTTATACCATGCACCAAATATCAGCCACATTAATAAGTGACCAGACGACAAGAAGAAAAAGATGATGGGGCAATTCAAACCTCTGTCAATCTGGCCAATCACTTGCTGTGACTGTCCTGTTATCACATAGGATCGTGTCACATTTTTTCCTCGGTGAATGTTGTAGTGTACAGAAAATACAGGAGTGTATCAGAAAATTTCACTTGTCACAGGGCATGTCTTAATACAAATGACAAAGTTGTTGAAAGCATCTTCTGGAAATTCAGTGGTTTGCATATATGTGCACATTTTAATATCTTCAGTTGGAGACATTTAATGGGTCACCAGTAGAGAAAATGCTCCACCCACTGATGTAAGGATGGCAATGCCCATGTGTTTCAAAGATTTGCTGGAACATTTTTGTCTATCACTAATATCTGTCACCTGGACCCTGTGATGAGTGAGAGTTCACTAATGATTCTGAACTGTTGAGTAAAACTGCCAGTTGAAAGAGTGGTGTGTTTAGTCTGCACATGCTGATTGGCTAATTGTGGTCTGTCACTCAAATCTCAGTGACATATTCTACATTGCATCAGAGAACACTGCCACTCAAGGCTAGCCAGACTCTCACCCAAAACCTTGTCTGGGACACTTGGTGACAATGACACCAAAGCAAATGCCAGCAGTTAGACTTTATTTTGACAGAAAACTGTAAAGAATGTTGCATGTAAACTAAATATAGTCTTGCTGACTTTGATGATAGGCTTGCACAAAGCAGGTCTGTGTTCCAAGTATTATAAGGATCACACCACAGCTTTTGGAAGTCTCATTTCCAAATCAACAGCCTCACTTTCAATAGCACACACACACACACACACACACTGGAATAGTGTTGTTACCACAAGTACTTCAGGCAAACCAGTCTACCCTTTTGGGCAGAAAAAGGACTTCATAAAATGACAGACACTGTCCCATGGAACTCCTGCTTTGGACGCATTACTCAGGTGGTGCTGATTTGCATCATTTATGCCAGCTTGAAGCGCACAGTGCTAACATACAGGAAGTAAAGGAGTGCGGAATGTAACTCTGAAGCACCATGGCAAATATGCTCACTGTATGGTGAGCACAAGCCCACACTCAATGCCAAGTCGTGTTTGTGTTTTGAGAGAGAGTAATCTGTTGAAGGCACCCCTTTGTCACTGGCAATCATGGCAGGACAAATCCAGGTCAGTGATATTCTCTATCAAATGGCCTGAAAGACAACAGAAAATTCTTGTTAAAATCAGCCGCACCAACAAATTTAAAACAAACACTCACAGTAACAAAAATAATGAAGAAATAAAACTAGGTTTAGTAACATGTGTAATCTAAAAGCACAATCTGAGATGAGATGAAAGTGACTGTTTATCTGTGTTGCTATCACTAGCAAGAATACTGCAAGCATGTCTCTCTCTCTCTTACACAAACACATGCACCCATATTGTGCTGCCAAGCACATGTACACACCCAATATCAAATAAGACAAGGATAAAGTTTTTTAGGTAAGCTTTCCCTGGCCTATCATCACTACCAGGATGGTGATATAAACACACACACACACACACACACACACACACACACACACACACACACACACACACGCATCCATGTAATCTTGCTGTCAAGCACATGCACACACCCCATCAAATGAGACAAGTATCAATTTGTTTAGGTAAGCTTTCCCTGGCCTATCATCATATCAGGATGGTGATATAATTATAAACATATCCACACACACAGACCATGCTAAGATGACACAGGCACATGTCATCAGTACCTGTAGACTAGGTCAAGGAGCTGCTGAAGACAGGACCCTCAGTGAGTGGGGAAGGAGAAAAGGTCGCCGGCAGAAGGCAGTGGTGCGAGACCCCCTGTCACGTCCGGCAGTTTGGTCAGGTCCGGCAAGTTCTGTATATGGGACAACAACTCCTGACGTACTGTGGCCACCCTCGCCAACTTCCCCTTGTAATCCTTGAACAGTGTTCATTATGTCATCATCATCATCATGTCAGACGAGGCAAGTTTTGTATAAGGGACAAATCCTGAGCCCCCCTCCCTAACTCCCCCACTGAACAGTAGTTATTGTCATCATCATCATCATGGCAGGTGGGGCGAGTTCTGTATGAGGAACAATATCCTGACACAATATACTGCAGCCACCCTTGATTAGTTGTTAACTCTTCCACCGTAATCCTTGAACACTATTCATTAAGTCATCCTCAACACCAGGCCAGATATGCTGTAAGTTCTGTATAACTGTAAGGGATAAACTCATCACCAGGCCAGATATGCTGAAAGTTCTGCATAACCATAAGGGACAAAAGCGGACGTACTGTAGCCACGCTCACTAATTTTCCTGTGTGATCCTTGAACAGCAATCATTATGTCATCATCAACATGAGGCCAGATATACTGTAACTAGTGTGACTTCTGTATAACTGAAAGGGACAAAACTAGATGAATTGTAGCCACACCCACTAATTTTCCTGTGTGATCCTCAAACAGTATTCATTAAGTCATCATCATCATCAGGCCAGATATACTGCAAGTTCTATATAAATGAAACGGACAAAACTGGATTTGTAAAACCAGGTGCTATAAATTTATATGGCTGCAAAGGTTTTTGAATTGCTAGAGTCTTAATTAATGAGGCTCTACTGCACTTCCAAAAAATACATGCCAAAATTTTGCAACGGTTCTAACTAGTCCACACTGAAGCCTTCTTTCTAACTGTATCTTTTGGGCTGCTCTTCTTCTCATGCACATCAAGAATACCTACCACTGACAGATGGATGAGTTGGAGATAGTGACAGAGTGCAACAAAGTAAAAATGTGCAACTGTGTCTTGTTCATCTGTCCATCTAAGTACATATATACGCATATCTATGCAGGTGTGCAACAGTCTCTGTCCTTGGCCAAAAACTTACGTCCAACTGTTTTTCGGTATCTTGCATCTGTGCCTTGACTTGGTTGACAAAACCTCGCAGCAGAAAAGCCACTTTCTTCCTCTCCTCTAACTCGGATGCAAGACGCTGGTTGTATTCTGACAGCAACAGGCAGGCCTCGTTTACTTGCTGGGATAGATGCTCTGCTGCTCTTTTGTCTGAGGAAAGTCACATGTAAATTAACAAAACAGAACCAACACAGGTACAGATCAAACAAAGAAGTACACTATTTAGATTTTTCTCTCTGTATTGTACGTATGTAGGTATTTCCATTAAGTAATATTTAATGAGATCTTCCTCTTGATCTACATGCTCATAAATAATCAATTTAATGGAAAATATATACTGATTTCACCACCTACAATAAATGAAACAGCAAAACCCCCATATACAAATCAGTCTGGTTGTGTAAGGCATTACATGTAGGCTTTCACAAGCATAGAGATCCTGCGCATTGTTCAAGTCAATATTACCTTGGATTTTCTCTAGGTGGGCAATATCAGACACCTCCGAAGGTAATGCTGCAATCTTTTCCCGAATGGCTGCATCACATGATGCCGAGTGTTCAAGCTCCGAAAGACGTTTGACTAGTTCTTCTGCCTGTTGAAAACAAATTTAAACAAATCTGGTTACTTAAATGGACACAAACTCACACCAACACACACACACACACACACACACACACACACACACACACACACACACACACACACACACACACACTCACGCTGCAAACTGACATTCAAAATGGAAAAGTACTAACCTTTTTGCATTCATCTTTCAGACCCACCAATAACAATAATAATGATATAAAAAATAAGGCAATCTTTTATGTTCAGTTTCTCCATTGATTTGAAGCACATAGCCAATCACATGAAACAAAGACAAGGCCAAAGTTCTATTACTTCTGTCCTTCCCTGGCTTACAGCAAAGAGTTGACATCAATTGACAAATAAGCAGGTTCCCGCAGTATTACAAAGAAACTGGTCTCACATCAACATTTTCTGATGGCAGATGAGCCTGGGCTGCTTCCACTTCCTGCAGGAGAGATAACTCTGGCTCCTTCTTGCTCTTCTTCACCTGCTTCTCCAGCAGTGGCTTTTCCTCTGCCTTTGGCGCATCCTGTTTCTCCTCTGCATAGCAAACACAGGCAACAAGTTATGTATCTACTCCAGCTCAGCCAGTCAACAATTTTAAATGTCACTGAAATACATAGTCTTTACCAAATTTTCATGTAAAATACGCAGCTGTAAAAATTAACAACAGTATTTGTGACAATTAAAGTGGAACCAAACCAAAGAAGCATCACAGACCTTTTCAACAGAAATGGAATAAAAAATAAAATAAAAGAACAGTTTTACCACTTGATTTCTCATTTTGTTAAAAAAAAATCAAAACAAATCTGGAAGTGAACATAACTGTGAATGCTGCCACTTTGTGTCTGTATCAATGACATCATGTTATAAAGCTAATGAGGTAAAAGTATCAGACACTCTGAGTCAACCCTTCTCTGCTCTTCATTGGTAAAGAGCAAACCAACATGGCTTCACCCCAAGAAGCTCAAATTCAACGAGTACTTTTTAAAAACACTGAATTGAGCATACTGATTCTTTCTCAAGCTCTAAACACTGAACAAAGCAAAAATACTAAACATCCTCCAAGAATGCTTCTGTTTCAAGTAAGAAATTAATATTAATAATACAATTAAAGTCTGTCTTAGTCCCAATAACTTAATCAATGATTAACTTAATCAATTAATGTCTATCCAAATTCTAATTTGATAAATCTGAATCTTTCAACAACTTAAAATACCAAGACAGAGGGCCTTGTAACTTTTGTTTTTATGGATACATGAAACATTTCCAATGGCATGGATAAGCAGGCCAGTAAACTCTAATCTCACCCATGGCATGTTTGACTTTTTTGATAAGGTGCTTGTCATAGACTCCTCTCTCTTGCCATATGGACAACACTCTCCCCAGTGACTGTCGCGTTTTGTCCTCTGAATTCCTGCAAAAGCAGAGCCAATCAGCACCATTAAACTTTTATCATCATCATTTTTATTGTTATTTGGTATTTAACAATGACAGTCTCACTGGCTGCTGCAATGCTGAAAATATTAAGGCGGAATCGGAGCCTGCTGTCCATTCATGCTACATTTTTGTGTGTGTGAAACATGCCTTATAGCTGCACTAGCCTATGTGTATTTGTTCTACCCCTGTGATGCCACAGAAGCACTAAAAAGTAAAATACTCTTTGCAGAAAGTGAGACTGGTGCATAGCTGTATGGTGCACATGGAACATGTGCCAAGATGGCAGGATTACAAATGGCACCAGCCATGTAATGTAAAACAAACAGCACTGTAAGCACACCACTTTGGTGGATACATAATTCAAAACATGCTACAAAAATGTGACAGTCATTCTTTTGGAATCGCATGCAACAAGAGCACATTGATCCTGCTCAGGAACAGAGAATAGTGATACAGTGATCAATAATAATATTATCTGCAAACATCCCTGAAGTTTTAAGGTGCAGCTAAAGTAACAGACTGGAGAATAACTCATTAAGACAGTTTGTAGATTATGTGTAAGGGAACATTTGCATGTACACTTTCTCATCCAACACTGGGACTGAATATCAGGGTGTGTTTTTTATTTTATTTTTTTAGCTAAAGTCTGTGTTAAAGAAGAAGAAGAAGAAGAAGAAGAAAACACAAAAAAAGAATACCTTTACACTGAATAATTAGAAGAAGAGGAAGAAAACACAAAAATGGAATACCTGTACACTGAATAATTTCATCACAAAGGCAGATGAATCATTCTTTATATCTTTTCTTCTTCTCTACATTCAGAGTCAGACAGAGGGCCATTCACCCACAAAGTAAAAACTTAAATAGACTAGAACATTCGCCAGCAAGTAACACTTCTCTTTTGCCACTCACATCCAGAGCACCAGTCATTTCACTGCCTTCTCCTCTCATTTCCCCAGTGCGCAGTGGCAATGCCTTCAAATTCAAATGCTGTATTGAAGGCTGGATGATCTCCCCTAAACAATCTACACGACCCTGGCCTGCCTCCCTACCACCTTGTCCCCACTGGCTTAGTCCCCTGCTGCACAACCTACTCCTGTCAATTTTTTTGCTCAAACCACTGGACTTTTTAAACACAGTAACTAAGTCAGTAAGCATGAAGAAGAAGAGGGAATCCGTCTTGGCATCAAATACAGATTTAAGTCTGACCTCAAGGAACCAGAGGAACTTAGTCTTACTCTTAGCCCTGAATATTTGCAATAATCTCCTAATGAAAGTGAGCTGTTGGAATCCCTGAAAGTACTTTCAAACAAAGCAAAGCAAAAGAAGGAAACAAGAACAGTAGTCAGTAGAAGTTACAGGCAAAAGCTCCAATTTGTGTAGAATTAAAAAAAAAAAAATGTTTTTTAATACTTACTTTGCAGCATTCCCAAAGGCATCAGGCAGAACTGTTTCAAAATTTTTGGCAAACTCTGGTCCTTTCTTTTTGCTGTTCTGGATTATGTCATTGGCCAGGTAGACAAATGTCAATTTTTTACTTGGCCGGGCTGAAAAGAAAATTTTATCAGTTCATTACTTCCTGTGAGAACCATAAGATTAAGAGTCAATCCAAGAAAGGTAATTTAGCTTAAAGGTTTCTTTCATTACATCACATCCATGCACCCATGTATACATACATAAGTACAAATACACACACACTGGTTTAACAGTCAGCTGTCTCCAAAGAGGTACTGACATGGACCAAAATCTGAAGAGGTGGGGGAAGAGGGAGACTAAAGTAAGATGCTCCACCGGTGTCACCACCAGAATGACTCCTGCATTGATGCACAGCAATGACAGCCATTTTAATGTTCCATTAAAATTTTGTGAGAGTCAAAGTCACAAGACAGTGTTTACAGAACATAACTTTTGAAGAAAAAGGAGAGATGAACTTGAAGCGGAATCAAACCAAGATCTTTCTGCTTACCACCCTTACCGCTAGGCCAAACAAACTCTCTCACACACATGTATGTATTATATATATATTTCCTTATGTTTCAATCCCCCAGTCCCCTTCTCCATCTTTAGTCAGTGTGTCAGGGAGTGGGGGGTGGGGGAGAAAAACAAAAAAACTGTATTACTATTACAGTATTAGTACTAAAACTACTATTACTGTGTTTAGTGTGATCACTTTTGTTTTTGTTGCTGTAACTAGTGTAAGAAACTAACCACCTGAATATAAAAAATCTGAAGCAAAGTGGACTGCTGGGACAATTCTGTTGCTTGAAATAGTGTTTACGCTCAAAGTTTATAAAAATTATACATGTCCTAGAAAAAACAGCATTCTTCTTTTTCTTCTTCCAATAACATGGTTTCAAGGGACTTGGAGTAGAGCCAAATAAGGACCTTATAAGGACTTATTAGTACTAGATTTTGTAAGGACCATCGCAACAGTAAGGAAAAAAAGAAGAAAAAAAAGCAGCTGAATTTCGCATGTCATGCATCAAGTGTAGTGTTTGTCCAGCTTATCTTTCAGAACCCACTCGTGGTATGCACTGTCCTTTAGCACTGTCTTGGAACGAACATTTTCTTGGCATCTTTACTGTTAGCTCAGGTTCTCACACAGTTTAAATTTTGCAACCAAATGGCTGACCCAGAAGTTATTGCGTAATCTTGCAACGGTGATTTGAGCTGCACGTGATCTAAATGAACATGGAGGAAAGCATCATCTGTTTCAGACATCATCTCAACCTATGTCCAAACAATTTTGAAATTCAATAAACGTGCAGAACCCATCCAGTGTCTCTGACTTGGAAAAAATTGAGGCTTTTAGAGACCCATGTGCATTTTTAGTATTACTATTAGCTAGACTTGTAACAATGTAAGGACCGTGAAGCAAATCTAAGGATTTGTAACTGCAAGGCCTTACTCGGCAAAATTTTGTAAGTACTAGCAAGCACCTGTAAAGACCCTGGGAATCTTGAATAATATCCAGGATCAATGATCATTACTGATATTTATTATTTTTATGGTGTGCGAGAAAAACTAATTTCTTATTAATCTTAAACTTGCATGTGCTGGATCCATCTCACTCTCAGTAATAACTGACTGGCTTTTAAACTGTGAATGAATATATCCTCAAAAACCTCTTCTGTTGGTTTCCTATTATTAATATAAATGTTTTTTTGCATTATTTCAGGACTCAGTTCCAACTTTTTACTCTGCGTCTGAAGGCTTAAACAGACAGGGTTGCCCTAAATCTGTACAATAAACTGCATTACCGGCATTATTACTTTTAAAGAAAATCAAGCATACACACTGTCATTAAAAAAAGAAATTCGCACATTTGCTCTCTATTTTCTGCACATGACTGAAAGTAAAACGTGCATTGCAAAGTGAAAGTGGACCTACGCGCCTGCTGACAACACTCAACAGCCTGCTTACAGCACTTCCATGCGATGCAGAACATTTCAGCTGCCGTTACCTTTTGTAAGCTCGCGGTGCCAGATTTTCACAATAGATGCTGCATGTTTCCGGTGGTGGATCAACCAGAGCGAAAGCGTCTGGATACTTTGCTGTGTGTTGTTTAATTCTCCAAGCTTTTTCACAAGATTTGCGTCCGTGAAAGATGTCATTTTGCGTGATGTGGTAAACATAGATTGCTCCCTTACCGGATGTAGTAACAATTAGTTTGTTCATAAAACTAGGGGTGTGAAACGAAAAGCTTGACTCAAATACATGTCGCTGGAATTTTAGATCGTTTACAGTCTCTCATAAACTTTATATGACCTTTATATTTCAGTTATTAGTGATTTATGGCTGTAATGTGCCAAAACATGCAACGGCCTCCTTCCGGCCGCTATCCCTTCTCCCCTCTAATTTGTAGTGTAGCGCTCTAGTCCGGCTTATTTCCGCTTAATAAACACTCCCCGCGCCATTTACCCAAGACGAGACGAAAGATCTAGACGTAGAAAACATAGGGATTCTGACTATTTACAGGTTTAACTCTCGGCCAAAATGCCTTACGCCAACCAACCCACAGTAGTTATTACAGAGCTGACAGATGAAAATATTAAGTTCATTGTTGAAGATACAGATCTAAGGTAAAATAACTTTACAATTTTATTTAGCCTACTTCTACTCTGCAAATTCTGTAAGTTTTAGTTAGAAACTATTATTTTGTTACTCCAAACAGTTATTATTTTGTTGCCTCTCCACATCTTGAACTTGAATAAGCTGCACTCAGACTCGATCTATACATTTGGGTTAGAGTCTCTGGGACATATCAGTCATCGCCATCGCCCCCACTGGGCTTGTTGAAGATCCAGTTTTATGGTTATGTTGGTAAAACAACAAATGTCTCATAGTATGAGACATTTGTTGTTTTATCAGTATAAGTTAACCATAGAACTATATTTTGAAAATACAATGAGACACAAAATCTTGTGATCATTTAAAAATAAACAAACAAAAAACTGCCATTCTGCAACAGTGCAGCATAATCTCCAAGCAGTTCCTCCGTATTGGATGTGGCTGCCAACATTAATTCAAGAAGTAGAACTAGAAGAGAGATCAAACGATTCAAAGTAAAAACTCAAAATTGACTTTTGACAAATTTTAGGTTTTGTTTAAAGATGCCCAGGTGATTTTATTTTCAATGTACAAATTACAATCCTTAGGTACTGGAGGTACACAGGAACATTTGAAATGCCATTTTGGAATCCATACCACAGTATAACTTATTAGTTAGTACTGAGAAATTTTATATATGATCTGTTTATTTAGTGTGATTTTTTTTTATTTATTCAGTAATTATGACAATGTATGTTTCCAGTGTCGCAAATGGCTTCCGGAGGGTGTGCATTGCTGAAGTGCCAACCATTGGTAAGCCTAAGAAGATCAAGGAATTTTAAGAAAGAACAATCAGATATATACCACTGGAGGATGTATGCAAATCAGGCTAATGTCACATCACAAGGGGCTGTGTTGACAATTCTGATGTGCTGATCAGTAAATACAATGAGAGTGGATTTGCCCCCCCCCCTCCCCCTCCCTCCCATGCAAAAAGGAGGTGGTATGCTGGTTAGGAGGTGACTGAAGGTGGTTCATTTTTATTTGTATCATTGATCTTATCAGTAATATTAGTATACTTACTGTAACTTAGTACGACATGTAGCAATTTATAGAAAGTACACTTCTGATCCTTTCATTTTTATCTGACATTTACAAAACTTCCGCAGGATTGATCTCGGTCCTGCCTTTTATTGGGGGGGGGGGGGGGGGGGGGGTTGTGATCTCAAATTGGATTCAGTTTATGGATTGGATTCAGTTTTTCTTCTGTTGTGCATTGGCTTTATCATTTCCAGTGGAGTATGTCAATTTTCAAATTTATTTGTCTGCTACAGACTACAGTGAAGTTTGTGTTTGCTGTATTGTTACAAATTCAAATTTCAATCATATTGTATTTCACTGCACAATTATTTCATGCTGGACTCATATTCCACTTCTCCACCCCTCAGTCAGACCCCCCCCCCCCCCCCCCCCCCCCACACACACACACACACTGACACACACATGGAATGTCTGAACAAAAAGTATCATAAAGTTTTGTTGATAAGTCCCTATTCCTTTATCATAATTATATTCACCTTACATCTGATTTGTTCATTTTCAGCAATTGACTGGGTGCAGATTGAAGCCAACTCTTCTGTCTTGTTTGATGAATTTATCTCTCACCGCCTTGGTCTCATCCCCCTGACAAGTGATGAAACTGTGGACAAAATGCAGTACTCGAGGGTAGGCTTATAACGAGTATGCCTTACACTAAAGAAGTAATAGCTTATTAAAGATAGAGTAGACTGTGTGCCTATGAGTATCACATTGTCAGTGGTATATTGGAGTAAATATGATGCTGGAATCAGTCACTGCAAGAAAGAGCAGTCAGCTGGGATTTTGATGCAGAAATTATGTATTTTTATATAAAAAAAAAATGTTTTACGCATTTACTTTTATTCAAGTTACATAGCTGTATGTCATTATGTGTGTGTGTTTCAGGATTGTCAGTGTGATGAGTTCTGTCCCGAGTGTTCAGTGGAGTTCACACTGGACGTAAAGTGTACGGATGACCAGACATGCAACGTCACCAGTGCTCACCTCATCTCGAGTAACCCCAAAGTCATTCCTGTCAGTAATAGCATAATGTAATCATAATGGTGTATGTGCAGTGATGGATCTTGTCAATCAAAATAATGACCAATCACTATTTGGTCTGAACATCCATATAACCAAATTAGAGAAGAAAAAAGGGCAGGAAAAAAGTTGTTTTCACAACCCTGAAATTCTGGCATAAGTTTGCACAAGCTTTGCCCTGTTTTGCCCCTGACCAAAATCAAACAGGGGGTTTGGGACCATTTGGTGAATGTGCTGTCCTGTGAATCCAGTGGCCAACTTCCGCCAAGGTTCAGTTCCTGGATGCAATAGAGCAAGGGACTTTTTAGTACTTCCAAGTCAAACTGTTTGCAACTTGATAGTGTTTGTTTCACCTTTCAAGGTTGGGTTGTCAGATAAAGCTTACAGATCCATTACTGTTTTATTATTTTTAACTTGTAATTATAAATACCACTCAACACACGGATGATTAAATGACCAGTACTGTCTCACCTGTCTAGCCATGGCCGAGATTTTGTAAAAGGTGTATTGGTGGCATTTCTTGGACACCAAATAAACAATTTTTTCAGCTTTGCATTATGGTAATAAATCCACATATGTGTGAAGTATGATGCCAGGCTCGAGGCAGTGACTAATGACCTGCCAGAACCTGTTTTCTGTCAGTGCACAAAAGAGGCCGGGGGGGGGGGGGGGGACTTGTTCTGATGTAACCAATGTAACTAATTGTGGCATTGATGACAAATAGAGGGCAGGTCAGTAGTAGCTCCTTGGGAGTCCAGGCCAGTAGTACCCTAAAAACCAATGGAATGTGGTCTTTCAGAAAGAGGTCGTCTGGGTGGTGGTTCACACTTACATTGAACTATGAAGGTAGGGTTTTACATGGTGACCTTTAAGGAGGGGTGGTCTTTCATAAGGGGTTCCTGAGTATAAGCCTTTTGCTCAATACAGAACAAACTAGTTTTAGTCACTTTGACTTGAATCCTTGGTCACAGCAGCATCCAAAGAGTAAACTGACAGTTGTATTTCTTTTCTTTACTATGGTGTGTGAAGTAATGCATGTAACATTTAACTGCCCTTGATCTTTGCTGGAGGAAGATTATTGTGCACCATTACAGCTTCTCAGAAGTCATTCAGTAAAAGTGATTTTATAAAGACAGTTTGCATGATTGTGGTGTCCTGTTTAAAGTAGTTTTAGGTTTGTGCTGATTTGTGTCAGTGGTTTGATAGTATGTTATATGATTTGCAGGTGACAACTAAAAAACACCAGGAGGCAAGTGAATATGAAGAAAGTGATGGTATGTTCAAAGTTAAGGGGTTATGTAATGTTTGCATTTTCATTGGTTAATACTTGTAAGAGATTTCTAAGACATGGGCTCAGGGCTCAGTTGATCTCCTTATCAAGTGTTCTGATAGGGGAGGTAAGGTGGATGATTTGGTTGTGGTATAAATTGTTTCCCTTCAGCTCTAAACAGGCAGTGGCAAATGCTGCAGAATTTATCAAATTAACATGGGCCAATACAGTGCATTGTGAAGATGGAAGCAAGTGACTTTCATAAAATTGACAGGTAAAGGGGTACTGTATGCAAACTTGTGAGCTAAAATTGTATTTAAACAGTTCAGAGTTTTTTATTAGGAGGGTTATTTGGTGGTGGTTTTCTTCAACCAAGAAATTCATTGAACAGATGACCACTTGCATGCTTGTTCAGTCCCAGTTTTTTTGTACCTACCTTTTCACCTCTCATGCAGTCCAAATTGTATTACTGTTTCCAGAGACTGTTCTTTAATTTGGGATATATGTATGACAGTACTTTGGTTTTATTATTATCTTGTCAACCACACATGGTCATCTCAGGATATGTGTTGCCATTTTTTGTTTGTTTAACCAAGCCATATATTTTGAATCCACAGTTGTTTTTTGTGGCTTAACATTTGCCATACTAAGCTGTGATAGCAAAGCCCTGAAAACATTGTTGGGACTAAAAGGATTTAGTGCAGTCACTTTAAAAAAAGAGAATTGACCTCTCACTTGTAAGTTTCAGTCAGGTAGCTCTGCCCACTTAGACAAAGCAAACAAGGTTTGTCACTTCGAGCCAGAGAACTCTGCCCACTTAGGCAAGCAGAGCAAACAAGGTCTGTCACTTTCAGCCAGAGAGTCTCAAAGAATGTAGGTTTAGAGAAAAGGATGTTATTTGAAGAGGTCAGGTCTGTCTTTTGAAAAGGCTGATGCTTTGTCATCCACATCACTTGATTTTTTTAACAACTAGCTTTTGCTCTGCCCACCAGACATTCTCATCTGCAAACTGCGCAAAGGGCAGGAGCTGAAGGTTCGGGCCTTTGCCAGGAAAGGTTTTGCCAAAGAGCACGCCAAGTGGAACCCTACAGCTGGTGTTCCCTTTGAGTATGACCCTGACAACGCGCTGCGACACACCACATTCCCCAAACCTGAGGAGTGGTACGTGCTCAGCACTCCTCTTTCATAAAATGATCCCGTTGCACACGAACAGTGCACTAAGTTGTGTGTGGAGTGGTACGTGCTTGGCACTCGTCTTTCATAAAGTGATCCTGTTGCACACAAAGCACAGTGATTATAGGTTGTGTGTGGAGTGGTACATGCTCAGTACATGTCTTTCATAAAGTGATCCTGTTGCACACAAAGCACAGTGATGATAGGTTGTGTGTGGAGTGGTACATGCTCAGTACATGTCTTTCATAAGTGATCCTGTTGCACACAAAGCACAGTGATGATAGGTTGTGTGTGGAGTGGTACATGCTCAGTACATGTCTTTCATAAGTGATCCTGTTGCACACAAAGCACAGTGATGATAGGTTGTGTGTGGAGTGGTACATGCTCAGTACATGTCTTTCATAAAGTGATCCTGTTGCACACAAAGCACAGTGATGATAGGTTGTGTGTTTGTGTGCGGAGTGGTATATGCTCGGTACTTGTCTTTCATAAAGTGATCCTGTTGCACACAAAGCACATTGATAATAGGTTATGTGTTTGTGTGTGGAGTGGTACATGCTCAGTACTCATCTTTCATAAATTGCACTGTTGCACACAAAGTACATTGATAATAGGTTATGTGTTTGTGTGTGGAGTGGTACATGCTCAGTACTCATCTTTCATAACTTACACTGTTGCACATAAAGCACAATGATAATAGGTTATGTGTTTGTGTGTGGAGTGGTACATGCTCAGTACTCATCTTTCATAAATTGCACTGTTGCACACAAAGCACATTGATAATAGGTTATGTGTTTGTGTGTGGAGTGGTACATGCTCAGTACTCATCTTTCATAAATTACACTATTGCACATAAAGCACAATGATAATATTAATAGCCTGTGTGTATGTGGACTGGTACGTGCTCAGTACTCATCTTTCATAAAGTGATCCTGTTTCACACAAAGCTCAGTGCCAATAGGTCATGTATGTGTGTGTGTGTGTGTCTCTCTCTCTTTCATTGAAAAGAGAGAGGGATTAGACTGACTGAGTCTGTCCCATCTTCCCCTCACCTGTTCTTTCTCTCTTTCTGCAGCCCATCTCTCTCGCCTTCAGTATTAGTATTTGAGTCTTTCTGGACCTCAGGGACCGACGACTGTTTCTTATTTGTAGCTATTATAGTTGTACACAAGACCCTTGCTTGGTTGCTTCCTTTTAGTTTGTTTTATTCTTTTTATGGGTGTGTTTTAACTTTTATATGGTTTCCTTGGTGTGTTGCAGGCCCAAAAGTGAATATTCTGAGCTGGATCCAGATGGGGATCAGTGTAAGTAGCCTGAAATGTGAATAACAGTATAACAGGTTCATGTACAGAGTTGCAGTACAAAGCTCTGACCTTATACTAGAGCTCTGGCCCACTGATGCATCAGCTACCATTCCATGGCATCACTGGGAGAGCGAAAAATAAGACTGTTTACAAATTGCATTATTACAAGAGGAGAGAAAGAGATCGGAGCATGTTTGGATTATAATGCAATAACACCCCAGCTGTCAGGCTGGGCCCATGGGGGCACTTTATGCTTGACCAGACACTGTGCCTGTCACTGTTCCATGTGAAACTGCTGATGACACCCCTTTCCACATACACCATTCATGCTTCCTGACACTTGCGTTCCAAACATGCCTGCAGTCTTTGCATACCTGAATGCCAGTACAGCATTTCCAAGTCCAAACTTGTTATGCTAGTCTGCAGTGAAGTTGCATATTACTTGTATTACAGTATGTCAGGTTCTTCCCTGTTCAACCTTCCTGCCCCCCAGCAATGATGTTTTACGCCCAGTCAACCTTTACGGTTATATCAGGGTGACCCCCTCCCCCCCAAAAAACAATAACAACACACACAAAAAGCACCTGCAAAAAACACAACAGACAACCCCATATTTTTCTTTATTGTTAACAGAGTGCAGTAAAGTGTAACATGGGTGCATTCTGATTGTAGTATTTCACGCCACTCCATCTGGTTGATTAAAACCTCTGTAACTTCAGGCATCAAAGTCCTCTGACCCCCACAAGGCTGTTTTTTCTTAACTTCAATTGGGTATTTGCAGACCCCAACTCTTCACCTTCTCCACCGCCCCCTCCATGCCAGTGCTATATACCATCTCTCGCATTTTTGCTTTATAAATTCTTGATTGCATGACAACCTTTGTTTTTTGTCCCATTCCAGATGAGGCCCCATACGACTCGTTAGGCAAACCCAACAAGTTTTTCTACAACGTGGAGTCCTGTGGCTCCCTGAAGCCCGAAAACATCATCTTCTCGGCGCTCAGCAATCTCAAGAAGAAGCTCAGCGATCTGCAGACCCAACTCAGCATTGAGATTCAAAATGACCATCTCACCATCTAGTGATATGGCACATCATACAGATTTTGAAGTGCTCAGTTCCAGGGACAGTCTCACAGTCTGGTGTGAGATCCCAGTGACATTTTGGAGAGTTAGCATGTGAAATTGTCTGTGTGTTGTAAGAAGACTGCAGTCACAGATGCATCTGAGATGAATTGATGTTGATTGATTGTAACACAAAGAGGGGCTTGCAGTGACAAATTCATCTGAGATGAACTGACATTGACTGTAACACAAAGAGGATTTTGCAGTGACAAATTCATCTGAGATAAACTGATGTTGACTGTAACACAAAGAGGAAGCTGCCGTGACAAATTTGGAACACAAAGAGGAGGTTGCAGTGACACATTTCTAACACAAAGAGGAGGTTGCAGTGACAAATTCTTCTGAGTTGAACTGATGTTGAATGTCAGCCGTACAGCCTGGATATGTGTACAAGGACCAGGAAGCCAGTTGAAGCGGAAAAGATTCCAATAAAGATTCTTTTCAAAACTAGTACTGTCTGTTTTTAGATTTTGTATTTTAGTACAGGTATTGTGCACTGTATACTGACAAGTGGTAGATTTCAGAAAGTGGTTCCTTATATACACATAAAACAGAGTGGAACTCGTTACCGTATGATGTTCGTCACTCAGTGTCAACATCGTCTTTCAAGCAGGCCTTAAAAACTCATCTCTTCAAATCTGCATATAATTAATAACCCACCCACCCCCGCCCCACCTGTGTGTGTGTGTGTGTGTGAGTGAGTGAGTGTGTGTGTGTGTGTGTGCAATATCCAGCTGTACTTTTTTGTATTTGCAGTATATCTACTTGTATCATACATGTGTGCTAAAATCAGAGTTTGGTTACTGGCAACTTTGGTTTATTTACTAAAATTCCTGTATGTAAATTCTTGTGTGGTTGGCGGGCGTATAGGCCGAAACCTTTTTTTTATTTTTTAAATCTTGTCCATTGTATGTGTTTATACATTTTTCTGCAGCTTTTTGTACGGCGCATTGTGCCCTAGATCTTGCTAAGGATCATGCGCCATAGAAATGTCCATTATTATTATTATAAAACTATAAATAAAAACACACCTTGTAACTTAAAAAAACAAAAAAGATGACCTGTGCATCAGTTGCATCTGAAATTACACTTATTACATTCACTAGCATGTGGTAATTAGGATGCTGTGTGTGTCCACAGCAGACAGTATTGGAAAGTTTTGACAGTCCACGATGCTTCCCCCTTCCCACAGCACCCATACTACAAAACTCTCAGGATTTCTCTAGTGGAGTGAATGGAGTCTTTGATCTCTCTCAATCAGTGGTTTGCCTTGGGTAGGTAGCAGGTTCGTTAAGCATGGTTCCATTTGGCCAGCAGATGAGTGCCATTTCCATAGGTTGGATAGGCAGGTGAACCAAACCAGGTGAAAGAGGCTTCCTGTTTCCATTTCATTTAATATGGAGCTGTTCTAAAATGATTCCGGAGTTGGTGAATATGTGTTTGTTCTTGCTTTTTTGCTAAGTTGCATTGTTTCGCACACATGCACACACACATGGGGACACAATTTCATTGCCCTTTGCCCTGTCAGCAAATTTTTTAGATGTTTTCATGGAACCAAGTCCAGAATATTGCTAACCAGTCACAAACGTCCATACTGTTAGTGAAATTTGCACAATTTTTAAACAGCTATGCATGAAAAGGTGCAACTGCTCTTCCTAAAATTTGCTGAATGGTAAACCTATACCTTGCATAGATAGGTCTGTGGTAAACGGGACAAGGGCAGTTAAGATTCATCTGAAAGACTGAACCTCTAGCCTGTCCAGTAGTGACTTGATGGCATCAGAATTCAGCATCACACTTCAAGTGGCAGCAACTAGTTGGCCCTCCTTTCGTGACTGCTGCAGTTGATTACATCATGGACATGTTGCTCCCATGTTCTCTCCCTTTCATGTACCGATAAAAAATGAACAGTTTTTGAGAGTCTGAAGTATCCACAGAATTTGCACAGTTCTCGAGTGCTCTTGGAAATCCTTGGGTTTAACAAGTTCTGAAAGAACTTTTTTGAGCCTTCAAGGAAATAGCCTCAGATCTGGCCAAAAACTATTAAAAAAAAAGTTTAGTCCTAATTTGTCTGTTTCATACATCTGCCAGCTTATTTTACCAAACAACAATCACAAGTTCATCTGACGGTATCTCTCAAAAAGCATTTCTGTAAATCGTGTCCACCCTGATAACCTGCTTTGATTTCTGCAACTCAGTCTTGGCTGATCTGCCTGCAGAACAGACTGCAGTGGGTTCAGAACAGTGCAGCACAATTTATTCCAAAGAGATGTAAGTGACATCACATAACACCACTGTCAAGCAAGCTGCATTGGCTGCCTGTAAAATTCTGCTGTGAGTACAAGATAGCAAATTTTGCAAACTGTCATTTCAACAGCACACTCGCCTCTTACCCCTCAGCTTTGCTCTGCACGTGTCAAACATCACACACCCTCCAATCCACGGGCAAGAAGCTTCTGAAAATTCTGAAATGTAATTTGAGCACCTGTTCGTGAAATCTCCCCACTATGTCAGAGTTCAAAGTGCAGCTTAAGACTTCCCTCTTCAGACAGGCCTTTACACAAACCTAGGTAGACCATTCATGTGGCCACAGATCACGTGTATGTCTATGTGTATTTATGTTATGTACATGAATGGTGTGTACTGGTGCATTGAAATTTGTTTTGTAAAAAGATCACACCATGTAAGAGCTGTACATTATTATTATACACTCTGTAAGAGCTGTCCGTTATTATTATAAAGATCTGGTGACATACTACATGAGAACAAAAATTAAAACAGAAGTCCAGCAGTGAACAATGTTCCAACTCTAAAAGTGCAGCCACACTTCACCCAAACCTGACCACAATCCATTATAAATGTAGTTAACATCCCAACCTTCCCAAAGAGATCAAGATCAAACAAAATCAACAGAATAGCAAGTAAAATTTTGATACACTGCTGGTCACTTCATGTTTGAAGCACATTGATAATTCAAAATAAAAAGATTAAACAAACAGGCCTAATTCCTGGCTGTAAATGATGCCTGTAAAGGTATATTCTGACTTCCAAATTTAAGAGAAATATCTAATAAAAATGTGTACTTAACCTAACCAGAGCACTTAGCCATTCTAAATGTACATTTTCAAGATTCAGTGAATACACACACACACTCACACAGAGTTGTATACCAGGGCAATAGCTCTAGTTTATCAGCAGAGGGGACAGTTGCATCAAGGATACCCTAATGCAGGAGTAGCAAGTAGAGCATGTATGCTGGAGTGGTTGGGTGGGATATGGGTAGCTGAAACAGCAAGGGTGGAGGTGGTAGGGGTATCAGGTAAGGGAGTGGGTGGGAAAGGAGTTGTGGTGGGTAGGGTTGTAGGTAAAAGAGCAAGGGTGGGTGTGGTAGGGAACAGGTAAGGGAGTGGGTGAGGAATTGGGGTGACTAGAGCTGTAAGTAAAACTGCAATGGTGGGTGTGGTAGGGGTATCAGTATTAAAGGGAGTGGTGGGAAAAGAGTTGGGGTGGGCACGACTAGGTAAAATATGGGTAGATGCGGTAAAAGTTGGGTGTGGTGGGTAACGGGTAAAGCAGTGGGTGGGTATGGCTGAAGGTAAAACAGTACTGGTGGGTGTCAGGTAAAGGAGTGGGTGAGTAAGAAGTTAGGGTGGGTAGGACTGTAAGTAAAGAGCAAGGGTGGGTGTGATAGGCAACAGGTAAGGGAGTGGATAAGCAAGGAGTTTGGGTGGGTAGGGCTGCATGTAGGTAAAACAACCAAGGTGGGTAACACAGCAAGGGTGGGTGTGGTAGATAACAGGTGGGGGAGTAAGGTGTGGGTAGGGCTGTGGCTTAAACAGCAAGGGTGTGCAGGTGAACATGCTTAGCTAGTAGCACTACAGATTGTGTCAGTCTTTCCCCTGGGAAAAGCAATAATTTTCCCGATTGTACAAAGTCTCAGTACACCACTCTGGTCCTGCAATATGTCTGTCCAACCTGACAGGCAAATTAAATGAACGATTAAATTGTGCATCCCCTGAAAAAGAACAAACAAACAAACCCAAAAACAAACTCCACGTTCGCGGCGCAGGATCGCTTTGATTTGCTGTACGACCCAGCTTGTTCCCCCCCCCCCCCCCCCCCCCCCCCCCCCACTTATTTACTTTCTTCGCCGCGATGCTCTGAACAGAAAACAACGTGGGCCTGTACCTATCGCTGAACAGTTGCGCTATGCGGGCAGGTAGCCTAGGCCTACTGGTTCTCGGCCAGGCCTCGGACACCGCATTGTTCAACACGACACGCGCTATCGTCCTGTGTCGAGTGTGATTGCATTGGCGATATCTCATGTCGGCCTCGGGGTCGCAGACGATCTCATTTATCATCTGACAGTTTCTAAGTCAGCGCCAATCCTTTCCTGTTGACAATACGAACTCCACAGCAGATTTAGTTGTTATAACAACATGTGACGTCATATTCATCACGTGACTGAAGTGACCGTGCCACAAAGGACTGCTTGTCAGATAGTAGGAGATTGTTGCGCGACCTCACCGAATATTTATTGGTAAATGAAAAGCAAAATATACCAACGAAAATATTTCTGTCACTTGAGATTTCAACCGGTTTGAGGCATACCATAATCTCTCAACAGATTGGTTAGATAACTTAGTCGGTACCGCGCACTATATCCTGCCGCGCAAGGCAGAACCGACTTACTATTGATCTGCAGTAAGTCTGTGGCGGATCCAGAATGGAGCTATGCAAGTGAAGTAGTGAGCAACACCTTTACTTTTCTGTTTTCTTCACCTCACCACTTTGTTTTCGTCCCTTCTTGTCGTGGCGAGGGGATGAACAGGAAAACGAGGGAGAGTTTCGAGCCGCTATGGGCTGTGTGAGTAGCAAGTTGGTACCAGAACCTCCGCCAAACGCGCACCTAGTAGAAACGTTTTACGGCCAAGATGCAAAGACGGGCAAAGCTTACCGCGGGGAGTATTCCAAGCATACGACGAACCGACCGCGCGAAGGCGGTGGTGGCGGCGGTGGTGGTGGTGGAAAAAACAACCAGCAGGACGGTTACAACCACGGACAGGGCCCACGGACAAATAAAAAGGTGAAAAAGTACCGTGATAAGTTCGACCCGCGGGTCACGGCGAAGTACGACATCAAAGCGCTCATCGGTCGCGGCAGCTTCAGCCGTGTGGTGAGAGTGGAGCACCGGATGACCAAGCAGCCCTACGCCATAAAAATGATTGACCGCATTCAAGGCAAGGAGGTTTTCGAGGCAGAGTTGAACGTTTTGCGGAGGGTTCGGCACCGCTTTATCATCCAGTTGGTGGAGGTGTTTGAAACCCCGGAGAAAGTGTACATGGTGATGGAGCTTGCCACAGGCGGAGAACTTTTCGATCGCATCATTGCTAAAGGGAGCTTCACAGAGCGTGATGCGGTGCGAGTGTTGAAAATGGTGCTTGAGGGTGTTGAATACCTTCATGGATTGGGCATCGCTCACAGAGACCTCAAGCCGGAGAACCTGCTCTACTACCACCCCGGCCACGACTCCAAGATCATGATCACCGATTTCGGACTGAGCCACATGATGAGTGGCCCTGATAATTTTATGAGAACTACTTGTGGGACACCTGAGTATATTGCCCCAGAGATTCTGGCGCGGAAAACCTACAATGTGCAGGTGGATCTGTGGGCAATTGGGGTGATCACTTACATTTTGCTGAGTGGAACTATGCCTTTTGACGATGAAAATCGAACCCGATTGTATAGGATAATCCTCAAGGCAAAGTACAGCTACGCTGGAGAGGTAATCATGTTGATGGAATGGATGTGATTGTGTGGGGTTGGTTGCACAGAGGTGTTGTGGATTGTGTCCGGTTGGCTGCACAGAGTTGGTAGCTGCAAGACTGAAAAATAAAACAGAATGTTGTGGTAGGACAGAGTATATGGTCTTGTGGCAGCTACCTCCAGTAGCTCAGTAGATCTATATCTATGGGTCCAGTCAAGCAGTCCAGATTCAATCACATGGGTTGGGGAAGGGAGGGGAAGCTGGTATTCTAGTTTATGCCCCTATTTCTCAGGCACTGTTCAATTCACAGTTCTAAGGGTACTTTCAAACATTTGGGCATTTGAAACAGCATGGAAACCTTTCGCTTCTCTGCTGCACAAATTTGGAATTCTCTTCCTTTTGCTCTCCGTGACAGCCCTTCCCTCCTTGGTTTCAAAACAAGCCTTAAAACTTACCTCTTCAAACAGTATTTTGACCAGTGATAGCTTTTTTGCTGCACAAATCTTGAACTCTCTCATTCCCTCTGTATCACAGCTCTTCTAGCCCTGCCTTCAAACTAGTCTTTAAAACTTACCTTTTTTTCCTTCTTTCCCTCATGTCCTGCATGAGTGTGTGCATGCTCTTTACTGGATTATGCATGCATGTGATCCTATGTCAGTATATGTTACTGTGTATGTGTACATGCTATCATGTATGTACATATATTTTACCATTTTTATTAGTTTTAAGCCTGAAAGTGAAATACATCAGCCTGCAGTCACCAACAGAAATCCTGCATAAATTGATACCCCCAGTTCATTCAGCTTTTTTTCCCCTTCATCCTCTTCAGTTAGTTTAAATATAATGTGACCTGTGATCATGATGATGCAGAGTGAATTATGTGCTAATTCAGCTATTGCCCCATGTGTGATGGCACCTGCTGACATTGGCCTTTAGCTTCAGTATCCAGTACTCGCCAAATCAAAGGCAAAGCAATACATTTCACTAGAAAATAATGCCCGATTGAGGAGAGGGGCATTGGGGTAAATGAACACAAAATGGTGTTTATTTCTTAACCATTGACTTTTACACAGTTTTAGTTTTTTTGCTGCAGTGTCATTCAAGTTTCTGTCATTTGTCAACAGTAGCATTACTACCATTAGTTGTACTGTAAATTTGTGTTTTGGGAGCTAGACATCTCAGAGATTCCCTTCGTAATCTCCAGCCCAGTCATCCTGTTCAGCTTTCTTATTCCACACTATCAGTATCCTATCATCACCTCCCTACTTGAAGAAAGGGTCTGAGGATCCATTCATCAACAGGAAACAGGGCTGCTTTGGGCAACACCACTACCAGTACCACTATGCCAGAAAAAGGTCCAGGCAGCCAAACAGAACACCACATATAATGTTTCATGCACACACACACACACAAGCAGAAAAAAGCAGCATAATATAATTTTTATCAAGAAAAAAATAACCCTCTAAAATTTGAACTTATGTGTCACATGTAATCTTGATGTTGTATACTTCTAAGTGCATACATCACTTGTGAATTGACTGAGTTATCCAAAATGATCCAAATCTTGAAATGCAAAAATACAATTTGTATAATGATTACAATTTAGACTATGCATTTGTCTTTTTGTTTGATCAGAGGACATTGGTAAACTATAATTTGGCTACATTACAACATTAGATGATTGAATTTTTATTTCACTACAGGGGTTGCTACTGTTTCATTGGCTGCTGCTCATTAGGGTTGACTTTAGAAACAACCATTATGTGTGTGTACATGTTTGTGTGTGTGTGCATACATATACTGATATAGTGTATATACATGTTACGAAGAGTGTGTGAAAATTTGACATAGTAGTTAATATTATTATTGATCACTTTTATGTGGTGCTGTTCTCTGCTCTTGAGCATGACTCACTGTGCTCTTGCCACATGTGATTCTGACTGAGTCTGACAGCGAGTGTCTTTTAGTTTTACTGTTTTAGTTTTATAGTGTGTTTTGAATATATATAACTTTATAAGTATTCATGAATACACACTATACAACTGGTCATTACACAATAAATATCTGGTGCCATGTGAAACTGCTGCTGTCTTTGCGAAAATTCTGCGTACACCATACAACCATGTACAAGTTTACAGTGTGGCTATATAAATTATATTAATTTAAAGCAACTAAACATAGGCCGTGATAGGGTGCATACATCATTACAATTACATACATGTGTATTTAAGATCTGTAACTTGCCACCTGCACTTTTGGCAGGGTGAATGGGATCAGTTAGGTGCTACCACAGAGGTGGAAGGAATACTGAAATAAGAGTCAACACAGAAGGTTGACCTGGAGAAGAAAATTCTCCAGCCACTCCTGCCTGAAAAGTGAAATCAGTGAAAACAAAAGTCAGATCACAACTAAAATTTGCAACAATTTCAACAAGAAATGAAGAATACTGATGTTATGATGATTTAGAAGTGTTTTGCTTCTGAACTATGGATATTCTTCACTTCTGGGTCTCAGCCTAGCCCAGATATGAATGAAACAAATCGAAAAAATCTGTGTCCTATTTTCATTGTTGCCAAATTTTTATATTATATAAAAAATATAAAGTTAAGTAACCAGTGGCATACTGACATAATAGATTTTCACCCATGTCTCAAATATCACCACATAAATTTATAATCTGAAGAGTGTGGGATTTCAAAACTGCATACAGTTACAAATTACAGTGGTCAATGAAGAACTCCAAGTAAAGTGCACTTGATGGAACTTAAAAATTTAATACTTATTGAAATAAAATTAAATGCATAATTTGCACTGTATGATGTGACCCCAGAATAGCTCAGAGATAATCTTTGTTCCATTTTGCTAAACTGAAACGTATTAAAGTTTAAATACGAAAAGGTGCATACGAATGCTTACTTATTTTGACACGGACACACTGACACAGTATGCACATTTTGGGGGAAATCCCCATTGTCAGCCCACAAAACAACACTCAAAGTTAAGAACAGATAAAGTGTTAAAAACAATGAAAAATGAGAGAGAAACACTTAGCTTGTTTTGGTTTAGTTTTTGTTGCTTATTTTTCATCATTTTTAACTGTTTATCTGTCATTTAATTGTCATTTTATGGCTTGACAAAGGGGATTTCCCCAAAAATGTGCATACTGTGTGCCTGTGTCAAAATAAATAATTGTCGGTCTGAACCTTTTTTGGGGGGTTCTATTTTGTTTTACTTCTAGAATGCTAGCACTTTACCGTCTTTAGCATTAGCAGTCATTCTGTTTCAGATTTTGTTTTTTTAAGTTTCAACAGTTTGTATGTTGTTGTTTTCACCACATAGCTCTAGCTTTTCATTTTCACCACTTTGCCACATTACTTTTAAAAATGGATCCTTGTTTTAGTTTAATTATATATAATACTAATAAACTGTAATAGTAATATAGTTTAACCTTTCACTTTCAGCAGATAGATTTATGGCAAAATATGTTAATTGTGTATAATTTTTACTTTTTTTAGCCTTTTGCAGCTAGAGGAAATTAATCAATTTAATAGGAGTACAAACTAACAGAGGGTAAACTTTCTAAAGTAGATTATGCTGTGAAGTAAACTGCTTGTGGTTGGTGAAACAGGCAGTAGGTTTGATTTAATTTTGAACTTGATTGGTGGAACCACTCTGGATTTTAGCCATTAGGACTTGCCTTTGTCTTTGATAGTTTGATCTAGTTCCTTAGGACTCTGTAGATGAGTCTGTGCCACAGCTGACTGGAAAACAGATAAAAAAACTAACAAAGATTCTGTCCTCTGGGTACAGGCTATGGACAGGAATGCACATGGGGTGATCTGTTCTTCATTTACTTCAAATAACACTTTGGGAAGCCTC
>OY757546.1:9075357-9142929 GCA_963584105.1 Alviniconcha strummeri
AGACTTTTGCACATTTTGTACTTTTTCAGGCAGCTTGCACCACCCCATTGAATACTAGTGGGGGGGGGGGGGGGGTGAAAGGAAGGGAACACAGTAAGTGGGGGGGAGGGGTGGAAGCTAGGGGAACACCAGTAAGTGTGGAGGAGGGGGGGGGGAAGCAAGGAGAATACTAGTAAGTGGGGGGGGGGGGGGGGGGGTGAAAGCAAGGGAATACTAGTAAAGGGGGGGGGGGAGCAGTGGGAATACTAGTAAGTGGGGGGGGGGGGGGGGGTGAGAGCAAGGAAATAATAATAATAGTAAGTGGGGGGGGGGGGGGGGAGCAAGGGTGATACTAGTAAGTGGGGAGGGGGGAAGCAAGGGAACATTAGTAGGTGGGGGGTGAAAGCAAGAGGAATAATAGTAAGAAGTTGGGGGGGGGGGGGGGGAATACTAGTAGGTGGGGTGGTGGTGGTGAAAGCAAGGGGAACACTAGTAAGTATGATGGAAGTGAAAGCAAGGGGGTATATTAGTAAGTTAAGTATGGGGGAATACTAGTAAGTAGGGGAGGAAGTGAAAGCCAGCACCCAGAGAAAGGGAATGGAGGACAGCCCTAATTAACCCTTGCAAAGTCAGGTCCATAAAACACACACTTTCCTCCCTTTAGCCTGACTGCCTTTCCCTTTCTGGCAGACTAATGTGTGCAGTGAACTTTCAACCCCAGCAGGTGTAATTGGAGCAAGTCCAAGGAAGACTGGAAGAGAAAGCAGCAGGTGGAAAAAGCTGCACCTACCCCCAGATCACTCTTCCTTTGCCTGGGAGTGGGGGAGGGAGGGGGTAGTGTTGCTAAAACTGTTGGTATTTACTATTTAGTCACTGGTCACTCCTCCAGTCCTTGTTGCCCTTTTTTTTCTTTTCTTTTTTTCCCCCTCACATTCCAGTGGAGTTGCAGGAATTAGTCCTGTGCTAGATAAGGAAAAGGATGGGTGTGCAGAAATAGAAAACTAAAAACACATGCACGCACGCACGCCTCCAGCTATGGGATTATGTTATAAAATACTCTCTTACAGTCTTAGTCTCAGAGCTTCATTTGATCCTTCCACCTTTTAATCCTTTCAATTTCAGCAACTTCAGCTGACAACAGACAAGACTTTGATCAGTTTCTTTGGTTTTAAAAAGTTACGAGACCTTTATTATTGCCATGCAGTACTTACCACTACCATAATTTCTTTTGTTAATAATATTATCAGGCATGCATATGTAGCATCTCTCTCTCTCTCTCTCTCTCTCTCTCTCTCTCTCTCTCTCTCTCTCTCTCTCTCTCTCTCTCTCTTGGTAGCATCCTAAACCCCAAGATTCAAGTGTTTTGAGTGAGAAGATGAGTGAGCACCTTTTCCCAACACTCATGCACTGTTTGCAGTTCTGTCATGTGAACCACTGAGTGATTGTTTCCTATCCCATACATGTTCTAATACTGTCATGCAAATGCAGTGTTACTGTTCAGGTTTTTCCCTGCCATTCTGGCAGCTACTACCTGACTTCTTAGATTTTAGTTGTCATCAGTCAATCAGTACATATCTTGATTGATGACATTCTAACCCCACAACTGCCCAGTGCCATGAAGATTACTTCAGCTGAAAGTAATGGTGACATGAGCATCTCACCATGACAGACATTTTGTGTTAATAGCTACAGCTTTCTGGCCAGAGGGAGGAAGATGTTCAGGTATCCAGTTCTTGAACTCCACCCCATGAAGTGCTGGTGTCTGCCACCTCTAACCAAGACAAGATGAGGTTCATTTTGGGGCCAGTTATGATAAGCCCCTTTCCAGTACCCGGGCACAGCTTAGCTTGGGCTGCTGCAAATATAGTATTTACACCCCCACTCTGGACCAGACTTGCATCAGATGTCTGGTGTCATGTTGCTCCAAATGTGTCATCTGCTTCCAGGTGTTGGTCTTCCTTTGCTTGAAATGTGTCAGCTGTCTGTCATGACACGTACAGGTGTTGAGCTTCCTGTGCTCCAAACATGTCATCTGTCTGTCATGAAGTGTACAGGTGTTAAGCTTCCTGTGCTCGAAATGTGCACGTGTACAGGTGTTGAGCTTCCTGTGCTCAAAATGTGTCATCTGTCATGATGCTTACATTACAGGTGTTGCACTTCCTGAGTTTCCAGACTTCCAGAATGACATAGATGACGTGCAATGAAATGCAAGCTATTCTCAGCCCTTTTGCAGAGCAGAGCACAGCTCTCATATGTCCCAAAACTTACAAATGTAAAAGCAGTGCTCCACACACACCCATTCTGAGCTCAGCCCATAAATCTGGGCCAGCGTGAAGGTCCCCATAGTAACCTATGGCATGCTGTTTGTGTTGCAGCATTGGAAGGATGTGACATCTCTGGCCAAAGACTTCATTGACAAGACCCTGGTGGTGGACCCCAACGAACGCTTGACAGCATCCAAAGCCATCAACCACCCATGGCTGGCCTCGGGGGCCTCCTCGGCTTCACAGAAGAACCTCCACCGCACCATCTCCCACAACCTGCTGCAGCGCCAGTCCACACGCGGCAACAGCACAAAGTCTGCAAAATCTACCAAGAGTAACAAGTCCAACCGGTCAGGGCACTCATTACGGTCGGACCGACGACGTGTCCAACCGGAGGAGATTGATGAACTGCACAAAGACCCGGAGGTCCAGGCAGAGCTGGCATCCTTGAGCAGCATGCACAGTCACTACAGCATGTACAATGTATAGCCAGCCCGGCAGCAGCAGCAGCGTGCAGGGACACAGTCACTGCAATGTGCACTGTGCATCTAGCCACAGTGGAACAGTGCACGGAGTCGCAGCAGCGTTATGCAGCCACACACCTACCGTGGAACAGGGGGCAGAATCACAGACATGCGTGCAACATGCCGTTGTTATGGAGTGACGCGCTGGGCCTCTGTGGTGTGCACTGAATGTGCAGCTGTTGTGGAGGAGTGTGCAGTCTCTACCAGGTGTGCTGTGTGCAGTGATGGGCAAGCAGCAGGCACAGTCATTGCAACATGTACAATGTACAGCCAGGTACAATCACAGTCATTGCAACATGTATAGTGTACAGCCAGGTACAGTCACAGTCATTGCAACGTGTATAGTGTACAGCCATGTACAATCACAGTCATTGCAGTGTGTACAGTGTACAGCTGGGCACAATCACAGTCATTTATTGCAGCATGTATTATGTACAGCCAGGCACAGTCACTGCAACAGTGCTATGTACAGTACACCCACAGTCATTGCAACATGTACAGTGTACAGCTAGGTACAGTTGCAGTCATTGCAACATGTACAGACAGGTACAATCAAGGTTGTTGCAACATGTGTACAGCAAGGCACAGTCACTGCAACATGGACAGTGTACGGCCAAGTGCAGTCACTGCAACATGGACAATGTGCAGCCAAGTGCAGTCACTGCAACATGTACAGCAGTACACCTAGGCACAGTCATTGCAGCATGCACACTGTGAAGCCAGGCACAGCTGCATGAGGCGGTGCAATGTACATCAAGGTGCTGTCACTGCAACATGTATACAGCCATGGTGGAGCACATAGTCACTGCAGTTCCCAGCTTTTCACTCAGGTCAACAGATCATTGTGGAGCAAGCCATTTTCCTCTCAGCCACACAGACCATTTCAACCATCAACTGTTGATGCTAATGCATCACACTTTTACTGTTACCCTAACATGTTAAGTCAGAAAGTTGGGAGGTCTCCATCTGACAGCTGTTGAGATCTCCCCCCCCCCCCCCCCCCCCATTTTTTTTTTTTTTTTTTTTTCTCTTTCTGCAGAAAGTAAAAATGTAAAGCTATAACATAGTATAAGTATGATTCGTTTCCTTCCTGTTTGGAACTAAAGGACAAGTTGCAGTGACAAAAGAACAAGTTGCAGTGACAGGGGGTGTATCAAGCTGTACTTAAACAGAGAACACTGGCTATTGCTGCCGGCAATGTGGTGAGTTTCTGGGCGGTGTCTTTCATGAAGAGACAGGGGAAAAGCAAGGGTTGTGCTGAGCTGCAGCAGGACATGGCGCGCTGACAGATGACAGACGTGCCCTGCCTGACACTCTGAAGGTTGTGACTGCTGATGATGTGGATGGTTGAATCTTCACTCAGAGAGATGTCTGAAACCAAGTCTAGGGTAATGAATGGAATGCATGAGAGTTGTTGAGGCTTTCCTTTTCGTACCAGAACGAAGCAAGTTGTTTTTGTTCACTCTCAAAAATGAAGACTTACGGTTATTTTTGTTACGGAACCGATGAAGCAAACACTGAAGTAAGATTTAATGTTGTATTCATGTAAATTCTTTTTCGTGTAATAGTTCTGTTGGAAGGAGGTTTGCTTTTCATTGCAAAAGACATTGCTTCATTGGAGGCTCATGTATTTCGTGAAAAAAGAATACATCAAATATTCCATCCTGCAAATGAAATGTAGGTCACCACTGTCGCTCACAAGAAATACCAGGTGTTGAACTTTCGCACATTTCAACTCCGGACAAATGTTCTGAAATGTGATGTCTGTGTTTCTTTTTTTTAAACTATGATCATGGAGTCTTGATCTGCTATGGTTTGACCTGGTACAGCCATCCTGGTTGTCTGGGTGTGAACAACAACAAGAAGTTACTTACTGTTATCATGATCTGAATTCTGATGTAAATTATGTTGAGATTTGATGCTTTAATAGCCTGGGCAGGTTTATGGCTATTACTGTTTTAGATTTAAAACCCTCACAGTGAAGTTTTAGTTAAACACAGCACAAGTGCAGAAGGTATTGAAACATTTTAGTTTCAGTTACTTCTTTCTTTGTATTTTACTTCTTGGCTAGCTTTAGAGGCACAACTTCACTGTTTAATGAGGGAATTTTTCAGCTGACACTCAACCTTTTTCTCACACACGCTCTTTGTAGTTTTTATTATTCAGTGCCCCCCCCCCCCCCCCCCTTTTTTTTTTCTTCCTTTTTTTCTCTTCCCCCCCTCCCCCCTATGCCAATTTTTTCAGTAAACCAATCTGCTGTGGAAAATTAATAACGGTTAATGCCGTGTAGCAGACATAGTTTAATAGAGGCCTCCTTTTTTTCATCAGGGTTTGCCTGAGAGTACATTAAAATTCAGTTTTCATCATCACCATGTGCAGTTGATAGGACCTCGGAATCCAATTACTAACTTCTGGCAACATGGAGCCAGTGCCTGTGAGCCAGGAACTGTTGCATTTTTTAACACTTCCAGCCAGTTTAAGTTCAACAGTGGGTACCTTTTGGTGGGCACTGTGGTGCCATTTTCAACAGCTAATTGCTTCCACTGAAGTTGGGTCAGGTATTTATGTGGATAACCTCAGTTTATTCAGTTTTGATAACATTTTTGTTTTTGGGTGAATGGTTATGGTTGCATGGTTGTATTTTTCTGTGTTGTTTTCCATTTGCTTTTATTTAAAAATAATTGTAAGGTGTATGTTATTACATACATACACATAAGTGTCCATACATACTTTTGGATGTTATGGTATGGCATGAATAAAGAGTGTATTAGCCATCAAGAAATATGTGTATATATATACATTATATATATACCTGTTAACATGTGATCAAACACTAAGAATCTTCAGGTCTAGAAGAAAGCAGCTGTGCACTTGACAGGAATTGAATAAAAAAATTGTACTGTGTTTTCAAAATTAATTATGGTATAGTTTGCTGACATTTGTGGAACTGTTCAGTAACACTCTTGAACAAGGGTTGGTCTAAGTGGTCAGTTAAACTTGAAAATGGTTCACCATCAGATCTTCATCACATGTTTTGTTGTAGTCTCATCTGTATGATTAATAGAAAGAGTCAGGACGATACGTGTAATGATTTTTTTTCTGTACAAAGAACTGATGAGAAATGTAACATTTAAATATATATATATGTAAAAAAGATGTACAGAATGCATGAACCAGAATCACTCTGAAGTAATATTCTCTTGGGAAAACTATGTACATGATGTACCTTGTATATGTATTGTTTATTCCTCAAATCTCTGTTACTATGTTTGATATGATATATTATTTTGTATGCACATTAGATTACATTTGACATGTACTTGTGTTGAATCATTTGTTGGAGGACATTTTCAAAGGTTGTGATGGCAAAGGGCACTTCAGACTAGGAAGTATTAATACTGGTTGACAACGAAACTTCTAATTATGATTATGCTTTATCATCAGCCTATTAATTATTATTGAAATTTATTTTCCTTAGTGCTGATTTTTTACCCTTAAGTTACACCCCATGACCCTTCACCTAGTCTCCCCCCACCCCCTTGACACCCCTTCAGAAATTGGGTATAAATATATTGTTGGAGGTAGAGTACTTAGACTTTTTAGAGTGAGTGAAAGTCCTTAAGAAAAACTGTAGGGGGGAACTTTCATAAGTTTTATTTTTTAAGTACTTCACTGTTCCTTGTGGGAGATTTGGGTCACCATACCTGGGTCAGGCACAGCAGCCATGAGAGCTGTGCTACCCATTCCTACCAGTGTCTGCAGCATTTTCATGTCACCTTTGTCCAAACAATGGTATGGCTGCCAGTGTCTGCGATTTCTAACATGCGCATTGGGGCTGTATGGACAGTGTAGGAGAGTCTGCACTGAAGGTTGACTCTGGGCAAAAAAATCCCTTTCAACTCTGGGGACTTGAACCTGTGTCAGCATTGTGCCTGGCTTTTCAGTCGGACACTGTACTGTGGAGCTACCCCTGCCTGTCTCACCCTTAGTCTGAAGTGTCTTTAAGAATAACCTGTTTTAAACTCTTAAAGTAATGGTGCTGAAAGTGGATTTGATTGTGATGAGAACAGAGATTTTGTTGTTGTTGTTGTCCCAGTTTGTTCAGGAGCTCTAATTGTCAGGCTTCACTCATTTGTGACAAATCAACATGTTCAGTTTCTCTCTAACAAAAAAGTAACATGTTTCTTCTGTCAAACCGGCTCATTGTTGACCTGTCTGCTTGGTAGTGGTCCTCTCTGTGTCAGAACATTGTACGCAAGGCCTGCACTTATCACATTTGTCGGTCTATGATTGTATGAACTGAATGATAGGTTTTACACACTGTCTGAAACTTGATCTTGATTGTCAAAATAATGTTCACACTTTGTTGTTCTGGTTGGCTGGTCGGTATATGCCTCTGATATAACCCTTGTGGTCAACAGGGTTTTAAAAACCATATCAGTCCAAACTGAATTGTATTAAACATATTTTCTCTTTTATATTTTACTGCATTAAGATTATGGGTGATTTTCTAGGTCATTGTCTTGCACTGAGTCCGTCCATGGAAAGAAAAGTGAAGGTGATTGTGAATTTGCATATAATTATAAAGCTTTACATTTATAAATACGAACTTTTTGTTGTCATGTAGCATAATGTTTTTTTCTAATATGTTTTATACATTATGACAATATGAATCAAACAAGAATCTGTCCATGAAATGATGAAGGGATATTTACTTTGTGCAGATGTATGTATAATAATGTTTCAAGTACTTTCTAGCCCAACATTCTTTCAGAGGATCTACTCTAGACTAGTCACGTAACTTGTCTCACAATTTGTGCCTAGTCAACATTAACATACAACTACGTACGGTGATTGGGAGAATGTTAACATACAGTGTTTTGGTGAAACTTTGTAAGACCAGTGTTGAGAGAAGCATGTGACACCTTTTGAATGACAGCTGTATTACTTTCACTATGCATCTCCTGAAAAAATCACTTGTCCCCTTCCATTAGAAGTTTGGTTTACAGCCACTGCAATAATAGCTTGCAGGTTTAACTTTGCAGATGTTTATGTCCACTTGTATGCCATGGTGCAGTTTAAACTCTGAGTAGCCAGCCACATGCACATCAGTGGGAATTTGTGATCTTTTGGTTTTATTACAGACTGCTTACAAAGATCCTCCAATGTATTGCTGATGTCCTTATGTAAATGTTACATAAAGTAACACATAATTCTACTTCAAATTAAAAGAATTATTCAGATGTTTAATCATTATTTCCCTTCATCACAATGTGTATTTTGTATTAGCATTACTGTTCTTTGGAAGGGGGGGGCGGGGGGTGCAATTTTATTTTGGATTTTTTTGCATCAGCAGTGGGGATGAGGGGGGCCTCTTCTCATTTCCCCCGAAAACGTCTCACAATATCATAGACTTCTTCTCAAAGTTGCCCAGCTCTTTTTTAATCTTTTTTTATCACCTTTGTGGTTGACTATGAAAGATCAAGTAACTATTCCTGTCAAAGAAAGTACCAGTGAAGGTATAAGAATTACGATTGCAATCAATATGCAAGTGAATGCTGTTACTTTATTCAAAAGCAGCCGAAAATGGCAATATTGTGATAGATCTACACATTGTATACACTTCCACGTTATAACTTGATGTAGTTGGTGGTGGTGAAGCTATCACCTCTACGTGTCCATACAGTGCCAAGAACACATTGTTATGTAAAGTAATCTCTTGCTGTTACTTACAGTGTCTGTTGTTCTGGGTCCCCCCCCTTCTTCTTTGTTCTTTCTTCTTTTAAAAAGAATATTTTTTATATAATTTATTGGACACAGATTTTCCATGAGGAGCTGCACTGTAAAAACAACACCAAATAATTGTATTTTCATGGCGATGCTCTTAGTCACACCAAAGACTCAAATACAGTCTTGTATTTGTGGTGTGGTGACTTTTTAGTCACACTAGGCAGACGATAACCTCACTTTATGTCGTAACTGTTGCAGGACACTTTTAGTGTGAAAACAAACTAAAGGTTGTGAAGAATGCTTTGTTGTTAATGGGACAGTTCAAAACAGTGCACAATTTTCGGAACAGGTTCATACTTAGTGTTACTTTTGTATCACGCACATATTACATTTTGTGTGTGTTCCATTTCTCACAATCCAAGTCAGCGAACATGGTCAAAAAAAGAATGTTCATCAAAAAGAAAGGGTTTCCCCTTTCTGCTTAATTCTGATAGTTTAAGTACAGTGAGTAGAACGTATGGTTGTGTTCTACGTCTCAGTGCCTGTTGGCAGAGCCATAAGGCTCATTTTCTCCCAGTGACCCAAGTGTGTGTGTGTGTCTGTCATTGGTTATTTAATCCTTGGGAATTTCAGAATGTCTCGAGACATTCTGCACTTTTTCCTGTGCTGCCGTCCATCTGGATTTTGTTGTTTAAAGTTGACAGACTTGCTAGTGACGTTCCGTTGTTGCTATCTGATATTAACATCAGGGGAAGTTAGTCATGTTTGATGACAAAATCATCCATCCCCAAATTCTGAGTCATGAAGGAAAAAATAGAGCCATTGTCCTTTTCAGCAACTGAAGCATCATGTGTCTAACGTGAAGAACAAACTTTCGCTTAACAATCATCACGTCATTTGTTGGCTGCTAGAGATGGAGTGTTTGGAAAAAAAGAAGTTGCATTGTTGAAATGATTTGGTCACCCCCCCCCTTTTTTTTTTATAACTTTTTTTTTTTTTTTTTTGGTGGCCAAAATCGCGAGTTTACTCTGCCATACAAAGACACCATGGAGACAAAGGTTTCGTCTGTGGCAAACTTGTGTCAGTGTGAATGAGGGCTGTGGTTCTTTGTGTTACCTTTTCATCATGGGGTCTCTATGATGTGTACCTTTCTGTTTTATCATATTACCGCTGCACAGTTTCTTGTTCTGTAGCGGCTATGCTGTTCGTGTGATTGGTAGGCCAGTTATGTATGTAGAAGCAGAAACTTAATTTCATGTTCTCCCCTTTCAAAAACCGTTGTCTTGTCACAATGGAATTATATTATTATGCTGTCTCTATCTTTCAGTCCTCATTTTTTTCCCCCTCCATACAAGACTTTATTAATTTGTGTTTTCAGTTCAAAATAAAATAAAATTAATGTATAATACTGTTTTTCTGGCTGCTTGCTTGTGTGTGAGAGAGAGAGAGAGTGTATGTATGTGAGAGGGAGAGAGAGAGTGTGTGTGTGTGTGTGGAGATATTAATTTATTCCCAGAAGGGTTTATTCAGAGCAATCCCTTCTCGGAAGAGAGGTTACTTCCATCCTAACACCACTTTTTCAATCCACAACGACTGAAGTCGTAATTATTAACATCCGTCCACGAAGGATGACCTGCCTTAATTGTATTCTGATGGGCACTCTCCCGCAAAATCAGTATTAAGTCGCGCACACACACACACACGTACGCACGCGCGCGTGCTCGCACACACACGCATGCACACACATGCACGCCCTGCACACGCAAGCACGGCAAATGCAAACACACACACTTCATGTCATGAAGATTACTGTAGCTGAAGGTAATTCTGACATGGAACCCCCCCCCACACACACACACACCTGTTTTGACACGGAACTCTTAATGCCACAGGCGTTTGGCCTGAGCCCCATCGTTGTGGCTAGAGACAACAGGATGCCGACAATGTCAACAGCCTGTGATCGGGGCTCGCCCATGCCAGCAGTTTGGCAGGTCTAATTTCGGCCTTTCTAGTTCATTCATTTTCATTTCCCTAATCCTCTTCCTGGTGTAACCGTCATAGCTGACTGGATGGGAAAAGAACAACAACAACAAGAAATCAACACAAAAGGGAGTTAATTAGCGCTCCAAATACGTACAACAAAGATATGAGTCGCCTGCAGTAACTCTTACCTGGCATGCGGGTAAACAAGAAGTACATAAACCCCATCTCAACCACGCGCGCGCGCGCGCGCAGGTGGGCTCGGACACACACACACACACACACACACACACACACACACACACACACACACACACACACACACACACACACTGTCCTAATGATTTCAGAGCCTTTCGCAGCACATATAATTACCTGAAAAGAAAATGAACACAAAGAGGCTATAGCTACAACCTTGACCGTTGGGCCCGTTGAGTCAAGCTTGCGTATTTACCTTTCCTTTGAGCTGTCTATTTTCGTCCTTCTCTTTATAATATCGCTGTTGAAATGAATAAAGAAAGCGGCAAAAATAGCAGCCCCATGTGGCATGAAAACTGATTGTGCAACCACCCCAGCATAATGGGTCTTTTCAGTCCAATTCGGAAGAAGCTCCATTCGCTAGCGGGGGGAATAGGGAGGAGACAGTCTATTTTGAGAATATTCCATTTTTGTGTGCGTTGTTGCTTTTTTTTTTTTTTTTTTTTTTTTTACGGCACCGATTTTGATGGGGTTGTACACCACTTTGCAGGAAGAGCTTTGAGACTTTTTTGTACCCTACTAGTTATGCTTATAGTGCAACCCACTCCCACCCTCCCCCCGTCCTTCCCAGGCCTTACCACACATACTTCACTGAACCTCCTCCTTCCGGAAAAGGAGGACTATCCCCAGGCCGGAAACCCCAGCGACTGTACAAAGGGTCACAATGCCGTTTCAATGCAGATAGGCCATCTACTTGCAGCGTTTTGTCGGTCAGTCACCGCTCCCTTTCCTCCTTCGTCCTAAGGACAAAGTCAAGTTCGACAGCGTTTATAAATAACACACACACGCACGCACGCACACACACACAAACGCACGCACGCAAAATAATACACACCTACGCGCACGCGCGCGCTCACACACACACAGACTCACACAGACAGACAGACAGACAGACAGACAGACACACACACACACACACACACACACACACACACACACACACACACACACACACACACACACACACACACACACACACACACACACACACACACACACACACACACACACACACACCCGTTGTGCCAGCTGTAAAGTAAGTAAACATGATGCTTAACGTCCACAGAAACCATGAGGTGGGAGAGGGGAGGTTATATACCTATGGCTACACTGCCACCACCAGAATGACTCCTGCACTGGGCAGCAATAACAACCATTTTAATGTTTCATTAATTCCGAGGGACAAAGTTACAAGACAGTGTTCACAAAGCACCATCTTTTGAAGACAAAGGGAGAGCCGAAGCGAATTCAAACCGAGGTCCCTCTGTTTACCAGCCTAACGCCTTACCGCTAGGCCAAACCGGCTCACTTGTGCCAGCTGTGAAAACTGTGACTCGCCGCCAGTCCCAGCAATCGTCAGTCACGAAAGCATGATTTAATTTCTTTTAATAAAGTTAGAAATAACGACCTGGACGGGGCAGTTTAAAAAAAAAAAAAATGATCCTTTTTATTTTCACTCTTTGATCTTTTCAACCTGTTGGCGGAAGGCCGGCCTACGTAGACAGAACATGTTTGGGGAAGGTTAGGGCCGACCTTCAAAAGTGCTGGCTGTATGACCAGGAAGGTGACAGAACTCTGTGTGAAAGTCGAGGTGGCCGTCCTTTTCTTTCATGTTGCTTAACGTCCACGGAGGCGGGATGACCTATTAGGGATGTTGAGCGTCCTGAGTTCTCTGTCCCTAATAAGCCTGATGGTTTCTGTGGATGTCAAGCAACACTGAAACGAAAACCAAATAGGTTTAGTCAAAGGTTTGGCCTAACTGAGAGAGAGAGAGAGAGAGAGAGAGAGAGAGAGAGAGAGAGAGAGAGAGAGAGAGAGAGAGAGAGAGAGAGAGAGAGAGAGAGAGAGAGAGAGAGAGAGAGATTAATTTTTTTTTTTTACCATGGTATTTGAATAAGTAATAGTTAATACGATACTTTTTTTTTTACGTCACAGTCCAGCCTTCGGGCCAGAGAGAGAGAGAGAGAGAGAGAGAGAGAGAGAGAGTTTGTTACACTGGTCATACTCAGAACTTGCACACCTTTAGTTTGTTCGCGGCGGGCCAAGAAAGGCGAGACGGTGGGGCGTAGCGCGGCCTAATCCCAGCCCACTTGACACGCACTCATTCTGACTGCGTGCAGGGAGTTATCGCCTTCGTGAAGTCAAGCCCCCTCGTCCGAGCTCTCCGAATCATTACGTCTGATTGCTTCTGGCTGACCGTTGCCCGGTCATACATTGCCACAGGCTTTGTAGTTCCGTTAATCCTCCCCTCCCGCTCTCCCCCACATGCATACACCGACAGTCAAGCAGCTTCGGACATATAGTGCCACAGGCACATTCACTTTGTAGCTGTGAGCCCGTTTGGCCTAGCGGTAAGGCGTTAGTATGGAAAGCAGAGGGACCCCGGTTCGAATCGAGTCCGCATCGGCTCTCCTTTCTCTTCAAATGTTGTGGTCTGTGGACACTGTCTTGTGACTTTGTTCCTCACAGTTATGAAACATTAAAATGGCTCTCATCGCTGCCCACCTTAATGCAGAAGTCATTCTGATGGTGACAGTGTAGCGATAGGTATATAGTCTCCCTCTCTCCCCACCTCCATACACCCTTCTCCCCGTCCCTAATAAGCCTTATGGTTTCTGTGGACGTTAAGCACCATGTTTACTTACTTTGTAGCTTCAAAAATGCCGCTCCAACTGACAAGTTATTTGATACGACCGTTGTGGTTGACTGGACATATTAGTATGACTAATACCCCTTCCTCCTGAAAAATAAGAAGAAGAAAAACGGAAACAAACATCTTGATGAAGACTGACCGGTATTTTGTCCTGCACCTTTAAGATAGAAGATGTACTGCATCATATCTGTTAAAGGGGTGTGTGTGTGTGTGTGTGTGTGTGTGTGTGTGTGTGTGTGTGT
This sequence comes from Alviniconcha strummeri, assembly GCA_963584105.1. NCBI lineage: Eukaryota > Metazoa > Mollusca > Gastropoda > Provannidae > Alviniconcha > Alviniconcha strummeri. Next base: position 9,088,988 of record OY757546.1, read on the forward strand.
GTGTGTGTGTGTGTGTGTGTGTGTGTGTGTGTGTGTGTGTGTGTGTGTGTGTGCCGTTTGTGTGTGTGTGTGTGTGTGTGTGTGTGTGTGTGTGTGCGTGCGTGCGTGCGTGCGTGCGTGCGTGCGTGCGTGCGTGCGTGTGCGTGTTGTTCCAAAGACCGGTGTTTCGAGTCACAAGTCACGTTTTTGGACCCGGACAGCCAGACCAACGCCCCGACAGACAAGCTAACGGACACACAGCTACTGTGCCAATGTTTGGCGGTAACGAAAATCTCCCTGCTGGTCAGCTCAGTCAACTGGAATCCAATGCACGCTGTGTCAGTTTCCGGTGCCAGATTCACGCCTCGTTGGATTCTTTGATGTTGAGCATAATGACCGCCGCTGACCCCAAGGTGACAGAAAGAAAATCCCAGTCTCGCATGAACACCGCTGTTTTTTTCTACAGAAACGTGGGACGTCTCACCCAGACTGGACTGTAAGCGGACACGTCGCCAAGCAATCCAGCGTTTAGTTAAGTTTGTAAAGCCGACGTTAGCTTCACGAATTTTTGACTGCAGTGTCTCAACGCTGCCGTCCGCGTGTTGAGTTCTCTTCTTTCACATAGAAGTCATTAAGGTGTGAATGGCAGGATAGTTCCTCTGCATTTCTCCGGTGCCATATTGATGTTGACTGCTCCCTGCTGCTTTCCCTGCTACCGACTCGTAGCTTTCTGCTCCAGGGGAAAGTTCTCAACCACTGTTCCATCTGCCAGACGTCAGACTGCCCAGAGTTCACACAAGAAGTGTGCAACACTGCAAGTTCAACTTCCAGTTTGACAATGGACGTGGAAGTAGTCACCCACGCTGGGGATTGCCTCAAGAGGTGACAGTCGGACAACACATGCCATCATCCTCACAGATTCAATGAGCTTGCTACAAAAAGTGAAAAGTGGAATGGGAAGCCCAGACTGGAATGCGTCAATGGTCGACATCCATCTTCGTAAACTCCTGTGGGTGTACTGCCTTGGACATGCCGGAGTAAAGGGAAACAACCGAGCAGATAGACTGGCGGGCAAAGCAGCTCTCACAAGCGGCTTGCTTCTCGGAAGATCTGAAGTGTTGAGCTTCAGAAACTACCTACGGGCATAAAGCCAAGGACATCACACCATCGATCACCTGGTCTTCCAGAGGTATCGAAAGAGGAAGCGCTAGACGATCTTCCTTGAAAGGACGAAAGGGGGCCATCATCGTTCAAACGAACAATTGAACCGTTTCAAAGGTGACGTTGGGGAAACTTCCGACAGACGGGATGGGCTTTTCCCAGCGCAAAAATACCATCTTGAAAAATGAACTGCACAGTTAATCTGAAGACGGTTCCAAAGCTCTGAGGAGAAAAACGTGTGTGCTTTCCTACATCTGCCAGAAGCTTAACTCCAGTGATACCTTTGGGACAGTTACAACAGTTTGGTCAACGGCAGTAATGATCCTTAAGGATGAAAGCCCACTCTCTTCTCTGGGGCACCTGACGGAGTGGTGTCCTTTTCCACCACTGGACACAATCCCGGTCCCAAAAAGAGCACTAACAATGCAATAAACACTGCACTCTGTAAATAAGAGGGGTGTTGTGAAGAAAGAGAGAAAAGAGAAAACGGCGGGTTAGGTTAGGAATACACAGACTGGTATGTTGGAAGAGAGAGGAAGGTGCCAAAAATGTGTAAATGTTTTGTTCATTAGTATTATAGGTAGGTAACTTCGTGTTTCACGCCCAGTCAACCATTACCATCGAATGGTAAGAATGTGTAAATGTTTTGTTCATTAGTATTATAGGTAGGTAACTTCGTGTTTGTGTTTGAGTTTATTTACACCTCAGTGGTAAATGCGAATGCTGAGGAAGGTGCCAAGAATGTGTAAATGTTTTGTTCATTAGTATTATAGGTAGGTAACTTCGTGTTTCACGCCCAGTCAACCATTACGGTTTTGTCAGGGCGATAATATTATAGTCTGTGTTTGAGTTTACTTACACCTCAGTGGTAAATGCGTATGCTGATGTTGCGTTGTCGCTTCAGTTTGTTTTATAATGATTTTCTGCTGACGTGATAAGACAAAAGCGTGTCAGTGACTGGACGACGAGTTGATGCTTAATGTCCTCAGATGTCATTTGACATATTAGGGACAAGTTGTGACCAATGCCGAAGCACGGTTCAATAAAAGCCACATACGTAAGGTGTATGCGTGTTTAGCTGTAACCTGCCACCTGCACTTTTGGCAGAATGACCGGGATATTTTACGTGCTACTGTGGTAACACGGGGGTGGAACGGATACCGAAATAAGAGTCAGCACAGAAAGTCGACCCTGGAGAAGAAAATTCTCCCGCCGTTCCAGCAGGGATTCGAACCCGCGACCTTTCAATCACGAGTCCGGCGCTCTAACCACTGAGCTATCCCTGCCCCCGAGTGACTGGACTTTGAGAACAGCGTATTTGTGGGTAGCCTGTGAAAACGGCAATTTCCAATCACCGTGGGAGGTCAAGGAGAAAAGGCACACAGGGTGACGTTTCGGACAGACAGGCCTCTCACTGCTGGAACGGGTATCTGTCACTGCTGGGCGATTAGCCAGCTTCCCCCCCCTCCCCGCCTTTTTCCTTTAAACAAATCGGGCAAAGGCGCGGGGGGGGGGGGGGGGGGGGGGGGGGGGCAAATGGCCAGATCAACACTGGACCCGTTTTATGTCGTGCCCACTTAAAAACGGACCAACGTCGACGACAATGGAGCTGGCGAGAGCTGGGACAGGCACAGAGACGAAAAATAAGAAAATGGACAAGATCCAAACACGTAAAAGATTCAAAAGAACGCTTATTCATCATGACACAGGCGGACAATCGGCACATTTTCGGGGTGATCCCCTTCGTCAAGCGACAAAACGACACTTAACAGTTAGACGGTTAAAAACGATGAAAAATGAGATGACTTATTTCCTGTTTGGTTGAGGTGTTGTTTACTTGTCCAGTGCTTTTTCAAACAGTACTTCACCCTGAAGTCACAGAAGAGAGAGAAGGAGGAGAGAAAGAGAGAGAGTGATGAGTGAAGAAAAGAAAGGAGGGAGAGAGACAGAGAGGAGGGGTGGGGATGGGGGCGGAGAAAGAGAGGGGGGATGAGGGAAGGAACTAGAGAGTGGAGACAGAGAAGAAGAGAGATGGAAGGGGGAGAAAGATAGAGGGGAAGGAGACAATTATAAGGATAATAACAAGGGAATGAAAGAGAGGGGAGGGAGAGAGAGAAAAGGAGGGTGGAGTGGGGGTGGGGGCGGAGAAAGAGAGGGGAGATGAGAGTAGGAACTAGAGAGTGGAGATAGAAAAGAAGAGAGAAGATAGAAGGGAGAGAAAAATAGGAGATAATTATGAGGGAAGGAAAGAGAGGGGAGGGAGGGAAAGAGATAGATGAAGTTGGGGTGTGGGGGGTGGGGGTGGAGAAGGAGGGAGAGACAGTGGGAGAGATAGGTGAGTGGACAGATAGGCAAGAGAACAATGCAGACAGGGTGACAGCAATCAAGAGAGGGAGAAAAGGTGGGGTGGGGGTGGGGGGGTAAAGTGAAGAGAAAACCTCTTAAAGGAAGGGAAACGACAGAGCAGGCAGACTGGCGGGCAAAACAATCCTCACAAGTGGCTTGCTTCTCGGAAGATCAGAAGTGTTGAGAAGCTTGAGACATTACCTGTGGGCACAAAGCCAAATGGTGTGATACCACTGATCACCTAGAGGAGAGAGGTGTGGAAAGAGGAAGCGCTAGACGATCTTCCTTGAAAGGATGAGAGAGGGCCATCGTCAATCAAACATTAGAACCGTTTCAAAGCCAACGTTGGGGAATTTCTGAGAGATGGGGTGGAGCACATATGGGATTTTTCCAAGTGCATAGATACCATCTTGAACTTAACCGAACAGAAAACCCTCTGCTGCCCATCTTTCATTCATTTATTATAACTGTCTGTCCCTCCTGGACTGGCATTGCCCACCCACTAATTGGAACTGAAAATTAACATGGAAAAACATGGTCAGATCTCTCTCTCTCACACACACACACATACACACACACAAAAACAAACAAACCACCACAGTCCCTTCTGTTCTCATTTATTCTCAACTCATTGTAAATGTTTATCATCATCATCATATCCACCGCATCATGTGAGGATAATCATTTTCTTCCAGCAGGGGTGGGGAGGATTGTGGGGTAGTTTGGCGATGTTGTGGTAGACAGGAGAACGCACTGCGGCATTCCACAAACAAAGTGTTGCAGTGCTCTGGAAACTGAGGTCTGTAGTGGAGCGGATGCAGTCACATGATTGTCACTGCTCAGCAGTTCTTTTGTTATCTTCTGCAAGCACACACAGCAGGGCACTGTCAGCAATGCTGTCAACATCAGCTGCAAAAACACACAGTGGGACACTTGTCAATGCAGCTGATGTCATAGGCTATAGACCTGCTATGTTTTCCATTTTCAAAGTTTTCTCCCATCTTAAGTCTCTGTTTGCTGCCCGTTTTTCGGTTGTGCATTAATTCTGTGTGGCCAGTATGCTCAGATGTGTGGGTGCCTGTGTGTGTGCGTGTTCGCACTTAGTCTCTATGGACAAGATTTTGTGCTTTATAAATACTTTAATTATTATTAACATCAGCTGCAGAAACACAGTGGGACATCTGTCATCATCTGTAATCACCTGTAAACTCACACATAATGGGACTTTGTCTACTGAGTTGTTTTTTCCAAACATACGGTGAAACACTGTCAGCATTACCTTTACGCATGTAACCAGACACTTTATGAACACTGCTGCTGTTGTTTCTTTTGGGTAAAAACACTACCAACACATATTTGCCAAAGCAGATTTTCCTACACTGACACATTCAGTCTTTCTCTCCTAAAAAAAAAAGAAAAGAAAAAAAGACTCCTCGAAAAAAGAAGAAGAATGACTGCTAGCGTTCTAAAACAAGCTCCAAACACATAAAAGGTTCAAAAGAACGCTTATTTATGAGGACACAAACACACAGTCTGCAAATCTGTTTTGGCAAATTGGTCTTTGGACTGTAAGACTAGGAGAGAAAGAATGCTTATTTATCATTGAAAAACATGCTCAGATCTCTCTCTCTCACACACACACACACACATTGTTGTTTTTATTGCATGTATTTCTTAGCTATGTATTGAGCCTGACATGTGAAGCTGTACTGTGCTTGGAGCTCGTTTTTGCAGAACTGGGCCAGGTGCATTATAAATAAAAACTTTTATTTTATTATTAGGACACAAACACACAATCTCCAAATTTTCGGGGTAATCCCCTTTGTCAAGCTACAAAAGACACTTAAAAGTTAAATGGTGAAAAACAATGAATTATGAAATAACATGGTTAAAAATAACGCCCCAAAAGAGGTTATTTTGCTTCTCAACCAAAAAAGATAAGATTGCACTTTTCTACCAAAAAAGATAAGTTATTTTGCTTCTCAGAACAACATAGCTCAACCAAAAAAGATAAGTTATTTCACTTCTCATCTCATTTTTCATTGTTTTTCACTGTTTAACTGTTATTTAATGTGTTGTTTTGTAGCTTGATAAAGGGGATTACACCAAAAATTTGGAGATTTGTGTGTGTTTGTGTCCTAATAAATAAGCATTCTTTCTCTCCTGGTCTTAAAGTCCTGACACCTATCTGCCAAAGCTGATTTTCTCCACACAGAAACAATAATTATCTGGTCTTTCTCTCTTAGTCTTACAGTCCTGACACCAGTTTGCCAAAGCCGATTTTTCCACCCAGCTCCTGCTCACCGGTTTCCATGCCCCCTGCCTGGCTTGCCCCCTCCCTGTCCTTTGCCTGGTTTGCCACCTAGTCCTTTGCCTGGTTTGCCACCTAGTCCTTTGCCTGGTTTGCCACCCGGTCCTTTGCCTGCCTTGCCACCTCGGTGCTTTTGCTGCCCCATGTTATGGTGTTGGGAGGACCTGCACACAAGATCATTCCATGCCAGTGCAATAGAGTTGTCAACAACTGCACACAGACTCTGTAAAACACCTGATACACACATGTGGTTGTGGCTGCTAGTTTTCCCAAACAAGGACCTTTAAAAGAAGTGCGCACACACTCCACCTTAAACAAACTAATAACTGTACAGACACAATTACGTATTTCAAGTGCTAATTAACTCCCTTGTGTGTTGATTCTGCACGAGAGCTCTGGGCCTTGTTCTGTTTCAGATTTTTCACTCCGCCTCTTTGCCCTCAAAGCAAATGAAACAAAGTAAAAACAACAACAACAAAGCACCCCGACACTTAAACACAAAAGTGACCTCCGTAAACTTCACCCCCTTTCACCCCCTTCCCACATGGACAGACTGATCTCCACATCCCCGTGTCCGCAATAACCAACAGCCGCAAGCAGATAAGTAGCCTACATTTAATTTTTTTACCATTTAACTGTTGTTTAAGTGTTGTTCTGTCACTTAACAAAGGGGTTTGCCCTGAAACCCCCCCACGTCATGTGATGTCTTAATAACACCTTCACTGCCATGATGTCATTTCAAAACAACCATAGAAGTGGACAATTTCAAACTCTTAAGCCTTTTTTCTTCTTTCTCGCACTGTTACAGGACGGAAAAATATATGTTTTCAGGTGCGTCCATGCATCATTCAGCCTGGAAATTGTACGGGCTGGGGCAGTGAAGAAGTTAAATAAGCATTCTTTTTAACCTTCGATGTGTTGGGATTTTACAGACAAACTGACCAAAACATAAAAGGTTAAAAGGTACACTTCCTGAACAGGATAGTAGAATGAAATTGCATATTTTTGGTGATAAACCTTTTTTAAGTAACAGGCAGTTACATTTTACAAGAACACAATGAATCAAATTAAATCAATGACTTCTCTTTTTGGTTATCACCAAGATGGAGCATGGGCATATATATATGTTGGTGTGGATATCAAAAACTGAGAAAACCTGGATCAGAATAAAGCATATTATATGACATGAGGTTTACACACTAGGATCAAGACATGGTACGTACTCAGCTCTGAATTTCCGGACTGACTTCTGGTCTGTTTGTGTTAGCTCATCTTCAAAAGTTGCTTTCTTCTTCTGTTTCTTTTTCTTTTGTTTCAGCTTTTTTGACGGGGGACCTGCAGACAAAAAGGAAAAGAACTATCCTGTTAGTGATGTTCACAACAATTCTGGGTGCATGCATGAAGCTCTCTAGCACTCAGTGCTGAAGGTGGTGAAGTTCAAACTTTGTTACAAAAGCAAGGTAAGTACCATTTATATTGTGTGCCTGGTGTTTACATGCAGGCATGGGTACTTGTATGCATGCATGCTAGTGTGTGTGTGTGTGTGTGTGTGTGTGTGTGTGTGTGTGTGTGTGTGTGTGTAAGCATGTGTGTGTGTGTGTGTGTGTGTGTGTGTGTGTGTGTGTGTGTGTGTGTGTGTGTGTGTGTAAGCATGTGTATGTTCACCAATGCCTCAGAATGTACCTATTCATGAACAGGGAAGTTAGTAGAGTATCGGACTGAAAAGCCAAGGGCCAGTACTGATGCAGGTTCGAGTCCCTGGTGTGGCAAGGGATTTTTCTCCCAGAGTCAGCTTTCTGTGCAGACTCTTACGGTGTCAATCACGCACATCAACATCCATGTGCATGTTAAAAATCCCAAACACTGGCAGCCATACCATTGTCTGGACATACGAAAATACTGCACACACCAATACAAATGGGCAGCACTGCTCTTGTGGCTGCTGTGCCTTATCCAGTAAAGCAACCTAATTTCCACAAGGGATAATGAAGCTGTTTTTGTTTTTTTTAATAAAAAGGAAAAAAGACATAAAGCTGAACTTGCCAGGTTATACGTCTGACATTGACAATAACAAAGAACATCATGCTGCAACCAAGACAGCTACAGCACAGTTGTCTGTGATAAGCAACATTAACAACAACAAACAACCCACCCCAAAACCCAGAGCACACCTACCACACAGCATGCAACCAAGACAGCTACAGCACAGTTGTCTGTGATAAGCAACATTAACAACAACAAACAACCCACCCAAAAACCCAGAGCACACCTACCACACAGCATGCAACCAAGACAGCTACAGCATAGTTGTCTGTGATAAGCAACATTAACAACAACAAACAACCCACCAAAAAACCCAGAGCACACCTACCACACAGCATGCAACCAAAATCCACAGTACATCCATCACACAACATGCACCCCAAACCCAGAGTACAACTAACACGCAGAATACATCTACCACACAGCGCTCTAAAACCTGCAGTACATCTACCACAGAGCTCTGATCTAAGCTACTTGCAGACTCGACTACACACTTCCTTCACACCTGCATCACTCACCTTCATCCTCAGCTTCAGCGCATGATCGCATACGCTTGGGTTTGTGCAGCTTTTTCGAGGCCTTGATGGCTCTGTGGGCATACAGCTGGGCCTTCTTCACCTCAAAACTGGCACGATCCTCTGCCTGCAAGGTAGAGTTCAAACCTCAGTCCAAACACCCGGAACTGCACCAACACACACCATGGTGACACACCTTGCTGGTCACAGCCCGTGACAAAATGCCAGGTTTCAGGAGTGCTCAGTGGCATGATTAAGGATCTATGCAATATTCATCCGAGCAGTACTTTTTCACAGAAATTCATGTGATCCATACATTATGTGTGAAAACGAGCATTTGGAACAACCAAAGCCAGAAAGCGATTTTGAGACAACTATTTAGAAAAGAGAGTATTTTTTTTATTTATTTTTTGACTCAGTGGCTCATCATCCTGTGGAATTTCACTGTAAACTAAAAAAGATTTCTTCAAATGCACAACATTACTGTTGAATTCTCAATGCTGCTGATACAAATTAGGCCTTGTAAGGACACTTTCAAAAATATGATGTCACTGTGGGATTCTTGCTGTTGCTGATACCACTTCAAGCATCTAAACACGAAGTACAGCAGAAGCTAACCACTTACTGTCAACTCTTTCTTCTTCTTCTTCTCCAGTTTACCCAGGCGTAGGGATTCTGAAAACAGAAACAGAACCTGTAGCCAGACAACAGCCCTCACATGCTACACATGGTTAGTGACTATTTAAAAAAAAAAAAAAAAAAAAGATATATATACTGAAGGGGCAAAAATAAGATTAGAAGTACAGTTTGTGTGTGTGTTTGCATGGTGATGCACACTGTATGGTTTTCAAAGTTGCCAGTATATGCATGTAACTCAAGCTATGCAGCTCAGTTCTTCTAAAGTGGGGAACACAGACAATGACGGCTTTTAACCCTCACAGCGTACTGCAAGTCCAAAGAGACTTTGAGTCCATGTGTCGTTGGTTTTACTGATCAACCCTACCTTGGCTTGGGCTGTGTCACAAAAGATGACACCAAGGCTACATTAAAATTTGTTATGGATGCTTTTACGGAGACCCTCTCTCATTCTCCAGGTTTCACCGAGGAACACAGTCACAGTCTGGTTCTGGATTTTCTGCTTGTAACTCTGAAACCAATTCCTTTTATGTTTTGCTTTGTTTTCAATCAATGCGCCTTTATCAGTGAGTTGAACTGCTCTGTGAGGGATGATTATAGTATTTTGACTCGACACAGTGATGATAATGTAACAGGTTGATCGTATTATGGAAGTAGCAGGTTGGAAGTAGGCAACAACAAATGAGCCACAGCCAGAGGTGCCTCTGTTTTATTCCGTTTCAGATAGCATCAGCTCCATTTTTCTCATGCTCCCTTTCATATATTTTTTAGGGACATTGAAATATATGACACGTAAAATAATTATTACAACTGAATGACATATTTTCTCTCACATACAAAAGAAGAAAAACTTAGTGACACTGACGGACAGAGTGACATCCAGAGTACAATAACACAATGTGCAGATGCACTTGGTTACAATAAATGTTACTGATACTGCGCCTGTCTTAGTGTAAAAGATGAGCTTCCCGCACACTCTGTAGACCTGACCCGACTTACCCTTCTCCTCCATCCTCTGCCGGTGACTCTGGAACCAGTCCCGCTTCTCCCCACTGGTGCCATTCTCCAGGAGGCGCTGGGCCTTGTTGGCCTGGTTTTCCACAGCACGGATCTGACGCTCCTCCTGCTCCTCCAGCATAATACTCCTGATGTCCTCCTCCATCTCTGTGATGCGGGTGCGGTAACGCATCACCACCTCTGAAACAGTGATTGCGCTAGACATTTCTTGAAATTGGCGTGACATCTATAAGGTGGTGAAAGTGGTTCAAGGAAACCGGTCAGACAATTATAACTGGTCAGACACATGGCTGTCTGTACTACTCCTAGAGCTCTACTATCAAACACTCTACTCCCTTCCTCATCTAGAGCACACACATAAACACACACACTCATAGAGACGCGTGCACTGCATGTTTGCATGCACATCCACACAAACGTGCATGCACTCTATCACTCTCTCTCTGCTGCCTTTATTTTGTTTTGTTTTAGCTTGGAACTGGTCAAGCCAGTATGCCTGACCAGCTGCTAATTTGTTTTCCGGCGATGCTGATCTTAACTGGTAAAATACCAGTTAACATGAATCCTGTGTAAGCAACAAAGCAGCCTCATGCTCTCTTTCAACAGCCAAAGTATCAGCACACAGAGGAAACCCTTGGTGGTCAGCCTCTTCTGCATAATTAAGTAGTTAGTTAGTAGTTGGTCTTTGGTATCTCTGATGAGGACAGTCTTTTTTGTTACTCGGACATTTCGACTGTCTTGACACTGATGGGGTGTGTAACAAGCATCAGCTTGCATGGACTTGGATGCATTATGCTGACAGGACCAGGTGCCTGTGTTCAGTGTATGTGTGTGCGTACTGAGGGGTGTGTGTGTGTGTGTGTGTATGTGTGTGCCTGCATTCTTCTTCTGAGAATGACCAAAGGTGTGTACATGCATACATGTGCCTGCAAGCACATGTGTGTGTGTGTGTGTGTGTGTGTGTGTGTGTGTGTGTGTGTGTGTGTGTGTGTGTGTGTGTGTGTGTGTGTGTGTGTGTGTGTGATTTTGTGTGTGTGTGTGCGTGTGTGATTTTGTGTGTGTGTGTGTGATTTTTGTGTGTGTTGGTGTGTGTGTTTGCGTGCATGTGTGTGTGCACATGTGCATGTCTGTGTGCATGCACATGCATGTGTGTGTGAACCTTAAATGCTCCACACTGAACACAGCAGACAACACTTTTTGGCGGGGGAGGACGTGAGGCTGCGTACGCTACCTGGTGGCACCGTTCTGCGCTTGAGCGCCGTCTTGGCGTGCTTGACCACCTCCTTCATGATGTTCCTCTCCTGCTCCCCCACCAGAGACACTGACCTGCACACAGTGCAGCAGCTCCATCAGCAACGGCAGATGCCACCACAACACGACATTTTTTGCACATAGGTGTTTAAATGCCAGACCAAAGTTTCAGAAAGAAATGGCAGACACCGCCACAACACTACATTTTCACACACAGGCGTTCACATGCTAGACTGAAGTTTCGGAAAGAAGCAATGCAAAAGCAGCTTTGGAAGACGATGTCTAGCCAGTGAAGGGAAACCCCCTGGGTATTATGTTATTATGGGTATTATGTGTGTGTGCTTAGAAATTATATAGAATAGTCTTGAGGGACAAGATTTTGCGCTTTAAAGATACTTTAATTATTGTTAATTATTATTATTATTACTCACAATGATCCCCAAACTTCCCACTAATCAACCACAGAGTTGAGAACAAGTATGAGTGTGTGTGTGTGTGTGTGTGTGTGTGTGTGTGTGTGTGTGTGTGTGTGTGTGTGTGTGTGTGTGTGTGTGTGTGTGTGTGTGTGTGTGTGTATGCATGTTTGTGAGCGTGTGAGAACCAAGTTGAACAGATGACAGCGTTGATTTGCAATGCCCCCCACCCCCACCCAAACATAAGGTTTCAGTGTTTATGTCATTTTGTGGTTGTTGTTTTTAGGATAATAAGCAGTGAAATAAATGAATGGACTGAATATCAGTCCTGTGGTGACAAGTGTGTCATTGTTGCTTACAAAAACAACAACATGCAAGTATTTGCTGGCAGGACAGTAATCTCCTTCCACTGAGAAAACCCCCACAAAAACAATGATGCTGAAACCTTTTTATGTCCAACCACAAACCACTCCCATCCCCCTGTCAAATAAAACAAACCCACAGTACACAGACTAAAACAAACTGGACAGGACCAAGAAGAACCTTGTCTGCCTTACCGCCCAGCTCTGCCAGCTCTGGCTGTTCGCCCAACACGATGGACGTAGTGCTTTAGTGTGGAAGGCATTGTGAAGTTGATCACCTGTCAGATTAAAAAAACATACTGCTTACAACACTTGCATTCGCAATCCAGCACAACTCATAATTAAACAATTGCAACAGAGCCTCAGGACAGAAGGCACCATGTGCTTCTATGATGCTTCAAAAGCTGTGCGCTTTGGAGGAAAAACAGCACATAAATATTTTATTTTTAACTCAGCTGAATATGATCACATGATCTGATGAGAAAATACAGCGCTGAATATGTATCAGTTCATATGATCTGTACAGTTCAGGGTGCAGATCATTTGACTGTGTTAATAATGACAGTAGTCAAGTAAACAGACATTAATCATCCCTCACAGGGCAATTCAACTAACTACTAAAGCCTTGCTAATTTAAAAACAACATGTAAAAAGAACACATAGCAACATCAAAAGCATATAAATTGATATATAAGCAGGCATATTGGACCAAAAAACAAACAAAAAAACACCCACAATAAACCTACTGCTAGTGCTACCAGTGGGTGAAAACAGCTCCAATTTAAATGTGTGTGTGTAAACAAACCCCAAACACTCACAGTTTTCACACCCTCGATGTCCAGACCTCTGGAGGCCAAGTCTGTGGCCAGCAGGACATCAATGTCCCCATCCCGGAACTTCTTCAAGGCCTCCAGGCGCTGAAAGAGAAACACCAGCCAACAACTGATCACACATACACACGAACACCAGGAAGAGAAAAATGTCCTCTGAAAGAGTCAGCGGCTGAGACAGACAGCGACGGACAGATAAACAAGCAACAGACATTCTGCACTGTGACAGCAGTTGAATGAAAGAAGCAGAAGACTGTGAGTCACTCACAAGAACTAACCGTTTAAATTTTCATTTGTGTCATCAGCAATTTCTATGTTCAATAGAAGTTTTGAGCTAAATAAGATGACAGGAGAGTGCATGTCTGTGTTTGTGCATGCATGCTCTCGAGTGGATGAGTGAAAGCATTATGACGATGTTGCAATACACGTATGGTTTGTAGGGGAGCGGTGTGGGGAATGAAGGAAGCAGGTTGGAAGCATGGATGAAGAGCCATAAGTCAGAGGTTGCTATAACATAACTTTTATTTGTACACCAACCAACCAGGAAACAGTGTCTATCTTGGAAAAGACCCAAGCAAACAAAACATTTAGAACATGAAAGCAAATGTAAAGTATAAACAACAGCAATTATCTAATAACTATAGTAACCATATAGTTTACTTGTAGGTTACTATAATACATGACAAAATGATTAATAATCAAGCACATAAATTGTGTGCTTGACTTACACGTAAAACCCTATCTCACAGAGTCGTGATGAGTATACAAGAGACAGCTAGTCAATTAACTGATGAACTCCCAGTATATAATAGTATACAATAAAGTAACAGTGCAAAATATGGATTACCAAGCTCATTCTTAACTAAACAGGAAGAGTGAGATAATCGTTACAGCAGTTCCACTTAAGCACACAACAAGATGGATAGTGACACGGGTGGCACTTGGGACCATGCCGTGAGCAGGAGGAAGTCAGTCCTAAACTGACCGGCTCCAGCCTCGTTACTCAAGGTGTTACAGCATGTCACTGACTAGCAGAGCATATCTGTGAACAACGTCAAGCATCTTACTGAAGCGGGTAGCGCATCAAGAATCTAAGCTGTTGAGCTGGCTGTGCCTGTCTGCTCGGTTAGTGAACAGAGACAAAGGCCTAATTGCCACCACTGACGCGCATCACCAGCCAATTCGGGTACACGCACAAAGACCCGGAAAGGGTTTACAAGCTAAGCAGAGTGAAAGTCTGCGCGCCCAAGACTTGGTCATACAAAAGCCGGATCAACAGAAATAACATGTCTCACAGTTTATATAATCCCCCCTATGCATTGAACCATATTCAGCTAGTAAACTGAACATTCCACAACTATGAAGTCAGCATCTTCAAAGTGTTAGCCATAATATACCACCGATTTCATATAGAAAAATAGATCGGTAGAAAACTAAACAAATAAGTTATGCTGTACCGTCGCCCTGACAAAGTACCCATACTTTAGAGAGATAACTTTGCATCGGCAAAGCATCACTCAAACTGAGCAACCAACAATGGCAACATAACATACTAGCTACATATCACCTAACCAAGGTTAGCTGCATACATGTTGGAAGCACTGGTCATCTTGTGGCATAAAACACACATACAATGTATACTGACACCATGGTGGCTGCAACCAGGCAGCAATCTGCTGCTGAAATTACCCACATATTCAAGAACCAAAATCAAGGCACGTTGTAAACATGGTAACAAAACATACATCATTTACTTCAATGAGAAACAACAAAACAACAAGCCATAGAAAAATAACTACTTACAGGCTCTCCCCTGTGATGAAAGCATGAACACCGGCCACATCAGCAAACAAGACAACTTGCCTCTGCAGGGACACTGGGGGAAAAGGGACGCTGCCGGCCCAGCGCACAGGTTTTAACACCTTAGATAATTGGGGCCATAAAACCCCCACCCAATCAAAAAGGAAAAGGACAGGAAAGAAAGGATTAATGGGTCATGGCCCAGAACATGTATACAATACACTTGGTTACAATATTATATTTTGATTGATACTGTAGAATTTTACACATTGTGATGATCTATTTTAGGTTGTTTGTTTGTTTCGTTTGTTTGTCATTGCTTTCATGTGTGAGTTGACACTATAATTTCCGATAATGGGATGAACAAAGTATTCCGGATTCTGTGAACCTACCTGTGCCTGTGACAGGTTGCCATGCAGTTCTCCGCAGTTGACCCCCAGCAGGCCCAGCACAATGTGCATTCGGTGAGCCTGCACTTTGGTCTGCAGGAACACGATGCACTTGTCACAGAATGTGCGGCTAACCAGGGCTGGAACACACAACATGCCAGTCACAAGCTGGAACACACAACATGACGGCCACAAGCTGGCACACACAACATGACAGCCACAAGCTGGAACACACAACATGACAGTCAGAACACTTTGGTTTGCAGGAACACAATGCACTTGTCACAGAACACATTTTCCAGACAACCCCAGTGTGCAATTGCAGTCATTAACATCTGTGTGCACATTAAAAGTCCCAAACACCGGCAGCCATACCATTGTTTGATACACAGGAATACTGCATGCACTGATAGGAATGGGTAGCACTGCTCTTGCGGCTGCTGTGTCTTACCTGGGTAAGGTGATCCAAATTTCCTGCAAAGGACAATAAAGCTCCCCCCCCCCCCCCCCCCCCCAATTTTTTTTACAGGTACCTGCATCAGCTGTGTCAATATGCACACTTACTGACCTGACACGATGGCCTCCCTATCCCCTTCCCGGTTTTCTCTGATGCGGATAAACTCCTGTCGCAGGCCGAGGGCAACGTCTGTGTTCTGGTTGACAAACACTTTGACTGCGTCCTTCAGGGACACTGCTGCAAGGTCTTGAACCTGAAAGACATCAAGATGCTACAATAAACAAAAAACACACAGATAGATGGGTAACTGATTTTTATGCCCGGTCAACAGTGATGGTTCTATTAGGGTTAAAAAAAAGAAATCAAGAAAGCCAGACAAAAAGACAGACAAAACAAAGCAAAAAAAAACAAAAAACAAAAAGCCAGAAAAGAAAGACACACAGAAAAAAGACAGGAAAGAAGAAAGCTAAAAGACAACAAAAAAGGGAAGAAAAAATAAGGAAAAGGAAAAGGAAAACTCCACTTACCGCCTCTGACATGGTAGCTGAGAACAGCATGGTCTGACGCTGGAAGTTGCACATGCGAATGATCTCCTTCATCTGCTCTGCAAAGTACTCATCCAGCATCCTAAAGTGGAAACATGAGTCAAATGGCTCATTCACAAACCGCTGACATGAAATAAAATCCAGAACTAACCAAACAAACCCATAGGTATTGCACATGACAAAACAGGCAAGACTGACCCAAGACACAGTTATTTTGCCTTAAAATCATTTAGTTGCTGTTCTCATATAAATCATAGGATAACTGTTGCTTGAGAATGGAATGATCTGCTGAAAATGTGCATACTGTTTTGCTATGCTAATTTTAAACTTTGGTGTCTTATTAGGATATTTCCTCAGCACTAGTCAGCAATATTCAAATTATGCATGAATCATACAACCATGCAGGTATGCACACACAGCAAAAAGTGCTTGCACACACACACACACACACACACACACACACACACACACACACACACACACACACACACACACCTGTTGGCCTCATCCAGTCTTTTAGTATATTTCTTCTTAACCCCTTCACTGCCCCAGCCTGTAATATATCTGGGCTGAAAAGTGTGCACATACACACTGGCAACAGTATAGTTGATGGTCCTATAACAAATCTACTTTTAATACTGTGCATTCATGCCCATGTGAAGGGGAAAAAACACTTAATGATGATTTCAAATTTGACACTTTTATTGGTCGTTTTCTGAGTGAAATGGCAGTGAAAGGGTTAAAGCTGGCACTGCAGCAGTCAGCAATGTTCAAATTATGTATGAACCACTCATACAAACACACATGTGTGCACAAACACAGGAAATAAAGCAAGCATGCATGCACACATACACACACACACCTGTCAGCCTCATCCAGCACCAGAATCTCCACAGAGCTGATGGAGAAGTTTGGCGCATTGTGCAGATGGTCAATGAGCCGACCAGGCGTGGCCACCACAATGTCTGGCCCCATGCGCAGAGATGCTTCCTGACTCTTAATGTCAAGGCCACCTGAAAATAAGGGACAGAGACTGTGTGGTTGTGAAAAAGTTCTACCCACCCACCTACCTAAGCATGAACACATGCACACATACAAGCACAGAGAAAAAAAGAGAGAAGAGGGTAGCAAGAGAGAGAGAGAGACAGGGAGGAGAGAGAGAGAGAGAGAGAGAGAGAGAGAGAGAGAGAGAGAGAGAGAGAGAGGACAATTAATCTGAGGAGACAGAAAAGGTTGTTCTTTGGCCAGCTAGCCAGACTTTTTTTTAAATCATTTATTCCTTGTCCCATCTCCTCTGGGACCTACTGTTCACCATCTCGATGTCTGTCAATCTGCTGTTGACACATACTTCCATGCCGATGCACCCTTCAGCACCCTTTGTATACTGCCAGATTTGGCACCCCACTTGGCACCACAAGGCATTCTCTTTTTCTCTCTCCACTGAAACATTGTCTGAGTGACTACATACATACCAGCAGCAAGACACATGGTGATTTTGGTGTACTGGGAGAGTTGTCTCCCCACTTGGTACACCTGCACTGCGAGTTCCCGCGTAGGCACCAGGACCAGGACCCGTGTCACTGAACGTTCGGCTGGTCGGTAGAGCAGGCGCTCCAGAATGGGCAACATGAACGCCACCGTCTTTCCTGCACAAGAAACAACACACCAGGTACAGGTGGGCATCAGCATAAATGGACATCAGAGGACTGTATTCACAAACACAGGCAGGAGTCATTGCATGTTCAACAAAATGCACAGCAGCATTCTCTGAACTGACAAGATACAAGTTGCAAGGCAACTTTATTAATCCATTGCAGAAATGACATGGTCTGCCATAAAGAATAAGACATTGCACTGATGCATGCTCTCACTCTTTTGAATTACAATCCACCATACTTTTTCTAGATCTGAAAAAGGCCCTTCAAAACAAACCTTTGCAGACTGTTAAAACTCTGTATTATATTATATACATGTGTGGCAGAACCTACCTGACCCGGTGACAGCACAGGCGCACAAGTCTCGGCCCCTCAAAGCCACAGGGATGCATGCTGCCTGAATTGGAGTTGGCTTCTCAAACTGCATTGTGGACAGACCCTTGGCAGATGGAAAACAACAACAACAAAAAACACTTTCAAACTTCAATGATAACTCACATCATTATCATTATATTCATGTCAATCCTATCCAGTACTGATCACCCTAATAATAACCATCCTGGTTAAGAGGGTGTAAAACAACAACTTCTAGGACAATGTCCACCTCTCCCATTTTATTTTTATTAACTCAAAGCAAAGTGGGGCATGCTGCACATACCACCAACCAACTATCACATTCCTAACTGCTCAAAAACAGCCATCAGCCTATCTCAGCATAAAAGATACTGAACATTTTTCAGGTAAAAAAAAGTCAACAGAATGGGCAGCAAATGGACAAGACACAATGGCCAACAGGACTAGGCAAAAAACAAACAAGAGAGGTGATAGACAAGTGGAATCAAATGATAGCCCTGAGATTCCAGACAGGAAGGGGTGGGGCATCAGAAATCCACACCTACCTTTGGAGCTTAGCACCATGAGAAGCACATGGCTGCTCTATAGCACAAAAGCAGCACAGACTGCAAGACGAAGAGATCACAGCAGAAAAAATCCTTACCTTCATGAGAGGCCTAGCGATGTTCAAGTCGCTGAAGGACAGCTTGTCATCGTACGTGTCAATGGACTCAGAAAACTCTTGTTTCTCTTGCTCTTGCACCTGAGCAGCAAAAATGGATGCCATGCATGAAAGGTGACACCCAGCTGCACTGAACTCCAGAACCACATTGTTTAAACAAGACAAGTCATAATAATAACAAAGAACTATTCCTAACACATGAGCCTCTATCATAAAAATTTTAATGCAGCGCAGCGTGCTGTACAAAATTCAAATATAAACTACATCCATGTTGAGACACCTCAAACAGCAAACAACAACAATGATGACTACATGCAGATCAGATCACAAAAAACTAACAAAACTGAACACAATGTTTGCATTGCTTAGTACTGCAGAACGCAAAGTTTGCATACTATTGAGCACTGTAGAACACAAAGGTATTAGTTCAGAACACAAAGTTAACTGGTAGGGCACTTTCTTTGCAAGTTGATAAAAAACAATTAAAAAAACTAGTGGAAACTATTTTTGTATTGACACACTGTACTTTCAGATACAAAACCCAATACAGAATACAAAACTAAAAGGTTCACCTCTTCTTCCTTTTGGCCTTTCTTGCCTTTTTTCTTCTTCTTTGTCCTGGTCTCCTTTGTTTTGATAACATCTGGAACACAGAGCTGATCTTATTCTTAATCTTGGCTTTAGACAAGATCTGTGAAGACACACCCATCCTTGCAAGAATAACTGCTAGTGTTTTTGATACTTTAACTGTTGTTTAAGTGTCATTTTGTACCTTGATAAAGGGGATTATTCTGAGAATTCACATGTTGTGTTTTGTCCAAATAAATAGTGTTCTTCTGAACCTTTTATGTGTTTGGATCTCATTTCACAACAGAATTAGAATTTTATGTATATATAAATTATATATATATTTTTTTCTTTCTTCTTTCTTTATTCATTGTCAAAATTGGAGAGGCTCACCTATAGCCACTGAGATACGCTTACTTTGCAATGATAAACCATAATATATAATGATAAATAACAGCAGTGGCTAGGACTGTGCTGCTCTATGCTCTTTACACCAAAAGGGGAGAGAGGGAGAGTTTACAAGCAGTCCAACACCATCCTAGTGCAGACATAACGATGTAAAACAACAATAATAATAACAATAGCACATACTGTACACTTGCTTGAAACACATGCACCACAAATGACAAGTGACGTGTACAGACAAATCTTTCAGTTTCATGAACAATTACTATTCCAATCTATTTACAAAGCAGGAACATGTTTGACCATGTAAAACAACAATAATAATAATAATAGTACACACTGTACACTTGCTTGAAACACATTCGCTGCAACAAGCATCATACATGACAAGTGACATACTTGTACAGACAAATCTTTCAGGTTTATGAACAATTACTTACTATTCCAATCTATTTACAAAGCAGGAATATGTTTGAGGAATTTTTACACCTTTAGAAAAAAGTCTTTAGAACAGGTGAGTTTTTCTGAAGGCAGAGAACTCACCTGCAGCCATTGTCTCCTCTTCAGAACTGTCATCTTCTTCAACATCTTTCTCCATCACACTACCATCATCTATTTTCTGAAGAAAAGAAAGCAGAGAAAATGTAAGAGAATGCAAAAGTGCAAAATTAAAAATAATGACATTTTCTTGGATTACTTACAACACAGAGTAAAAAAACTCACTTGCTACAGGAAATAAAATAAATCTCACACATACAAACAAGTAAACAAACAAATACAAAAAAAAACATGTTTTACACTAATCTGAAACAAGAATGACTGCTAGCATTTTTCATAGTTTAACTGTTGTTTAAGTGTCATTTTGTAGCTTGATAAAGGAGATTATTCTGGGAATTCACATTTTGTGTTTTGTCCAAATAAATAGCGTTCTTCTGAACCTTTCAGGTGTTTGGATCTCATTTCACAACAGAATTAGGATTATGTATATATATATAGATAAATGTGTTTTTTCTTCTTTATTCATTGTCAAAATCAGTGAGGCTCACCTAGAGCCAGGTGAGATACTGTATGTGCAACCATTTTCCTGCACATATATATATATCAATGCATGCAGAACAGATCTGACCCTTACAATCAGCTGTGACTGTCAGAGCAAGCGACTGTCTTCAGGCTACCCACAGACAACAACTGTCTTCAGGCTACCCACATACTACAACCGTCTTCAGACTACCCACAGACTACAACTGTCTTCAGGCTACCCACAGACTACAACTGTCTTCAGGCTACCCACAGACTACACCTGTCTGTTGTCCTCAGTGCTTCACACCCTCTCTTAAGATCAAGCTTAGACTTGGTTGGTCAGCTCCACTGAGCTGTCAATTGTCACTGAGTGTAGTTAACTGGTTGGCTGAGGGCGCTGGGAAAATTCCAGGAAATGGCTGCATACACAAAATCTCCACCAGTATGTTCTGCATGGCCAGTTGGTAACTGTAGCTCCACTGAGCTGTCAATGAGCGTAGTTAACTGATTGGCTGTGGGGGCAGGGAAAAGTCCAGGAAATGGCTGCATACACAAAATATGCCTTATGCCAGCTGGTAAAAAAAGCTGTTAATGTTTTTATAACTTGAACAGTTCCTGAAAAGAAGACAACACAAATAAGGTGGGGCATAGGAAAGAGGTGCATAACCAGCACACAGCAATAACAGCCGCTAAAAGGTTAAAGGTCTCTCATAACTCCCACAATGTGGGATTATAATTTTTTTATACATATAATTTGATATAAATGACATATATATACATACCTCTCGTTTTTTCAGCTTTCTCATCTTGGCGATTTTCTCATCAAGGGTAGTTGCACTTGCAGCCCTCTTCTTAAGCTGCAGGTCGACAGTGAATGGCATGTCATCCTCAAACTGCAAGTCAAAACATAACAGCAGGAACAAAATGTTAGTCTTTAACTACTCAGCCGGGGGACAAGTGTCTTTCACACCTAAATTAGGCTAAATTCAATTTTATTATGAGTATGTATTAAAATAAACATACTATCACACACACACACACACACACACACACACACACACACACACACACACACACACACACACACACACAGACAATCTATTGAGAAAGTGAATAAAGCATTATTGTTTGAATGAATCAACCTTAATTTATTATATTTATAACTAATAAAAGTTAATCACAAATAAATTTACAATCAACTGCACTCTTTTACACAGTTTTACTTTACACTTTTACAGATTTAAAAGCCACATAAGTACACCACTACAGTATTAGTCATAGTATTATTATATATGAATATGTATGCAAAAACAAAAGTACATAATAACAACAAAATCCTGGAAATTTATATAAAGTTCTGCAATGCAGTACCTGATCTGAGAAGACGAACGAGGTGTTGAAATCAACATCCACTTTCCGTTTTCTCTTTTTGCTCTGCTGCACACTGACTCCCTGAAGAAGAAAAAAAGAAAAAACAATAAATCAACTTATTAACATACAATGATACATATACAATGATATGTGGGTTCATTTCACTTGCCCATTCATTCATTCATCAGCTACTTGGAGTATTAGGAGTAGAACATTCTATTAAAAAAAAAAAAAGCAACTAGCACGCAAACAGAGTATGACTCTATCAGTCTATGACAGTATGAGTCTGAAATGTACTAGTTTGCATGAACCTGCCTCTCTGCAATAGTGACAGTACTAACACCACTAGAAGTTAGGGAGTGTTTAAAAGGTCTGCCTTTCTCACACTAAGTCACAGTCGTTCTGATTCAGTCAATCAGTGTGTCAAACCCAAAGACAAAATGTTGAGAGTACTTATCGAGTGCTCAATTTTTTACAAGCCATAAATTATCAGTATTGGCTATTGCTTTAATTTGATGGAAGAAAATGCTCTTACATCTGAAATAGTACAGCTACATATTTTTCAAACTTGTGTGACATCTATTAATTTAACAGCATAAGGTGGTGAAAGTGTTAACCAGTCAGACAGCCATCCATACTACTACAGTATTACTATTAGTATTAATAAGTACTACTAGTACTAGAGCTCTACTAGCAAATACCCTGCTCCTTTCCCCTTCTAGTTCTACTTCTAGAACACACACACACACACACACACACACACACACACACACACACACACACACACACACACACACACACACACACACACACACACACACACACACACACAACATTCACACACACATACATTTTTTAATTATTTTTTAGAACTGGTCAAGCAAAATAACACTTAACAGCTGGTAAACGGTACATCTGACCTACTGTTGATTTTCTGGTGGTATATACTGATCTTAATGACTAAATCAGTAAAATAATGGAAATTACTGGTTAATGCAAACCCTGCAGTAGGACTGAGGGAGGAGAAAAGAGAAAGACAGAGAGAGACTAAAGAAAGAGAGAGAGAGAGAGAGAGAGAGAGAGAGAGAGAGAGAGAGAGAGAGAGAGAGAGAGAGAGAGAGAGAGAGAGACTCAGAGAGAGAGAGAGAGAGAGAGAGAGAGAGAGAGAGAGAGAGAGAGAGACTCAGAGAGAGAGAGAGAAATAGAGAGGAGAAGATAATATTTTAAAGTTTATTCACAAGGGTAAAGATTTAAGCACAAGTCAGCTTTTTTACAAATCTGTCCCTGATGACAAACATGACAACACTCAATTAGTCAATACGTCAAACAAGAATAATTGCAGCAAACTGCAATACATCTTATTCTTAAGAACAAAAAACTATTTCTGTCTAAAACTTCGCAACAGGCAAACTCAGCAAAGTAAGAGAGAAAGATTCGTTAACCAGATTGACCTAGTCTCACTCTCTCAGACCTGAAAAGAACACTGAAGGGATTTCTTCTTCTTCAGTTCACACACAAGCTCTCTTGATTTTGAAAGCTCTTTCAATTTTTATTTCATGTGTTTGTTGTGTTTTGCGTTGTGTGTGTGTGTGTGTGTGTGTGTGTGTGTGTGTGTGTGTGTGTGTGTGTGTGTGTGTGTGTGTGTGTGTGCGTGCGTGTATCACTCACTGTGTGTGTGTGTGTGTGTGTGTGTGTGGGGGGGGGGGGGGGTCATGACCGTTTCCACAGTGTGAAGCTAAATACTTCTAATTTTCCATACAAAGTAGTTAGAGAAGAAGAACAAGAGGGGGGGGGGGGGGGGGGGTGAAGAGAGAGAGAGTCTAAATTTACGGTGTATATTAATAAAAGAACACGTGATTTGATGCATTCAATTATGGATGTAACTGGATAGATAATTCTTATTACCTCTTCCTCTGATTCTCCTTCATCGTCGAGATCAGGTACATCGTCCTCGTCTGCGATCGTGTCGACCACGCCGAGTTCATTGAGCGCAGCCATTTTAGGATGAGCTGCTGAGCTAATACAAAAGTTGCGTAATAATGTGGCAGCTGGAAGCAAAATAAAACCCGAAAAAGTAGTTTGCACTGAACCAGTTTTCCCAACAATCATATTAATGATAATTTTTTTAAATGTAATGCATGACATTTCAATGGAAGAGTTCAAGAAATCAGTTTCACTGCATTCTTCTGATTTCGTACGAAAGTACAGACGCTTACATTGCAAAAACAAACTGGCGGGAGTTAGTCGCTGCACTTTCATTATCCTACGGTCTTTTAGTGTGTCAGCAAAAGCCATGGGTATTAACGGTCTGTCTAAAGTTTTAGGAGACTACGCCCCATCTTCGTTAAAAGAAAATGACATCAAGAACTACTTTGGTTGGTATTTTTAGTCTCTATGGTCGTTTTATTTAGTGTGTCGTCCTGCACATTACTAACAGTAACACTATTATATATATGAAAACAGTACCCAGTCATTCATTCATGGAATTATTGTGATCTTGCCGTGTTGGGACAGCAAAGATCGTATATTGGGAACAGTAACTACAGACATGAGTTGGTATGTAGCACTTTACAGTGGACTGGTAAAAGAGATGTGTACCCAACTGTTATCTGTTTCTGGCAGCTCTCCTTGCCATTCCTTGCACCGCCTTAGTAACGTACATTTTTCGCGTAAATTGATGAACTGATGGGAACCAGACATTTATCAGTCAGCAGTTAAAGCCGTGACGTCACCAACTTTGGCAGAAGTCAAAGGCTTTTGTAAGTAAGCACTGCATGTTAAATTTGTACTAATACAGTAATACTATAATAGCGCTCGATCAGGCCAGATGGGTTGGGTTGTTGACATTGTTTTCCTGCTTTGGCCCCATTGCAACACTGATCGATACAGCAGACATTGCAATACTGATTGATACCATAGAACTGAAGTGTAACTTTATTTGAGCTCCCATTCATAAAAAGTCAGCAGTAATTTATCAACAGGTTCAGCCACCTTGATGTTTTCACTTTGTTTCAGTGAATTAATTTTTATTTTAGTCAGGAACTCTTCCTCAAGGGAGGTAACTTAATGATATATATAAATTATAATGTAATGATATAATATACTCAATTATATACTCATTATATTTATATCATAATGAAGTATTATACTATTACTTTACTATCAGTGCTGTCTGTGTTAATTGTTACTATACTGTATACAGCAGTTTTACGCTGATTGTGCAGCAGAATGCTTGGAGATGGGGTTGTGTTAGTTATGCAGTTTTGAATGCCACAGGTGCATTTTTGCAGACAGTGACATGTACTGATACATAGGTTGTAATGCATATCTGGGGATGCACAAACATTGAGGGGCTAGTTACCAGTCTATCCACTGATGCAAATAAATATAGAATGAACTTGTCACCGCCTTGCTGTGCTTGAACTGTCCTTCCCTCTTACCCTGTTTTTCAAGAGCTGTATTTTACATTTATGAACATTACTGTTTTATTTCTGTTGATTTTTTTTTTCTATTAGAATAGTAATGTTCATAAATGTGAATGTTTTGTCTGAAGTGCTGTGCTGTTATTTATTGATTTATTGTTTGATGTCTATTTTTATGCTAGGGCAGCATTGGCGCCCTGTAAAGGGGTGTACTGCCTTTGATTATAAAAAGAGGTCCATACAGAATCACTGTATAAGACTGCTTTCCATTTTAATGACTTAATTGGATCTGTTTGGTGTATTGTATGTGCTGTGTCATTGCAGGTCATAAAGTGGTGATTGATGCATCCATGAGTATCTATCAGTATCAGTATTACTTAGTATCAGTTTCTGATTGTTGTCAGACAGGATGGATCTGTTTGGTGTATTGTACGTGCTGTGTCATTGCAGGTCGTAAAGTGGCGATTGATGCATCCATGAGTATCTATCAGTTTCTGATTGCCGTCAGACAAGATGGATCGCAGCTGACAAATGAAGAAGGGGAGACAACAAGGTACACATTTCAAGGATTTTTTAAAAAGCATTTCTCCCTTTGACTTTTGAGTCAAATCCATGTTCTAGTAAATGTCCTGTATGTGTGTGGTTTGCTTTTAATTTTTGAGTTTATAAAAAAAAAACTAGTAATTTTTTTGATCATTTCACTTTTTGTATTTCCCATGTACCCACCCTCTATTTTCTGTTGTACTGCAGTTGTTAGGTGTCTGGGAGAACGTTTGTTTGAATTTAATAATAGATGGAAACAAAAGGTTTTGTCATAGCTGCCAACCAACCCTGCTTTTTTTCTCTCTTTTTTGTTGTTCTTTATATAGTTTTTTTGCCTTGTGGATTGTGTTGCTTTTTTGTTGTTGTTGCCGTATTTGGTTATCAACATGTGTACATCAAATCTAGGCAAATTTTATTCATGTATTTTGCAACCCTCTTCTCAGTATATTAATAGTCACACACATGATCTTGGAGTTGGATATTTGAAGAAGAAATAATAAGGAAAACATGCTTATTCATTTGTTCATTGCAGCACATAAGTATATACCACTATGTGCTTCCTTGTGTGTGTGTTAATTTAATCTTACTGATAAGAATCCCCTGATGAATGTTGTGGTTGGTTGCAGTCACCTGATGGGCATGTTCTACCGCACCATTCGTATGCTGGAGAACGGCATCAAGCCAGTCTATGTCTTTGATGGCAAACCCCCAGAGATGAAGTCTGGAGAGGTACATGTGTGCAGCCTTGCAAATGCATTTTGTAGTGAGAATTGTAATGATATTATTATTTATATATATATACTAGTGATTTTGCAGCTTTTAAATCAAAGTCTCATGAACATGCAGTGCATATATATTTATGCACTCACATGCATGTGCAGACACATGTAGTTGGACAATATTGCATGTAGCTATCTGTGAATGTACACTTTCTATGCCTCTCAAGTTTCTGTTTCTCTCAGACTCGGTAGTCTCAGTCACATTCTCACAGTCCCTGATTCAGTCTCCCCATGCCTTCAGACCTGCACTAAACTCATGGCTCACCTCTACAAATAATACCACAGTTGTGTGTGGTGTGCAAAGTCAAAGAATACAATCTGTTTATATTGTGAGGTTTTATGTATACATTTTGTTGACCGTGTAAAGCATGGTGTGCACAGCCTTGTCAGTGACTGAGTGAGATAATGCATGACAGAAATTACCACTACTAGTACTAGTTAATGTTATTGTACTATTTTTATTACCATTTTCTGTCTTTTTCTCTCCATTTCTGTCCCTTTCCTTCTCTCACACATGCATGCTGGCACACAGGAATACACACTCTGTAATATTTTTCTTTTGTATTTCATCTCCTCCCCCACCCCCCACCCCCACCCCATAACAATATTTTTGTAATTTTATAATTATTGTTGTTTTTGAGTTTTGTTGTACTGTTTGGTTGTGTTGTAATTGTCCAACAGGCGTTTGTGCCTCAACCTGTACCCTTACGGAATATAGTGCAGTCAGTCTCTCTCTGTTGGAATATGATGTAAGTGACAAATATGAACATGCCAAAAGAATCTGTAGCGCAGTGTTATGACTCCACAGCTGGCCAAGAGGAAGGAGATGAGGGAGGCCGCTCAGAAAGAGCTAGAGAAAGCTGAGGAAGCAGGTGAGTTAAAATGAAAGAAACCTTAAAAAATCATGTTTTGCTTTGGGTGTACCTGGGGTGGAGTTTATGTACCTTGTATTTACTTGCATGCCAAGTGAGAGTGACTGTAGGCAACTCAGGCCTCTGTTGTGTTTTTGTGACGTCTTTCGAGTGCTGATTAACTCCCTTGTGTGTTGATTCGGTTTTGTTTTTGGCTCATGGTATTAACAGTTACATGTAGTTTGTCTGGGTTTAGAACTCGAGTGATCCAGCGTCACTGTATGTTAACAGTAAAAATAAGCACAAAGTAATGACCTTACCATGGAAAATAAAACATTTTGATCAAATTTATGTCTGTCTGGGGATCAAACCCCAGCCATCGCCCTTGCATTTTTACACGCTAATGATTTCTGCCTTAACTGGCAAGTTTTCATGAGCCAGCAGTTTGCTAATGCTGTTCGCTGTGAATGTGCGTGACCAGCTCAGGGCAAGGTGTTTGTATGACAGTTTTGATCCCTCACAGGGGATGAGGAGAACATTGACCGCTTCAACCGCCGCCTGGTGAAGGTGACCAAGCAGCACAGCGAGGAGTGCCGGGACCTGCTCAAGCTGATGGGGGTGCCCTACGTGGAGGTGATTGGTGCAGCTAGTGCCACGTTGGACCAGACACCTGCATAATGATAAAAATAATAACGCCTTGAGTCATAAAAATAATAATACACTCATTGAGGCATAGAAATAATAGCACACACATTGAGGCATACACACATTGAGTCATAGAAAATTGAGGCATAGAAATAATAGCACATGCACTGAGGCATACACACATTGAGTCATAGAAATAGTAACACATTGAGTCATAGAAATAATAAGAGCAGCTTCCCACTGTGTATTTCTAGTATCAATAGCAGTTGTCATTGGAGCTCAGCATTGTTGACTGTTGCGCAGGCTCTGTGTGAAGCGGAAGCAGTGTCCCACCTGTGTATTTCAAGCAGTTGTCACTGGAGCATGGTTGCACCTGTGTAATTCAAGCAGTTGTCACTGGAGCATGGTTGCACCTGTGTATTTCAAGCAGTTGTCACTGGAGCATGGTTGCACCTGTGTATTTCAAGCAGTTGTCACTGGAGCATGGTTGCACCTGTGTATTTCAAGCAGTTGTCACTGGAGCATGGTTGACTGTTGCACAGGCTCCGTGTGAAGCGGAAGCACAGTGTGCGGCACTGGTGAAGGCGGGCCTGGTGTACGCCACAGGAACGGAGGACATGGATGCACTCACCTTTGGCTCCAAAGTTCTTCTGCGACATCTCACCTTCAGTGAAGCCAGGTGTGTACTGCATGGTATGTGCGTGTGAAGTAGGGGACGCTGCTTTTTTAAGAGAAGGGCAGGCTGAAGTGGAGTCGAACCTCGGGTAGTGTGCTTACCAGCCTTGCACTGGCTTCCACATGGCATGTCACCTGTTTGAGACCAGCCTTGCACTGGTTTCTGCTTGGCATGTCACCTGTTTGAGACCAGCCTTGCACTGGTTTCTGCTTGGCATGTCACCTGTTTGAGACCAGCCTTGCACTGGTTTCTGCTTGGCATGTCACCTGTTTGAGACCAGCCTTGCACTGGTTTCTGCTTGGCATGTCACCTGTTTGAGACCAGCCTTGCACTGGTTTCTGCTTGGAATGTCACCTGTTTGAGACCAGCCTTGCACTCGTTTCTGCTTGGCATGTCACCTGTTTCAGCTCTGCAAAAGGTTCTTGGCTTCTGTGGTGCTAGTAGTAACAGTCGACAGGTCTGACTGTACAGTAGTATTTAAAGGGGAACCGAACCATTGAAGAAGAAGGATCACAAGCTGTTTTAATAGGATAGAATTTAAAAAATAATAACAGTTTTTCATTTGATTTCTCCCCCTGTTTGTTGGAAATATTGAAAGTCACAAGAACACAACTATGAGTGCTACCATTGTGTGCCGTGCAGTCTGCATCAGATATAAACAAGGCCAGCATGTGTGTACGTGTGGCAAAAGTGTCCAGTGCATAGTGAGCCAGCCTGTGGCTGATGGTCAGTGTTAAAGAACGAACCAAGATAAATGGACCACAAGGAGCTTGAGGTGGAAGCAAAAATAAAAGCTTCTGTTGACAGAACAACCTGCATGCTGCAGATGAAAATTTATGTCTGCACATTTTCTGTGTTTTCAGACCAGCTTGGGTCTTATCTTTGGTTTCCATTGTTAACAAATTGTTAGACATTGTCCACCGTCTTTTATAATTGGGATATCGTATTTTGATACTGTCTAGCAAATAAGGAGGGCATGTTTTGCTGTGAAGTGTTATCCCAGTGTGTTTAACATCCATGCTGTTGCATAGCTTGTTTTCTCTCTCTCTCTCTTTTTTTGCAGGAAAATGCCCATAAAAGAATTTTATCTGGGCCAAATTCTAGAGGAGATGAATTTTACAATGGATGAGGTTGGTATATTTGTTCTGTTGAACATTTTTCATGGGGGTGGGGATGCTGTTTTGTCATGGTTAAGAAACCTTGGGGTATGTGCTCGTTCAAAACATGAAAAAAAATGATCCCAATGAATTGTGCAATGGCTGCGTTTTCACCCAGAATGCTAATTGTGTCTAATTATTCCAGCGTTATTCAGTGCTGTCTGCCGGCAACCATTCACTGGAGATGCGCTGCTTGTTGCAGGTAGCTCCCCACAAGCTGTGGTGGTGGGGAAGCTATTCTGTCAAATTGTGTGAAACCTCTAAAGTCAGTGCTGTTGCATTACTTGCTCACCTTGCTTGTTTTTGACATCGTCATCCGCTGCTGGCTGCTTCGTCATTGTAACCTGTAAGCCAGTAGAGTTTGATTTGGGTTTTCAGTTCATTGACCTGTGCATCCTGCTGGGATGTGACTACTGCGACTCCATCAGAGGCATTGGTCCAAAGCGAGCTGTGGAACTCATCAGGCAGCACAAGAACATTGAAACTGTCCTTGAACACCTCGACCAAAAGGTGAGAACAGGTGTTGATCAAAACTGTCCTGGAACATCTTAGCTAAAAGGTGAGAACAGGTGTTGGTTGAAACTGTCCTTGAACACCTCGACCAAAAGGTGAGAACAGGTGTTGATCAGAACTGTCCTTGAACATCTTGACTAAAAGGTGAGAACAGGTGTTGGTTGAAACTGTCCTCGGACACCTTGGCTAAAAGGTGAGAACAGGTGTTGGTTGAAACTGTCCTTGAACGTCTTGACCAAAAGGTCAGAATGGGTGTTGATTGAAGCTGTCCTTGAACACCTCAACCAAAAAGTGAGAACAGGTGGAGTGCAGCTGTCCTCAAACATCTTGACCCGAAGGTGAGAACAGGTGTTGATTGAAACTGTCCTCAAACACCGTGACCAAAAGGTGAGAACAGGTGTTCATCAAAACTGTTCTTTAACACCTTGATCAAAAGATGAGAACAGGTGTTGATTGAAACTGTCCTCGAACGTCTTAACCAAAAGGTGAGAACAGGTGGTAGGGCTGAGCTTGTGTTCATCATTTTGAACACAGCACGAATCCAGTAAAGTAACTTACTACCTCAGTTAATAATTGTATTTTAACATCCTGTCCATCATGCAGGGTCTCCTCAGCATGAGGCAGTCCTGAAGAGAGGAACATACAGCAGTACATAATAACATGAAATGATAAAAAGGCTAGAAAGGGGTGAACAGATACAGTCGCAACAAAAGTGTGAATTGTGGCGGAAAACCTTTGGTGCCATGTTGCAGAAATACACTGTTCCAGAGGACTGGATGTACAAAGAAGCTCGCAGGCTTTTTCAGGAGCCTGAGGTCACGGACCCTGCAACTTTAGATGTAAGTACTGTGTGCAATGGGTGCTGGAATACACTCGGCCTGTGCAAACAGCAGCCTTCAAAACTGACAGTGAAATATTGCTGGTTTGGTTGAACATGGGTTTTGCAGCTAAAATAACTGATTTATACTGTAGAGATTTTTGCCTTAAAAATTCCTACAACTCCCATTTATTTGGGGACAGTTACAAAGGCAGTGACTGTTACTAGATTACAGTTCACATTCATGTAGGGTAAATACAGTGCAATTGCACATGCACAAGCATTTTAAAATTTCCTAACCCCACCCATACAGACTGACAGATGCACACACACATGTATGCACTCACACAGACATATATATATGTAGTGTCCCCATTCCTTGAATTAAAAATGAGATATTTTGATGACAGAGAAGTTTGGTTTTTAGAGCAGCTTTGAAAGAGTTGTGGAAGAGGTGTGCCTGATGTTCTTTAAAAAAACAAAGGGGGGGGGGGAGCAGTTGTGTACCGTACGGGTGTGAGTGACTGGGAGGTGTGCATGGTGCTTTGTTTTAATTACAATGCATTACTAGTCTTGCCCTAGTTCATTTGCATGGTAAACACCTTGCACACATAGAGCAAGGTCTAGCTAGACGTTCATTGGCAGTAGTTGTATTCACTGTGGTGGTTTTTCCGTCTGCACAGCTGAAGTGGACAGACCCAGATGAAGAAGCCCTGACTGCGTTCATGGTCACACAGAAAGGTTTCAAGTGAGTGACTCAGTTGTATTGCTAGCAGCATTGATTTATTATTACTGGTCACTTTATGTAGTGCTATTCTCTGCTCTTGAGCACACTCCCTGTGCTCTTGTTTTCATTTGTTTGATTGTGTCCTCACACTGGTGTGAAAGCAAACTGCTCAGCACAGATTGCTGATTTTCTTAAGGGATGCACATGTTTCAAGTGACTGGGTCATTTCAGCACATTTCCCCTTGCCTTAAACTATAGTGATACCATTTTCCTGGGATGGGGGGGGGGGGGGGGTTGTAAGGGTGGCTTATAGAATAGACAGCAGATGTAATGGACTCCTATTAGCCTTGGCAGACAGTATGTCTCTGTGGTAGGATGTGTATGTTTTGGAGGGAGTGAGGGAAGGGGAGAAACTGGATGTTTATGAGGATGTATGGCTGGCAGTGTGAGAGTGTGGCTGCAGCAGACTTAAAGCAGGACGGGCAACATAATACTTTTAACTGTCCTGTGATGTGGCAGTGCTAGCATACAACAGCAAATTGTGAGAAACAGTTATTGTAAGCAAGAAGCAGGAGATGGGGATCTCATGTTGCAGTGTCTTACCGCTTTC
Source organism: Alviniconcha strummeri (assembly GCA_963584105.1). Taxonomy (NCBI): domain Eukaryota; kingdom Metazoa; phylum Mollusca; class Gastropoda; family Provannidae; genus Alviniconcha; species Alviniconcha strummeri. Next base: position 9,121,816 of record OY757546.1, read on the forward strand.
CTCACCTGCATTGTTTTCAGTGAGGACAGGATACGAAACGGCATCAAGAAGTTGCAGAAATCTCGCCAGGGATCCACACAGGGGCGACTCGACTCGTTTTTCTCTGTCGTGTCCAAGAGTTCCTCCTCAACTGCCACAAAAAGAAAGGTATGGGATTCCTTTGGGTTTTTTTGGTTGTCTTTTTTTAATAAAGGGTTTAAACTGGTTATGAGTGAATGTGCATAGTTGGTTGAGTGCACATACACAACAGAAGTATGCATATTTTTGTGGGTTTTTCAGGAATTGGTAAATTTGATGTAGCAGCCTTGTTTTAGGCAGATAATAATATATTATTGAAGTATTTGTAAAGCACAAAATCGTGTCCATAGAAACTTTTCTATGCACACACACACACACACACACACACACACACACACACACACACACACACACACACAAGCATTCTGACTGTACAAAGCGTAATGTACACAGATAAGTGGATAAGACAGGCAGGATGTTGGTCCTTGACTGGTATGAGAAATATGTGTCCATGGAGGAACGAGTGTTATACCAGCTAGCTGTTTTGTCTGTGGTTAACACATTAATTTGGTTGCAGGTCTGTGCTAATTTACATATTGTGTGTATTTGTTTTCAGGCAGAGCAACAGAAGGGAAGCAGCAAAAAGAAAGGCAAGGGAGGAGCTTTCAAGAAAGGCAAGTGAGCTGGGAGGACAGAATGAATGGGTTCAGATTGTGAACTTGGAACAGGATGAAATGAACATGGAAGCGGACTTTTGATAACACTTAATATTGTGCGTTTCGACACACATGCATCCTCCTAGTGCTCTGAACAAGTGAGAAGCTGCCTAGTTTTTAATGTGCCGTCTGTGTGGTTAAACCTGCACTGTCTGAATGCCAGTGGATGGAGTTTGTTGCATGGAACATGGCAGTCAGAAGACGCCATGGGACAGCACTGTGCAGCTTTACTCCTTTTGTCTGGCCTGGAAATCTTCAATGAACAGCCGTGTTTCCTCGCTCCAACAAATGATGAATCAAGGGTTTCATTCCTAGTCTAAATCTCCGCTATCAGCGTCTCATGGTGGATTACAAAGGACTTTTAGAGGATTAAAAATAATCATGCTATCACATTGTTGTGTTTATTTTGTTTTGTTTCTTCACTTCCCCCACCTTATGAGATTTATTGTTATGATTTTGTTTCTTCACTGGAGATGAAATACTGGGGCACCCATCTTAGTAATTTGTTGAACATCTTAATATTTGCCTGACATGTGGAGTTTACAGTTTAGGACTCTGACTATGTAAATAAACATGGAGTTTACAGTGTATAGGACTCAGACTTTGTAAATAAACATATGGAATTTACAGTGTTTAGGACTCAGACTTTGTAAATAAACATGGAGTTTACAGTGTTTAGTTCTCAGACTTTGTAAATAAACATGTTATGGAGTTTACAGTGTTTAGGACTCAGACTTTGTAAATAAACTTGTTATGGAGTTTACAGTGTTTAGGACTCAGACTTTGTAAATAAAGATGTTATGGAGTTTACGGTGTTTGGACTCAGACTTTGTAAATAAAAACAACACTGCACCCCACTGTGTACAAAGTGTTTGGTTTTCTGGAAACATTTCTCAATGAATTGTGACTGAAGAATGCTAGGTGTTGCACACATACACAAAAAGACATTGGATATGACTTATTGTTTTCTGAAGCCAAGCTGATCGTTTAGTTCAGCACAGACAGGTATTACAGTTGAATACGCTCAAGTCAAAAGGGCTTCTTGTAAGTCGAACCTTGTTTTATTTCTTGACCAGAGCTGCTCTTTGTATCACTAATTTTACAACCGATAATTTAAAAAAAATTGATAAAAACATTTTTTCCCCCTTTTCCCACTCAGATAAGTCGAAGCCAAGCATTTCAAGACTATTTTATTGTTAAACACTCCCAGATTCCTAACTTGGCTGTTGGCCATCCATAAGCTCTGCAACATAAACCCTCTCGGCAGGTGGCAGTTGTGTGCTATTGTTCTGGCCAGTGTCTGTAGGAAGCTTGGCTTTGGTTTATCGTATCATGATGCGAATGCTCTGTCACGATAAAAGGTCCGTAGATCATCACATTTCTGGCATACCATTTTTTGACAAAGTCAAACAGTCTCATGTTTGTAAAGTAGGTGTGTTGTTATAGTGAATCACCGCGGACCCCTCCCCTTGAGGGAACTTCACTCCACCAACAAAGTATAGTTATGAAAACAGCCATGCAAATTGCTAAGAACAGAAGCACTAAGGAAGGCCAAAGAACAAACCCTGAAAAATGCTGAAAGCTCTTCTTAGTGAGACAAACATGCACACACATACACACACAGAAACACACACACACAGGCAAAGACAGTCACACACACAAAGCTCTTCTTAGTGAGACACAAACGCACACACACACAGGCAAAGACAGACACACAGTCACACACACACAGAGCAGGGGCAGAACTGACAGTATTAAATGTGGACATTCAGTGCCTGTCGCCGACGGAAAGCAACGTCAGGAAAAGTGCAAATCCACTGTGCTCACCGTGAAGCTGATCTAGTATATCTACTCCTTGTAAACTGTTATGTTTCGGTTTGGCATAATTTCATATTTCTGAGATTTCAAACCAGAAATGCTTGGATTGACAATCTTTACCATTTTAATCTGCAGTTTTATGTCGGTTGTGAACACATTCTGTGACAAATTCCGTTCACAGATCGGATGATAATTCCATGGCTTCGTGACATTGCGCCGGTGAGTTTAGATCACTGTGCACTTCTTCGCTGCATAGACACGGCGTTTAATCCACACACAGGAAGACAGACAGAGGGGGCGGGGCAGCGTGCAGATCCCTTTAGGAGGCTCCCATGTCAAAGTTGGTATGTCGATTTACAATGGAATTACATTGACTGTAATCACTGTACCTCATGGGATTGCATGTCACACACAGCTTGCATGGTTTCTTGTCAAAGAGCTACACATACAAATGTAACGTGCACACACACACACACACACATACTGACATTGCAGTCTGACTCCATGTGAAGAAGAAGAACAGGGAGAGACAGAGACAGAAGAGATAGAGACACAGAGAGAGTATGTTTTGGGGCCGGATGAAAGAATAAAAGAAGTATTTGGATACAGTTTACACCATTCATTCTTTGGTCCACAGACCACAACTTTTGAAGAGAAAGGAGAGCCGAAGTGGATTCGAACCAAGGTCCCTGTGCTTACCATCCTAACCTCTTGGCCAAACCGGCTCACAAAGAGGGGTGGGAAAAATAGTTTCCTTTTAATGGTTGGCGTCCCCTTTAACTTCGCGGACAGGAAGAAGTTTCTTTTTTACTTTAGTATATTTTATGACACACATTTCACAATCAGACCTCTTTTTTTTGCAACAGTTACAGAAAAATTTGTCCCATGCTTTAATGTGATTGATATGAAATATACACTCTTGAATACATAATACCTTATAGGTGGAGAATGCAAATACCATTATCACCCACGATTCAACAAGGCAGAGCAGTAAAATGGTGCATACATATACAATTGATTGTCAATGGTTTTGTACAGTAGGAAACTTTTAACATGAATAATAATTCTGATTTGGTAGAAGATGAATAAACTGCACTGCAACTCTTGAACATTTTATTCAGTCAAACTGTGTTTTATATTGAGTTAAACATAAAGCATCAACTGCACAACTTCAAACCAGTTGATACACATCTACAACAAGGATGTGTGTAATCTGTTCACTAAAATAAATGACTCCCAACAATGAGTACATAACTTCAATTGAAACATATCTACAACAAGGATGTGTGTAATCTATTCACCAAAATGAACATGATTCACAATAATGAGTACATACAGAAGAAGAGCAAACACATTATCAAACTGATTATGAGCCAGACATTTCACGGATTTAATGAGATGTTTGCAGTAACCTTTCTGACCACATTGCAGCATGACTGGTGGATGCTGGAAAACCCCAAATACATCATACACCTGGATGTCAAAAATGGTGTTGCAGTTTGCCATACATTTTTTTTTCCTCATGTATTGTGGCATTCATGAGTGTCTTGTTTAAACTTCTGTTTATGGCCAAAAGTCATTGACAGACGAGTATCTTGTTTAAACTTCTGCTTATGGCCAAAGGTTTTTCACACAAGAGTGTCTTGTTTAAACTTCTGTTTATGACCAAAGGTCATGGATCTAGCCATCTCAGATTCAAATAAAAATAGCCGTATGAGTGATGGAAGAGGGGAAAACAAAGCGATCAGCAGTAACCACAACAACAAAAAAAAGCCTCCCTCCTCCCCCCCCCCACACACATGCTTACAGAGACTAAAACAGCAGAAATTCATATAACTGTGTATGAATGTTTTATATTTCTGTATGGATTGATTTGGTACTTTTAACTTGGGAAAATTATGAAAAGAGTTTTGAAATGTGCACTTGCTTATTAAAGAGTTTGAACGTCCTGAGGTGATGCTCTGAGGTTGGCAAGACGCTGAAACCCAGTTACTAACTTTCACTAGAACTGAGAAGGCTAGTTCGTTTCATGCATATGCCGGCCTGTTCTGCATGGAACATGAAGAAGTCTGTCCAAACTTGTAGGAGTGGATTGTTGACTTAACAAGTGTATGTGGCGTTGCAGCTAAGAACAGCTACTGATCTAAAAAAAAAAAAAAAAAAAAAAAAAGGGAAACTAGCTGGACTTTGGAGTGGGGTGTATGGGGTTATTGCAAGCATCCCATTGTCTAGTCATCTGACCATAACGGACATGGCAATCTCAAATAAGTAATTCTGTCCGGTTCTGACCAGTTACAAGTAAAACCTCAAGCTACTCTGGTAATGACAATAGTAAATAAAGAATATTCTACCCATCATATATGTGGATGCAGCCATGCCTTAAAGGAGAACTGAAACAAAGACACAAGCTGGCCTGAAAACAGGAAATGCCCAAATGTTCCATCAGCAGGCTTTATTTGGTTGCTCTATCAGTATTGATACAAAAGGAGTACTTGTTTGCTTTACTTTTTGGCTTTAAATTGGAACATGACCTCATGGACACAGACTGCTGGGTACAAATGGTAGCACTCATGATAGTACTTTCACAACATAGTGAGACCCAAACATATGACAGTTTCAGAAAAATGCAAATTTAATTTGTCAATGCTTGTTAAAACATATGTGAATTTTCAGGGTATGCCTCTTTTCTAGTGACAGAACAACAGTTAGCCAACAGTTAAATGGTGGAAAATGAAAGTGTACTTATCTGGTTTTAGTTGTGGTGTGTTCAGTGCCTCGAGTGTTTCTTCAACTTTCACATGTTGATTTTTTTACAAAACAGGTCCAGAGACTGAGTGAAAAACTGCTGTGACTTTTTCAGTATTTTATTCCATTCATGTTGTTGGGGCCTGTGATGCTGCTTTGCCTTGATTTCCCTTTATGTAAGTATTGAGGCCTTCTGCAAATGGACACTGCTTACTGTGTAACTGGACACCACTTACTATGTCACGTTTTAACAGGTTCACATAAACTGTACAGCAGAACAGTTATTCTTCCATCAGTACATCAATAAACCAAGATTAATACAGTGGGTTACACATAATACAGTATCAGCTGATATAAAACATTTGTGCAACAAAGAGGCACGCATGTGTACAGTTCATATGGCACAAGTTTACGACCTTGTTAGTATTTTTTTAATAGTAAAAAAAGAAGAAAAAAGTTTGATGTACACCTCATCTTGCATTGTTTAGAAGAGAGAGAGAGTGGGGGAAAAACTTTTAATTTCATATGCCTTTGGTCTAACCCAACAACTATTGTAAGAACAAAACAAGAGCTGACGGGGATCATGAATTTGCTGCATAGTAATCTGCTGAGACTGAGAGTGACCTGTTGATGCTGACTGGTTTTGGACAAGGGATCATTGCCTACTTTCTTGAAGCATGTGCTTCATGCAAGATGCATTCCTTGCCTGAATGCTGCAGAGACTGGTGCAGTGAGTGCACCAGGTCTAAGAATGAAATGAGATTCTGATTTGCAGTCCATTCTGTGAGAGTCGTATGTAAAATCTTTACAGTTTGAGCCTGTGTCATGTTTTTTTCACCACCTTACTAATTAGCACACACACACACACACACACACACACACACACACACACACACACACACACACACCGAATAGAAAATGTCTGTGTCATGTGCCACCACCATTCTCAACCAGTAGCACACACAACCTTAAAAACTGTCCAAGCTATTTGCCGTTCACCCACAACCTTGAAAACTGTCCAAGCTATTTGCCATTCACACACAACCTTAAAAACTGTCCATGCCATTTGTCAAAACTGTTCCCACACAACCATGAATATATGGCAAGGATTAGAGTAAATATAGTTGCCTTTTGTGAAACCATTATTTATATAAGTGTATTAAGTATAGTATAGTAAATATGTTTGCATTTTGTGAAACTATTACAGGAAAGCACGTTTGCATTTTCTGAACATGATCAGAATTTTTTTTGTGTGCACTTTGTAAAAACTGTTAGAGTAAGCAAGTCTGGAGGCTATAAAAGCTATCATGTTTGCATTTTGGGGGGAGATTTTCACTCTGTGAGTGACAGAAGATGGCATGTTGTAAACAGGCCGTGGGTAACCTTTCAGCCAGCTGTGACACTGATGGTGTTCTCTGCACCCAGTACAAGATACCAGACAAATTTATTACTCTACTGCAAAAATGACATGGTCTACCATAAAATATGTCGGTCCCACTAATCGTTACTGATGAAAGTAAGATTGCAAATGCAAATTAAATCAATCAAGAAAATCATCAGTTTAATTTTTTTTCTTCTTCTGTATCTTCTAGCAATTGGAGAAAGGCTGGCTTTCTTGGACATAATGGGTTTTGAGAAGGATGGCACCTTTGGGCCCACTCCTTTTTTTCGTACCTCCGATCTCACAAACCCATTATGTAATGCACACTTCTGGCCATGTTTTACAGATATTCCGGGTGGTTTCACAGGAGGTGTATAAACATTTTGCTGGCTTTGACAGGTTGTGAGATAATACAAACAAAAAACAAAAACAACAAAAACTGCAGTTTGTTTCCTCTGTGCTTAGAAAACAACACACCAGTAAATTCAGATCAGTCCTGAATAGAAAACAACCATGAAATAGTCAAAATGCCATTATTTTATCTTTGTGCCTAGTAAATAACACACCAGTACATTCAGATCAGTCCTGAATTAAAGCAATCATGAAGTAGTCAAAATGCTATCTTTGTGCCTGGAAGACAAAGGAGATAGTACAGTAAGATAGTGGTAAAGCTTTTATGAATTAGTCAAAATGCTGGCATTTTATCTTTGTGCCAACCACCATAACGATTCTTCACACCCATGAGCAAAACATAATACAGTTAGATGTATACTGATAACATGTTGTGTGAGTATGTGTACAAAATGATTAGCAGCCACTTGAAGGTAAAAAACCATGACAAAATTAACCAGATTCCTGAGTCTGACAAGTATACCTGGTTTGTATGTTTACCAAAGTTGCCTGCCTCAAGGGGTTGGGTATTTCGACAAAGACATTGTATTATATGAAACAGTTTATGTGTATTATATATATTAATGATATATATAAATATATATATCATCAGCTGTAAGAAACAATAAACCCCAGAGGAAGGAAGCTGCACCCACAATTTGGAACATTTTAAAATTGACCTTTTTTCTTTTAATTTCTTTTATATATTAAAACAAAAATTCAAAAAAAGAAAAAACTAAACAAAAAAAGGGGGGAGGATATGTAATATTCTGCTAGTGCTCTGATAGTTTTGTTTTATTTGTTTCCATAATATTCAGAAGAGCCGTGCATGTATATTTTGTACATGTCATTGTCCCATCTTGGTTTTCCCACAGCAAATTTGGTGCTCCTTCCCCAGGGAAAGTCATCTGTGACACCGAATCACCACCCAGCCTGAATTAATCCTGATGGCGGTGAAACGGTAACAGGTTTTTGCCAGGGCAGTATTTATTATTCCACTGCTGGGTGTTGCCTGTAGCTGTGGGACCTCTGACTCTTTGTGATCTCCTCCAAAGGACTTGCAGTAGATACTTAGCTCACCGCTGTGACTGTGAGACTAAGGAGTTAGGTTGTATCGAGTCAGGGTAGAGTAAAACTTAGGTCGTATCAAGTCAGTGTAAAAATTAGGTTGTACCAAGTCAGCGCAGAGTAAAAATTAGGTTGTATCGAGTCAGGGTAGAGTAAAAATTAGGTTGTATCACATCAGGGTAGAGTAAAAAGAACAACTAACTCAAATCATGAGAAGACGCTGGCACATGGTGGGAACTCTGTTTTTCATCTCCTCTGAAAGACTACGTATTGAGCTCACCGCTCAGAGATGGAGTTAGTGAGTGTGAATAAGAATAATTAATATTTGACAGCAAGCTGCACACACCACATACCAGCTATCATCTCCTAGCTGTTCAACAAGAGCCATGCAAAACAACAATAAACACTAAAAAACTTCTCTTAATAAGAAAAATACTGAAGACTTTTCTGGGGGGAAAGTCACCAGAATGAGCCATTAGCAGAAAAACAAGACAGGTGATGAGGTAAAAAAAAACGACACCCACCCTCCAAAAAACAAACCAAACAAGCAAGAGAAAGCAGAATCTAATGACAGCCCTGAGATTCCAGACAGGATGAGAACATCAGATATACCCAGCTTCGCTTCAGGGGAAAAACATAAAGGTAATATTGGGCAAAGAAAAAACATAACTGAATCACAGGTAGCCTTTAACGCTTGCGACATCTGTGACTGTTTTCACCTCTTCCAAAGGACTCAGCACCCTGCATCTGAGAGTTAGTTATCAACCACACACAGAACCTTGCATCTAAGGAGTTAGTTATTGATGATTCTCAGCACCTTGAGACAAAGGAGCTAGTTATCAATGATAATTAATGATATCTAGTGCATCAGAAGCTGGTGCTTGACCCTCCCAGCACAAACAAAGAAAAAAAGAATGGTTGCTGCCAGCCTGCATGGTCAGCAAGTCTCACTGCTCGTGAGGCCATTTAAGTGAGAGAGTGTGTCTCCTTGCCACAGAGCTCAGGAGCTGTGTGAAAGTCAAGGTGGATGTCCTGGGCTCCCGTCCCTAATAAACCTACAGTTTCTGTGAACGTAAAGCAACATAACAACAAGAACTCATTGCCTTTTGTATGCGTCATGCCAGCAGCATCACACAAGCTATTACGAGTTAGATTTTCCAGGACCTTTCGGAGCCTAGAATTGTTCATTTCAAATGGATGCAATGATGTAATATATGATATGGTGATCAGAATTACTTAGGCTAAAAAACTTTGTTTTTGCCAGCCTAAGCTATTTTATCCTATCTTTTAACACTGAGGTCACTCCGTTAGTGGGCAAAACTCCAGTGAAGAAATTTCTTGTGTTGCCAAACTGAGTCCAACCTATTTTTGAAAGCGATTATGTAAAAAAGGAGTAGTGTGAACCAGGACAGCACATTTCCTGGCAGTAGGCTAGGCATGCAAAGCTATATTCTGATCTTCCCCAGGTTTAAAAGAGAGAATCTTTTATAGCTCCAAGTTGTCAGAAGAGGGGACTTAGTTTTCTGCTTCTGTCCATGGTTCCTCATTGTGGAAAGGACTAAGAAGGATAGGAGGCATTAGACAATTTATCACAACTCCAAAAAACTGGAAGGGCATGGAATGTGGATTAACCTTGGTCTGATAACATGGAGATACTACATGTTGTTTTTCATATATTCGTTTCAAATAAACTGAAAAAATACCCCCCCCCCCAAAAACAACAACACAAGACTGATGGCAGCAATGAGATTCTTCAGGCAATTGCCTGAAATCAGGCTTTTTTGCTGTTGCTTTAAACAAAACAAAAAAACTAAACAAAAACTAAAAAACAAAAACAAAAAAGGACAAAAGCCTGAAAATCCCACTGTTATGGAATGTTAATAAAGAGATTTAAAAAAAAAAATCTGTTTCGTTCCAGTGCACTCACATGAGTGTCAGTGAATAAATCCTGAGTGTATTCTCTCACATGAATGGCATTGTAATAATAATAAAATACATTATGCTAAAGGTATACAGCAAAACTATGCACTGTGCAAGCTTTATGCTAGCTGCATGTCTTTATCTAGTCAGTTTAGGATAACTGCACTGGCTTCCCCAGACTCAACTCTACAACAACCTTGGCAGAAGAAAAAATGTATATATATATTCACTGACATGTAAACATGGGTAAAAAGAAATGAATAATGCTGATGATATAGCTGCAGCAGTAGTCATCAGTGTGTCTTTTTTTCTTTTATGTGTCGTAAACGAACTCAAAAATAACAACAGGAAAGTGTGCAGTACGGATACTGGAAGTTGCATCTTAAACTGAATTTCATCTTCAGTGAGTTCTCAAGTGCGTTCCCGCTGTAGCTGTGCCATCAAGTCTCAAAGGACCGGATGATGGCTTCATTTTTCCAGGAGGGTGGTGGGGGTGGCAGCGTGGGCTTGGGGATGGGGTGCAGTCCACACTGGGGTTGCTTGAACCGTGACTTGCGTGCATTAAAACGCTCAACATTTAAATGCCCAGTGTTTGACTATGATTTCCCATTGATGTCCATGCTATTCTCCACAGGCTTGCAGTAGTGGTCACGGCAGAACTGCTCAATGCGGTCGCAGGCCTCGTCCACCTTGTCAGCTGGCACTGTCAGCACCACGCGGAAGTAGCCAGGGTACTGGAAACACTGCAGACACACAGTGACATATGACATGGACATTTCACGGTGATGGTGGACTGCTGGCCTACTAGCCTGAACTGGACCTTAGACACAGTGACATACGTAAATGTGAACATTTCACAGTGATGGTGGACTGCTGGACTACTAGGTCGAACTGGACCTTAGACACAGTGACATATAAAAGTGGACATTTCACAATGATGGCGGACTGCTGGACTACTAGGTCGAACTGGACCTTAGACACAGTGACATATAAAAGTGGACATTTCACAATGATGGCGGACTGCTGGACTACTAGGTCGAACTGGACCTTAGACACAGTGACATATAAAAGTGGACATTTCACAGTGATGGTGGACTGCTGGACTACTCGGTCGAACTGGACCTTAGACACAGTGACATATAAAAGTGGACATTTCACAATGATGGCGGACTGCTGGACTACGAGGTAGAACTGGACCTTAGACACAGTGACATATAAAAGTGGACATTTCACAATGATGGCGGACTGCTGGACTACGAGGTAGAACTGGACCTATTGCAACGTGTTAGTCACAGGGCTGACTGCGCATGTTGTTGTTATTATATAGGCTTGTTTAAAGCTGGGTTGTTTGTCTCAAGAGGTACCGAGATCCCTGGAGGTGTGGAAAGAGGGACAACTCTCTCTAATGCTGCACGTCAATGTCACCACCAGAATGACTCCTGCATTAAGACAGGCAGTGATGACAGCCATTTTAATGTTTTATTGACCGTGAGGGACAAAGTCACTAGACAGTGTCCACAGACCACGAATTTTGAAAAAGAAAGGAGAGCCAAAGCAGAATCGAGCCAGGCCCTTCTGCTTACCAGCCTATGCCTTACCACTATGCCAAACTGACCCATAAAAATGCTGTGCATGATATTTTAGCTATATGAAAATGTATCACAATCTGCTGGGTGGTAAAATATGTTTTCTGTGTTTAATTTGTTCTGACTTGTTTGGAGACACAGAGAAATAATTAAGTGTGTACTCACAGTGGCTGGAAGGCAGAAGACGCTCTGCTCCGTCACCATGACCTCTGTGAACTGGACATCTGAAGTGAATTCTGGAAAGCCAGCCATGTCAATGCCAACCTGGAGAATGGATGAAGTGGTTGTAAAGAGCTAGGTACAGATAGTTGAAAACAGAAATGTACATATAGTCTGTATCTCTGACATCATTGTCTAATATCACCTTTCTGTGAACAGACGTAAAATTAAACACTGATGGATTGATTGATAAAAACAAGCAAACAAACTCACTGACAGGCAAAAGTGAGTCCTATTTCAAACTTGCGTTTAAAGAATACATTGTTTAGACTCTACACACATGCATGCGTGTGTGTCATGTAGGTGGAGAGAACAAAAATGAGCGGTTAACTTCACACTTAACATACCTCACCATTGGGCATTAATGTGTGACTAGACAGCCATTGCTATACGACTAGGCAGTGTTGTGGTAGATGTAACTGAGATTTCACCATTAGCCATTGCTACGTCAATAAACAGTTTTGTGGTAGAGGTAAGTGAGCTCTCACCTTTTGGCATTGCTATGTGACTAGACAGTGATGCGGTAGAGGAAGGTGACTAGACAGCGCTGTGGTAGAGGTAAGTGAGATCTGGCATTGTTGTGTCACTAGACATAATACACATAATAATGTGGTAGAGGAATGTGACTAGACAGCGCTGTGGTAAAGAAATGTAACTAGACAGCGCTGTGACGGTTGAGGAATGTGACTAAACATTGTAGTAGACGAATGTGACTAGACTGCGCTGTGGTAGAGGAATGTGACTAGTCAGCGCTGTGGTAGAGGAATGTGACTAGTCAGCGCTGTGGTAGAGGAATGTGACCAGACTGCGCTGTGGTAGAGGAATGTGACTAGTCAGCGCTGTGGTAGAGGAATGTGACCAGACTGCGCTGTGGTAGAGGAATGTGACTAGTCAGCGCTGTGGTAGAGGAATGTGACTAGTCAGCACTGTGGTAGAGGAATGTGACTAGATAGCGCTGTGGTAGAGGAATGTGACTAGAAAGCGTTGCAGTAGGGGAATGTGACAAGACAGCGCTGTGGTAGAGGCAGAGGTAAGTCAGAGCTCACCATCATGTACATGGCTCCCTGGGGCATGACTGGCTTCAGGCCGGGTATGCGGATGAACCGCTTGTAGAACAGCTCTGCATTTTTCTGTCAACACAAAATCTGCGTCAATCGTTTTCACACACACACACACACACACACACACACACACACACACACACACACACACACACACACACACACACACACACATGCTGTATAATTACATACACAGTCTGCTGCCACAATGCAAGCTCACATCAAGGAACTGAGGCGCACGTAGAACAATGTAATCAATACAACTTCTACCTCAGCCACATTCATGACTAAACCACTCACAGAACAGCTTCAGGCGTATTTGTACCCAATCTACCCCCACAAAGCAATTTCTGCAAAGAAACTGACGATTTTTTCTCATCGGCGTGTGACAATGTCCATCACACTCACACTTCATGTAACACATGTACCTAGTGCACATTCATTGAGGTGAACCTGCAAGGCTGACAGGACATCAGAATCAAATTACTTGCTAACCTATTCCATCCTCACAAAACACCCTGGTCAACACCAAATATTTTCATCGACACCAGGTAGCGGCTTTCACCGACAGCAGATAGCGGCCTTCACCGACACCAGATAGCGGCCTTCGTCGACACCAGATAACGGCCTTCATTGACACCAGATAACGGCCTTCACCGACACCAGATAGTGGCCTTCATCAACACCAGATAGCGGCCTTCATCAACACCAGATAACGGCCTTCATCGACACCAGATAACGGCCTTCACCGACACAGATAGCGGCCTTCACCGACACCAGATAGCGGCCTTCATCGACACCAAATAACGGCCTTCACCGACACAAGATAGCGGCCTTCATCGACACCAGATAACGGCCTTCATCGACACCAGATAACGGCCTTCATCAACACCAGATAACGGCCTTAATTGACACCAGATAACGGCCTTCATTGACACCAGATAACGGCCTTCGTCAACACCAGATAGCGGCCATCATCGACACCAGATAGCGGCGTTCATCGATACCAGATAGCGGCCTTTACCGACACCAGATAGCGGCCTTCATCGACACCAGATAGCGGCCTTCATCGACACCAGATAACGTCCTTCGTCAACACCAGATAACGGCCTTCGTCAACACCAGATAGCGGCCTTCATCGACACCAGATAGCGGCCTTCACCGATACCAAATAACGGCCTTCACCAGATAGCGGCCTTCACCGACACCAGATAGCGGCCTTCATCGACATCAGATAACGGCCTTCATCGACACCAGATAGCGGCCTTCATTGACACCAGGTAGCGGCCTTCATCGACACCAGATAGTGGCCTTCATCAACACCAAATACCCCCTCCCACTCCAACAGGACCAGAACCATTATCCACACCTTGCGACCAGTCTGACAACCACATACTGTAAAATATTCCGGCGGCAACAGTGAAGCCTAGTTGTTAGGTACAAAGGGTTTACTCTTCCTCAGCCTTCTGGGGTTCCAGTGCCCAGCCTCTGTCCCTGGAGACGCTGGACTAACTGGGTGTCCGACAAGTCGAAGCCAACCCCTCAGTGGCCTACCTGTATGTACTGGATGGTGTTGTTGAAGAACTCAGGTGGGGTGTTCTTGAGGATGTCGGGCAAGGCCGCCTGCACCAGAGTGTTGGGGCCCAGGATGCGCTGCGACAGACTCACCAAACCCTGGCGGACCTGCAATGAGATGAACAGCCACAGGGTGACTCGGCCTGCCACAATGACAGTTGCAACAAGCAGTTGTAGACTGACTACCATGGTGACAACAGCTGACTCAGCATGCTACAATGACAATGACAACCAGCAGTTGTAGACTGACTATCATGGTGACAACAGCGGACTCAGCCTGCTACGATGACAATGACAACAAGCAATTGTAGACTACTATTGTGACAACAGCTGACTCGGCCTGCTACGATGACAATGACAACAAGCAATTGTAGACTACTATTGTGACAACAGCTGACTCATTCCGCTACAATGACAATGACAACAAGCAGTTGTAGACTGACTGCCATGGTGACAACAGCTGACTCGGCCTGCTACAATGACAATGACAACAAGCAGTTGTAGACTGACAACTACAGTCACAACAAGTAGTTGTATAGTGTCTGCTTCAATGACAGCAAACACAGCAAATGCTTATAGACTGCCTACTACAGTGACAACATAAACTGCACAGAAGAAAAAAATGGTCATAGACTGCCTGCCTACAACAAGCAGTCACAAGCTGACTTTGCCGCCCATAACGAGTGGACTAACTTCTCTGTAGACTGACTTTGCCTGCAAAGTTTTTACCCTCGGTTCTGTCAGTTTTTTATGAAAAGTATACCAGTCATTAACCGGGCGAGTGCATGCGTCAGGACGTCTACTGAGGATGATAACTTTGCAAGGGAGGGTGCGGGATGTATGTACCTACTGATTTTATTTAATTTGAAAGTTTTTATGTTTTGGTTTGGCAGAGAAAACATTATTCCAGGTAATCTTGGGTTTGCTAGGTATTAGCATTAGATCAATCCTTTAGCGTATGCAGACTGAGAGACAGGAGTTGTATGTCTAAGAGTGTGTACGTGTGTGAGTGTGTTTCATGACTTAGGATTACTGAGATATGTGAAATCCAGTTCTTCGTTGTGAGTTAATGTATAAGATCGAATAACAGCTCTTATTTCCCACTGGGATGAATAAAGTATATTGCTTTGTTAAGTGGTCACTTCAACAAGCAGTCAGAGTTGCCTACAGCCTGGCTGGTTACTGTTTTACCCACAGTATTTCATTCACCTGTACTTTCCAATTTTAGGCAGCCTCACTGACACAAATACAGAAGAATAAACCTACCTGTAAGCGGTACTGGTAACTAGTAAGGTAGTGACTGGCACATGGAGTGGCACCAACAGACACCAGCAGGCTTTTAAGACACTGTACGCTCTCGTAATGGGATGAATAAACTCAACACACATGGGAGTTAATTAGCGTTCGAAATACGTAACACAAGTATTTTGACGAATAAAGTATTCTGTATTCTGTAAGATTCTGCCCTACAATATTTGACGGTTATCGTGAGGCAGAGCGCATGCAGTATTTATTAGTATTTTAGTGTTAGAACAAAGAAAAACGAGAAGGCTTGCTGGTTACCTCTGAGAGGATGTTGTTTCTGTCGTACACCACAATCCAGCCCATTCTCCATCCAGGCACCAGGAACCTGCATGGATAACACAACGCATGAATCTGGTCATTTGCATTCCTTCACTGGAACACGGCACTGATGTCTTGGATGTTATATTTTAGCTTTAACCTAGCTCCTGTTACAACCTCCAGTCCGTGGGTGTGTGCAGGTGATGGTGCAGTTGCAAGGCAAATTTCTATGTTATTCATAGACAATAAAGATTCTGTATTCTGTGTGTGTGTGTGCGTGTGCGTGCGTGCGTCCGTGCGTGCGTGAGAGAGAGAGAGAGAGAGAGAGAGAGAGAGTGAATGTGGGTGGGTGTGACATCGCACTTGTGTTGTCACCATGTGTTGTGTTATGCGCATACTATAATTATGTTGTGCGTGTATGTATCAGTATCATGTCAGTATGTGTGTGAGAAAGAGTGACTGTGTGTATGTAGTGCATGCAGCATAATCCATATTGCGAACTGAACAAAAAGAAAAAGACAAGGATGTAAAATATAAACAATAAATAAGATCATTTTTCGCAATAGCCTGTTACAAAGTCTGATAAGATCATTTACCACAATAGCCTGATCTTTTTTTCTCTTTGGACTTGACAGTTAATACAAACAAATAAAGCATCACGACAACTACTACGATTAAGATCTGACCATGAACTCTGCACAAGATCCACAGGCTAACATAGTTTCGTGAAAGAAAAACAAGCCATTTTTTCTGTGTGCACTGGTGTTTTTTTTTAATTTATTTTTTATTTTTTAATGCAATGTAGTGAGGGATCAATAGAAGCCAGGTGTTCCTGGGCGACTTGCCCCGCACCGTATCTCAGTGTTTGTCAATTGCGCAGCACAGGGAAATGCTCTGATAGCTATTTCATTGAAGCTATGTCTGTCAAGAAGTCTATACTGACAACTTAATTGTCCCACTCTGCATCCCAGTGTTTATATACACATAGCTGTATATATTTTAGGTGCAGCTATATGTGTCTATCTATCTATCTATTTATCTGTCTGTCTGTCTGTCTGTCTGTCTGTCTGTCTCTATCTATCTATCTATCTATCTATCTATCTATCTATCGATCTATCTATCGATCTGTCTATCTATCTTCAAATCTAATCTAAAAACATTTCTTTTCCCCAAATTGTACACCTGCCATGTTTTATGTTCCGTTCTGATGTCTTCATCTGTTCCAGGTCTCCAGGGCGTTTGCTGCCCGTTTTGAGCTGTGTCTGTTTTAGCTTTGTATGGTCAGAATGCTTGTGTGTGCGGGTGCCTCTGTCTGTGTGTGTGTACGAGTGTATGCGCTTAGAATAGTTTCTAGGGGCAAGATTTTGCGCTTTAAAAATACTTTTATTATTATTAATACTATTATTGTTGTTATTATTATTATTATATAGGGGAGTGTGGATAGTTCAGTGGTTAGTGCACCAGACACATGATTGAAAACTCCCGGCAGGAATGGTGGGAAAACTGTCTTTTTCAGGGCCAAGTTTCTGTGAGATCAACAGCTCAGCTGTAGCACATTAAAAACCATTCCTGAGTACAACGCTACACAGGCAAAAGTTCACCCAAAGACTGTGAGCTCATTTGCTGAGAAGAGAAATAAGAACACGCTAAAACAAATGAAAATTATGGCAAATAAAATATTAAAACAAAATTAAGGTTACATAATTATGCAGTGTTAATATGACTATACTACAATGCAGAACTAAACTGCTAACAAAGGTCCATATATTATTTTGCATTAAGCTGGCAAAACAGTACAGAACAGAGACAGACAGAACTGATCAGATGAAAAGAGGGGTGAGAACAGTGGGAGAGGTGAGAATGGAGTGCAGGTGCAACTACAACATGGTGTCCAACAACAGATCATGCAGAACCAAAACACCTTTCTGGACAAACCTGCGTTTCTTACATATGCGCTTTGTTTCAGCGTTTTCAGCGAGTTGAATCTTGTCCTCATCTGCCGCATAGAAACTCCCGTTTTGGACACAGGTTCATTTGTACACAATGAACAAATACAAAACAACAAACAAACAAAACAAACATACACCCCCACCCCATTCATCCTGCATACTGCACACACTTTATTTAGGATGGGATTGGCATAGACAGAGGGTGGGGTGACGATAGAGAGAGGGGGAAAGAGTCACACACTGAGAAAAAGTAGAGGGAGACAGAGCGAGAGAGAGGGGTGGACAGACAGAGACAGAGGTGGGGGGGGGGGCAGGGGGGTGTAGACAGAGACAGAGAGGTGGGGGGTGGGAAGACAAATAGAGAAAGGGGTGGGGAGACAGACAGAGAAAGGGGTGGGGAGACAGAGACAGAGAGGTGTGTGAGTGGGGAGACAGAGAGAGGTGGAGGTGGGGAGACAGAGAGAGGTGGGGATGGGAGAGAGAGAGAGAGAGAGAGAGAGAGAGAGAGAGAGAGAGAGAGAGAGAGAGAGAGAGAGAGAGAGAGCGGCAGGAGACAGAAAGAGGGGTGGGCAGACAGAGAGAGGGGTGGGGGAGGATTGGGACAGAGAGAGGGGGAGACAGAGAGATAGGTGGGGGTGGGGAGACAAAGAGAGGGGTAGGGGGGAGTTGGGAGACACAGAGAGAGTGGGGTCTGGGAGCCGGAGACAGAGAGATAGGTGGGGGTCGGGGGACAGAGGGGGAGACAGAGAGGGGGGTGGGGAGAGAGAGAGAGGGGGAGAGGAGAGAGAGGGGGGTGGGGAGACAGAGGGAGAGATGGTTGGGAGACACAGAGAGGGGTGGGGAGACAAAGAGAGGGTGGGGAGACAAAAAGAGGGGTGGGGAGACACAAAGAGGGGTGGGGAGACAGACAGAAAGAGGGATGGGGCGACAGAGACAGAAAGAGGGGTGGGAAGACAGAGACAAAAAGAGGGGTGGGGAAACAGAGACCGAAAGAGGGGTGGGGAGACAGAGACAAAAAGAGGGGTAGGGAGACAGAGACAAAAAGAGGGGTGGGGAGACAGAGACAAAAAGAGGGGTTGGGAGACAAAAAGAGGGGTCCAGACAGAGACAGAAAGAGGGGTGGGGAAACAGAGACTAAAAGGGGGGTGGGGAGACAGAGACAGAAAGAGGGGTGGGGAGACAGAGAGAGACAATAGGTAGGAAGAAATAGGCAAATGAGACAGACGGACGGGCACAGAGGGAAATGCAGTCACACTGACATACAGACCGTTTAGTCAGGCCGCCACAGGACAGGATGGGGACTTCCGTTGTCAGGGACGCCATGGAGTGATAGTGAAACCCGTCGAATACCTGAACACCAGAAACACAGCGTTTAAAACAGTGCTGTAAACTGTTGTCAGGGACGCCATGGAGTGATAGTGAAACCCATCAAACACCTGAACACCAAAAACACAGCGTTTAAAACAGTGCTGTAAACTGTTGTCAGGGACGCCATGGAGTGATAGTGAAACCCGTCAAACACATGAACACCAGAAAAACAGCGTTTAAAACAGTGTGTAAACTTTTATTAGGAACGCCATGTAGTGACAGTGAAACCCATGAAACACCTGAACACCAGAAGAAAACAAAAACAAAACAAAAAACAACAACAACAACAGCGTTTTGAAACAGTGCTGTAAACTTTTATCACTCCATGCAACCACCTCTGTGTGTGCACGGAATGACAGTGAAACCCATGAAACACCTGAGCACAAGCAAAACAGCGTTTTGAAACAGTGCTGTAAACTTTTACTGATCAGGGATGCCCTACCCTTAGGAGGCACAGCAACTGCAAGAGCAGCGCTACCCATTCCTGCCAGTGTCTGCACATTTTCATGTGTGCAAACATTAGTCTGACTGCCAATGTCTGGGATTTTTAATACGCTGGGCTGGAAACCGTAAGAGAGTCTGCACCGGAAGTTGACTGTGGGAGAAAAATCCCTCGCCGCACCTGGGACTCGATCCCATTCTGTATTGCGCCTGGCTTTTCAGTCGGACGCTTTACCAACTGAGCTATTCCCCACCCCTAAGAGGTTAAAAACAACCTTCAAGACAGGTAAAGTCAAGTCAATATACTGTAATCATCCCTCACAGGACAATTCAGCTAACTACTAAGGCTCATTACAAACAAAATGTTAAAAGAACATAAGAGCAACCTCAAAAGCATTTAACCCTTTCAGTGCCATGCTTGCCGCACCGTCACTCGCAAAACGACCAACAACAGTGCCAAATTTGAAACTATTAAGGCTTTTGGCTCCCTTCGCATGAGCGCCTGAAAGCATTTCCATCAATAATGCACAGTATTGAAAGTAGATTTGTTATAGCACCATCAAAATATGCTATCTGCAGGCGTGTATGTGTGCACTTTTCAGCCCGGAAATTTTATAGGCTGGGGCAGAGAAGTGGTTAAACTGATAATAATAAACACTGATTAAGAACTGGCGAAAGACTGACTCACAAAATGTTCGTAGATCTCGTCAGCGATGATGGGCACCTTGTGCTGATTGGCGATGCGGAGGATGTCCTGCAGGTGCTCCTGGCTGTACACGGACCCGCAGGGGTTGGACGGGTTGTTCACCACGATGGCCGCCGTCTTGTCGTCGATGAGCTCCGTCAGGTGCTCCAGGTCCACCTCCCAGGACTTCTCTGGCTGTGTCAGGGTAGAATCGGAACAGAACGTGCTGCGTGAAATACGTGCTGGACAGGCTGCTGAACGTTCATATGTTTGAACGTTTTTATGTTTGGCAAGGTCAGGGTTGTACCTTCGCCAAAACACACAAGACAGGTTCATAAGAACCCTTCAAGGATTGTGAGAGACTGTGTGTGTGCTCCACAATGATTTCACTGAAGAGACAACACAATGCGTCGTTTATTTTAACACACACACACACACACACACACACACACACACACACACACACACACACACACATACTCTCTCTCCCTCTCTTTTTCCCGCCGTCTTTGCCTCTCTGTTCCCATACCTCAACACCCCCTTCTCTCTCTCTCTCTCTCTCTCTCTCTCTCTCTCTCTCTCTCTCTCTCTCTCTCTCTCTCTCCGTCTTT
>OY757546.1:9143129-9220629 GCA_963584105.1 Alviniconcha strummeri
TGATTTTGTTTTCTGCTCTTGATCTCCTGGAGTGAAGCATAAACGGCACACTGACACTCCCGCGGCGGAGGGATTTAAAAGCCCTTTAAAGTTGCACATTACATGACACCGGCTCTTTCTCTGTCTGCTATTATTACAGCTGCGCTAGTTTAAGAGTTTGCAGCGACAGAGCAAACTATTCCGCACTTACCCGGCAAACCAACTATAATTTATCTCTTTCAAGTTCGGATCTTTCCTGGGCCGTTTTTAAATACTAACATTCCCTAATGGCTGTTGCATTTCCGATGATTTTTTTTAATCATGAAGAATGTAGGCAGGTGGTCAGTGTTTGAAAGCCCCTTTAGAGCGGTTAATGCACTGTTTAAGACTTGTCTGGGATAGCAGAACAAATTTTAAGAAACCACAAGTCTCACCAACAAATTTTATTTCTCTGTGTGCTGTTCACGGGTATAAAAGTCTCTCTCTCTCTCTCTCTCTCTCTCTCTCTCTCTCTCTCTCTCTCTCTCTCTCACACACACACACACACACACACACACACACACACACACACTGTCACACACACACACACACACACACACACACACACACACACACACACACACACACATACACACACACAGTACAGTGACACTGTCACACACATTCACGACCATGTAGAATATATGCTGAGCTGACTGCACAGTCGGACAAACAACTTACACACTTCAAGTGTAACCGATGGAGTAGCTCGGTGACCGAAAAAAACAACCAGTCACGAGCTCCTCAGTGAGATGTGGCCTAGAGGTCAGTATTGATCAGTGGCGTAAGCAGTAAGCTTCTTACTCAGTATAACACAACCAGTCAAACTGCCTAATGCCGCTGTAGAGTCGACGGCCGTTTCTGAAAAACAGTGTCGTCTACTGGTGTAGTACCCTGGATAGTGACCCAACCTAAAAAAGTCCCCGGCCTGTGGGACCAACGTACCGCTCAAAGCGTACCCCGGGCGACCAACTTACCGCCCAAAGCGTACCCAGGGAGATCAACTTACCGCTCAAAGCGTACCCAGGGAGATCAATTTACCGCTCAAAGCGTACCCAGGGGCCAAACGTACCGTGTGTGTGTGTGTGGGGGGGGGGGGGGGGGGGGTAACTTACCGCTCGAAGCTTACAGCTTAAAGCGCACGGCTCAAAGCATACGGCCAGTGAACCAAGTAACCCGCCGCTCAGTCGAAGCGTACCCAGGGTGGGGGGGTGGGGGGTGGGGGGGATGGGGGGGGGGAGCGGGGTAGGGAACCAACTTACCGCTCAAAACGTACCCAGGGAGACCAGCTTACCGCTCGAAGCGTACGTATCCCGGGAGACCAATTTACCGCTGAGTGCGTACCCCGGGAGACCAACTCACCGCGGCTCAAAGCATACCCATGGGCGACCACTGAACTTACCGCTCAAAGCATACCCAGAGGGACCAAGTATCGCTCAAAGCGTACCTGGTGGGGGCGGGTGGGGGGGGGGGGGGGGACGTACCGCTCGAAGAGTACCCTGGGGGACCAACGTACCGCTCTGTCAAAGCGTACCCAGGGGGACCAACGTACCGCTTAAATAATACCCCGCGGGACCAAGACACAACTCAAAGCATACCCCGGGGGAACGACAAGTTCAGCTGGGGGACGATTTGGGGGAACGTATCCAGGGCTGGGGCGGCGGGCGGGGGGGGGGGTGGGGGTGTGTGGACTCCCCCCGAAAGTTTCCTACGGGACGTCGTTTTGACCGACGCCTTCCTCTGCTGTGTTCGAGCATGCTCGTGTCTCAAATGGTCCGTCCGGTGGTTTGGATGAAAGCTGTGGTCTTTAGCGGGACTCTCCGCATTTGGCAGTAACAACCCCCTGGGGGACATTCTGGTGACGAAAATAATGGTCCCTTTCCGCTGTGGCTCGACATGTCACACTCTCTCGCCCGGGGACGTTTCTAGGTGGGGACGACTTGACACACCACACCGGGGCTAAACCGAGGTCAAGGCAATGTATGTGGGAGCAGCTGTGTGTGGGTGTCTTTTTGTTTTGTTTTTTGCCGCCGGCACTAAAACTATCGCGAAGCTCCGTTGCTTTGGGTTGCAGGACAAAAAGAGATTCTTCACTGTTCGCAGTCGCTGGGCGAAATACAAAATAATTCAATCAGCTGCAAGTTTAAAGTCTGACTCAGTAATTCTAGTGACAAACGTCACTGTAGTTATTGTTTTACAAGCGGGGTGAGGACCCCAAGAAAACGGCAGCAACTGATGAAGGTGAATGAACCGGGTTGTTGGAAATGAGAAAAAGGACTGACCTCCAGATGACTTGTAAGCGAAATATGCACCACCTTTCCAGGTGTAAAAGGGGACAACTATTGATTACTGTGGATTCTCAGTGTAGGGGACAATTTCTCCATCCGTGATATTGCTATTATCGCGTACAAAACAGTAACTGGATTTTAACATCCTGTCAACCGCACAGGGTCAACTTTGAACGATAAAACTGTCATAAACTTGCAGTACTGAAACACACACACACACACACGCACGCACGCACGCACGCACGCACGCACGCACGCACGCACGCACACACACACACACACACACACACACACACACACACACACAAACACACATATACAAGAAGAAGAAAACTGAATGAAATATGAAACACCAATATTCATTTCAAAACACGCACATTTGTGTACACATAGTACAACTATTGCTAGTTTGACATCCTCTCAGTGAAAGTGTCCAGGGGTTTAGGGAGTCACCAATCTCTTGGGGGTGGGGAGGGTGGGGAGGGTGGGGAGCGGGGGGAGATCATCCCACTCTCTCTCAATTCTGGGGGAAGAATGAATTCAGCCTGTCCTAGTCTGTCCTGTAACTGAATTCAACAATTAAACAAACAAAAACAAGAAAGAAAAAAAAAGGAAACCTAGCGTTCTGAAAGAAAATCAGAATACCCAAAAGGTTTAAAAAAAAAAAAAAAAAAAAAGGAAACATTTTTTCAAGCCGATTTTTAATTAGACAATACAAATATTCAAGCACCTTCTTGAAGGGACGAACAAACAGGTAACACAGCAATAACAATCAAATGGAAGAAATCTGACAGCTTGCGGTTGTTGGAGGCGTTTGTTGTTAAATCTGATAGTTCCGCATGTAACTTCTCCAGCTGTCAGCCTTTTTTTCCCCTTTCCATTTCATCGTAAGTGTATTAGAATAATAAATAATAACAATGGATAGCTCTTACACAGCGCAAATCTTTTCAAAACAATGAAACTCAATGCGGAAACACACCATTCACGCATATACATACACGATGACATACACATGATCTATGGTCACAAGAATGGTACGCCTAGGTTTGTGAACAGGCCTGTCTACAGATCAAGTCTTCAGCTGGGATTTGAACCCAGAAAGAGTGAGGGTATATCGCAGACAGGCAGGCAGCGAATTCCAGAGCGACGAAACAACGAGCGGTCACAAAGATTTCAAATTACGTTTTGGAATTTTCAAAACTTCTTCCTTAAAGATCGGAGGGTGCGTGAAGTTTGATATGTACAGAGCGAAGCTGAAAGGTGAGAGTTATGTTTGTTTATCTAAGTTATCTGTTAGTTTGTCGCTTGAAAAGGATGCATGCACTTAAACTGTACATTGTTTTGTATTGCCTAAATAAAATCTTTTATTTCTGGGGAGTTCTGAACCTCTTGAAGGTGTTTGCGTGGATTCATGCAGACCTCAGAGCCTACCAACAAGGATGTCAGTCTGTCTTTAACAACAGCACCATTGAAGGTGAGCGGTGCATCAAAGCATCTTGCAGATCTTGCTGTGCGCCTGCAGGTTGTACTTCCTGGTGAACCCCTTCTGGCAGCCGCCGCAGACAAACTCTTTGACAGTGGAGTGGGTGGAGCCGTGGTTGGTGAAGCTGTGCTTGGTGTAGAAGCCTTTGCCGCAGTGCTCGCACATGAAGGGAGCCAGCCCAGTGTGGACCGTAAGGTGGCGCTGCAAGGGAGTCTTCTCGAAGAAGCGTTCCCCGCAGTGCTGGCACTGGTAAGGTTTGTGCTTGGTGTGCTCTTTCCGCACGTGGCGCCGCAAGGTGGGCCCGCAGACGAACTGCTGGTCACAGTAGTCGCAGCTGTAGCGTTTGATTTTGAGGTGGTGCAGAGCGATGTGGTCTCGCATGTGGCCCTTGGTCAGGAAGCCTTTGCCGCAGTGCTCGCAGTGGTGCTTGTAGCAGGACACGCCCTCGTGGACCATTTTGATGTGGCGGCGGCAGGCGTGCTTGTTCTTGAAGACCTTCTCGCACAACACGCAGGGGAACCCCACCTTGGCCCCCTGCCTATACGCTTCCACGTCCTCCTGGCTGCGGTGCTGCTTCCGGTGGGCCTCCACCACCGCTCGATTCGGACACCACAGCCCGCATTTGAAACACTGATCTCCTTTTCCGTCCTCCGCCCAAATGTCTTCGGAGCACGGGGTGTGCTGGTCGAGGCTATCGACCGATTCAAACTTGGCTCCACAAATGCTGCAGAAGATTGGCCTGCCTTCGTGAGTCCTGCAGTGGTCTTTGTAGGCTTGGACGTCCTTGAAGGCCAGGAAGCAGTCGCTGCAGACATGGGCGACGTGGTGCTGGTAGTAGTGGGTCCTGAGGGTGGTGTAGGAGCTGTGCAGCTCTTCGCAGCACAGTCGGCAGTCGTGGAACCTCATGTCCACCAGCTGACGCTCGCAGTTGTAGGCGTGACTGTGGACGTGCCTCTCCAGCGTCTCCAGCCCCGTTGTGTTCTGGTTGCAGATGAAGCAGAAGCCTCCTTTCTCTGTCTCGTGGACGCTGAAGACGTGCAGATTCAGCTCGTGTATCCCGTGAAATTTACGCCTGCAGCGTTTGCACTCCACGGCACTGAAACGGCCAGATTCCTTCTGATGCTTCCCATGCTCCTCGGAAGACTGGAACTTTTCCTCGCACACCCTGCACTGGTTGTCAGGGTTACTGTCCAAAGCCTCCTCCCTGTGCTGAGATTCAGGCACAGAAGAAGTTGCTGGGGGTGGTTGGGAGGCTTGCAGTGGGTCAGCATGACTCATGCCGTAGCTGGCACGTGCTGAAAGCTGGGCGGAGTGCGAGGCAGGGCCAGGGGCGGGGCTGGAGGAAGCAGGCACGCCGCCGTGAGGCTGAGGCAGACTGGAGATGCTGAGATCCTGCCCCAGGTAACCCGTGCCATCCATCTGATGCCGAAGCGGATCCGGAGTGGACAAAATTGGCAAGGGCGTCTGAGTGTAGCCTTGAAAGTTCATCACAGCTGATGTCTGAGGCGGGTTGTTGTTAGGGGCGGGAGTGTAGAACTCGGGGGCTTGGTGCGTGTAGTGAGGGTGCTGGTGCTGGGGGAACAGACCGCTGTAACCAGGGTACATGTTGTCCTGGGTCCGGGCGCTGTCCACGAAGAAGTCCCGTGTACCCGGTGAGAACATGTTTATCGCGTAGTTCCGCTGAACAGGGTCTTCCTCTCTTGCCGTCCGTTGCACTGGCGCCATGAGGTCAGGGTGGTGAGATGTGAAGCTTCCACCCACGTTTATGGGCTGGCTTTCCATAGCAACATGTTGACTTCCCCCACCAGGTAGACTGACAGCTGCTGTATCTGGGAGCTGCTCAAACAGAGAAATACCATACAGCTCTCTGACGGCTTGTTTCTCGTCAGGTAGCAGGGTTCGTCTGGGTTTTTTGTTCACCTTGTCTCCCGCCTTGCGCCCCGAGTCCAGCAGCCAAGGAACGCAAGAGGTGGCGATGTTAGACTTGTCCACTTGCCTCGGAAGTTTATCCAAGGCGTTGTTGCTATTAGATTTACGTGGCTTCCTTAGATGCCTCATCTTCACTGGCTTTTCACCTTTTTCAGATAAAGTATTTGTGTCAGAATGAGTAACAGAGAATTCTTCCTTCACGACAACAGGCTGGGGATCTTCAGCAACGTCTTCATTTTTGATTTTTGTAGACTGCTTACTTTTCCTGCCTCTACCGCCCGACGCGGGTACTTTACTGGGTAATGAGTTTCGGTTCAGCGGTTTGGACACGGCCACCTTCTTTGTAGCTTGTTTTCCTTGTTTACCTTCCATTTTGTTGACATTCTGATGTGCTTGTTGTGAACAATCAAGTTTTTGTCTTGGTGACACTCTTGACCTTGTGGAGGATTTATCCTTCTTTTTCTGCTCTTCCTCTGGTCTGCTTTCATCTTCACCAGAGGTGTCCTTGCTTGGGAGACAATCTTCATCAGAATCTCCACCAGCGCTATAAACCTGTTTAGCACTGTTTATCCTTCGTCTCTTCACGGTCGACTGTGACGATTTTCCAGAGGCCTTTCTCTTCATGTTTCTGAGCCTGTGTTTACTGGGTGGTTCCGAGAGGTCCCTTTGCAGCTGGAGTACATTTTGAGATGCCTCCTCTTTCTTGATCCCTGCCTCTGACGATTTGCCTGCATGAACCACATCACTGTACTGAAATGCGGTTTCAAGCTCACCGTCACTGTGACAGCACCGGTCAAAACTGGATGCAAGTGGTGCTGTGGGTGAGAGCCCTAAACCAGGGTGAATGGATTTTAAGTGCTGGTCAATGCTCACCATCCGTCGTTTCATCAGCTTGCAGGTGAGGCATCGCCAGTGAGTTCTGCTCACCACAAGCACAACTTTGGGCTGCATTGTGTTGGAGGTTGGAAGAGTGGCAGAATGTTCATACATCTGTGACTTTTGTCTTGAGATGGGAGTTGCAGATC
Organism: Alviniconcha strummeri; assembly: GCA_963584105.1. Lineage (NCBI taxonomy): Eukaryota > Metazoa > Mollusca > Gastropoda > Provannidae > Alviniconcha > Alviniconcha strummeri. The sequence continues at coordinate 9,149,873 of OY757546.1, forward strand.
ATCAGAAGTAAGTGAACGTCAGAAGTGAGTCTGCTGTATTAGCTTGTTGACTGTACAGGTGTCCCATCTGAACAGAAAACAAAAACACTCACCTTGAAAAAAATCTGACCACAAACATTGTCATAAGAACAACAAAATACTCAGCTGACTCACATCCAAGTGGAAAGCGGCAGGTCTCATTATCTTCTTGTAGTTGTTGAAAACCCTACTGTGACTATAAGTTAAGACAAGGATACCAAAACAACATGAAAAAAGATGCATAATACTTATTAATAGGTGTTCACCATGAAGAGTTTTCCTCATAAACATGTCATGCAAGAAAATGCCAACATTTTTTATCAAGGTAGTGACTTACATGAAATTGCATGAATCAAAACCCAAACATCAGATCTCTGTAAAATAAATAAACACACACACACACACAAATAAAAAAAATAAAAAATGGAAAAAAAATGATGAAACACATAATTATATACAAATATGTGGTACACAACATGTTGGTAGGATGGATTACACTGTTTAGTTTGCCCCATTGTGCAATGCTCACACTGCAGCCACATTCTTAAAGGTGACCCAAGCAAAGTGTTAGTAACATTTTAACAAGTTGGCCTAAAAACTTAGAAAAAGCAGAAATATTTTTATTTGTGGACTCTGTGTGGTTATTCTATCAATATTTGTACACTTTTTTGCTTTGAAATTGAGATCCTCTGGGTGCAGTCATGGTGGTTTCTTCTTTACCAACAAAGAGCAGAAAGAGAGGTTAGCTCATGATGTTACATTAAATAATAGGTTTATTAGTATAAATTTAGTCATTTGGTTACAAGTATTTAATTTTATAAGTAACTGACTAATTGTTATTGATTAATAATAATCAATCAATTATAATTATAATAATGGAAATTTTCAAGGCGCCTCCCTTAAGGCTTAAAGCACTGAACAATTATATGCAAACATAACAGATCACACATAATGTTTGAAATCAAGACTGTTAAAGTGTTATCAATTTAACAAACAGCTAACCCATAAGGTACACATCAACAGGGGTTCAAACATAACTGACCATGTGCAAAACACACACACACACACACACACACGCACATGCACACACACACACACAGACTGGTAGGGGTGGAGGTTAGTTAGTAATTGGATTTTAATGTCCTGCAAATTCTGGTCATAATGTGCATTTCAAGACTCTTCTCATATATATATATATAAACCCTTTGCCAAATCAGTCCACAAAACCAATCACTTCACAAACATAAAATCAAAATATACAGACACAAACATCAAACACTAATTCTTGAAGAGTTAGTCCCTTTAATATTACCCCTGCTAAAAGAGCACATAAGGCTAGGACATGCTGGTATTGTCGACTATTCCATCTAATTTATCAATACCAGATTATGGAAAATTAAAAATTAAAAAAAGTATGGACAGACACAATACAAAATTATTTAAAAAAAATTATATAAATGCATACTGGCAAATACCAGTGCTATATGGCCCTTACCACCTACCAACTATTATCTCCTAGCTGCTCAACAAGCCATACAAGAAAACCTAATTCCCAATGAAAAATGTTTGTGAGTTTTTGGAGGAAAAAAAAAAAGTCAGGAGAATGGACCATTAGTGGAAAAATGACCAAGACAGAAAGAGCAAGAGGACTTGGCAAAAACAAACAAACAAGAGAGGAGATAAGAAAGGGGAATCAAATGACACCCCTGTGATTCCAGACAGGGGGACATCAGACATCCCTGGCCTCCCTTTGGGGAGGGGTGAAAGACAGTGTTGCCTAACTCAGTAACTGAAGTAAGTGGAGAAGAGAAATTATGTCTTGAGTTTGTTTTTGAAGGGAGAGAGGGTAGCAGTGATGAGAAAGAGTGAGTGCCTGGTGTCCTGGGGGACACTGTTCCAGATGTGGGAAATGAAGTATAAGACAGTGTGAATACTGAAAGCCATGGCTCTTGTGCTTGATGCATCAGAGTTTGAGCCTGCATGCCTCTGATGAAAAGCAAAGAGAGCAGGAAGAGCTGTAAAGGGGCAGTAGCTGAAAAAGTTAAGTGGGGGCAGAACCTGTGATTGCGTTGTAACATATATATATATAAAATATCATTATAATATATGCAACTTGCAAGCAGTTTTGTATTTGATTCATTCAGAAATTGAGAGACAGTGAAGTTGCTGTAGGAGAGGTGCTTGCAGTTTTGATGGCATGGTGCTCTGCAAACGGGGCACCCAGCATATTTCACTTACTCTTTTTTTTCCCTGGTCCACCTGGAGATGATGCAATGTGAAAACAGCAGTTGAATTTTGAAATAAAGCTATAAAAAAATAATTATATATATCTAGCAAAAAGGGTGGGGGTGGGTCGGGGAGTGGGGGGGGGGGGGGGGGGGGGTATAGCACTAGATGGACAACAATGATATAATGTATCTGTACCTTAAAGTTTAAACTGTTGAAACTATTTGAAATAAAGATCTATGAATGCACCATAGTTGGCATAGAATTAGAAAGTTGAACAATGTATTGGCATACTTCTGTTTGAGGAGAAACACCTCAGATCTAAATCTTGTTTCAATGTTTTACATTTTTACTTTAGTAAATTAGTATAATAATAGTATATTAATTGTAGACTTTATACTAAGTATAGTTCCTAAAAAATATACATTGGCCTACATGAGAACATCATCATGTTACATGTACATCGTTACATGTATTATTTATGGCGTCTAGTCCAGTAAAAAATACAGCGCTGCTGATGTTTCCTAATCAAAACATGCATTTGGTCTGTTGAGCAATCAGCTGCATGCTGTAAAACAGGTAATGTCATGATGTGGATAGGTTTAACTGCTTAGATCTGCATGGGGGTCTCAAAAGAAAATGATGTGAACTGCCAACCGCCACGAAATTCAGCGTGAAGCCGTGATTCAAGCTACTACAGAATGACAAAAAAGGAAAGACAATAAATAAAAATGTGTTGGCTCCATCAGCAACCAACTGGCAATACAAGGACCCCATGGCCATGCCTCATTTAGTCATTAATCATAATGAAAACATACCAGATTACCAGACTCAAACACACTGAACATCTTCCAAAAGACAGAAAAAGAACAGCGACAGAGACGAGTTGCAGCACAATCTGTTAAGCTGAGAATAAAGATTTTTTTTACCAGTTTTGTGCAAGGTGATTATCACAATTTATGCCCAAGAAAACTTTCTTTGGACATGACTCAGGATATTATGCTGGAACAAAACGCTCCCGGTCGAGCAAGAGTTTTACATAAAGGGGAATAACTTTATGCAGATGACTCTACGTTGAAAAACTATAACAAAATTTCTTTGAGATGGAGCAGCAAAAAAAAAAAAAAAAAATTAGATTACAGCATCCACACTAGCATAGCATTTTTGTTGGGGGAGGGGTGTCTTTTTGAATATTACATGAAAATAAATTAGATTTTCGAAAGAACGTCTTTAAAAACATCAATTTTTACAAGAATGACTTCCCTTACATACAACATGGACGCCTAGTTTCATTGTGTCCGTACTTGATTCTCAGTTTGAGGTTGACACAGCATAATTAGGCCTTATATTCTTTAAACATAACCAAGAACACTTGAGGATTAACTCGATACGGAGGTAAATAATATTTTAAGACATGGTCGCGATGCTTTTTGCCTGATTTGGGCTCTCCACATTTCCTTTGCTCCAGTAATGAAAACAAACAAAAATCACAGGGTATTCATTGGCGAAATGTATCCGTATTCATGAGCAGTAACCGCATTTATAAGCGACACCATTTGAGCGATAGTCCGCCAGAAAGAGGTCTCGCTTAGGTTGCTTCTGTTACGTGTTAAATGTTACTGATCAGTTAATATCTTACTACTAATAGTAATAATATAGTAATAACAGTCAAATATAGTAATAATACCTAATAGTTATAGTATAAACTGTAATAATGTAGTCTTATCTAACTTCTAAGTTATCGCGTACAGGTCTTTCTCTCGCTTTCTCTCCGTTTCATCATCAATATCATGCAAGTGAAACCAACATTAAACCAGATACTGAGATACATCATTATTGTCATTATCTTGCTCTCGCTTGCTCATTTCTCAGTATTTTGCTCAGAAATGGAGCTCTATTGCCACATAGAACTACAAGACAGGAACTCAATTCAGTTGTCAAGTCACACAGCTCATGCTGCCGCAGAAGTTCTGCCTGACTTTGTCTGGGTCCACACAGAGGTAAACTTGTACTTCTTTCACCTGGCTGGTGGATTCTGAACCCAGATCAGCATGCTGAATGGCACATGTGTGGCTTTGGAGTTAAATGTTTGCATGTCTCTTGCACAAGGTGTGGGACTGCTCAGTGGAATCTCTCTCAGATGGGCTGTTGCTCTGTGAGGCTATTACTCATTTGGGTATCGCTCAAATGGAGTCACTTATGTGGATGTCACTCCTGAATATGAATGTCACTCAAGTGGGCTGACCACAAATCACACAGACCTGCATCTACCCCAAGATGCCACCACCAGTGATGAAGGGTCCATTCCGTTGGATTTTGAGTGATGTGTTGAAGTGATTCTAGTGGCATGACACCCACTTGCACCAGAGGCAGAGTGACATCCGGTACAGTGACTTTGCTGTGGGCTCATTGCATGTGGTAACTTTAGGCACTGTGAGCAGAGTTAACTCAAATAACTGATGTGTGGGGCCCATGTGGGAGCTTGTCAGAATGCATAGATCTATAGCCATGTTTCGTGGGGAAGTCTGATATCCAGCATACCCAATTTATTTTAAGTAAATATTTCATAAATATTTTACTTGTACTTGCTTTGTGTTAAACTTAAACTTTCATATATATATTTATACAGTAATTAATATTTCAGACTGACTGAACTGATTCTTTTCTTTTTCTTTTCTTTTTTCTTTCCTTTTTGGTATAACATACCCTGACATCAGAACAGTCTAATAATGTATATATATATATATCTTTACACACCACTAACACACATACCCCCCCCCCCCGCCCCCCCCACTCTTGAGACATGCACATGTACACTAAATACCCACACTAGTCACTACCCACCTACACACATGCACACTAAAATTGTTGGACCTGTTAACCCTTTCACTGCCGTGCTTGCTACGCTGTCACTCCAAAAATGACCAATAAAAGTGCCAAACTTGAAATCATTTGGGACTTTCTTCCCCTTTGTGACATGACCACAACAAAGTTGCCCCTTGTGGGATAATTAAAGTTTTTTAAATTTGAATTTGAATTCACTTGAGCACGTGAAAAGATTTCTATCAAACGGCACAGTACTGAAAGTAGATTTGTTACAGGACCATCAAATATTCTGTTTTTCAGCCATGCATATGTGCACTTTTTAGCCCGGAAGTTTTACTGGCTGGGGGCAGTGAAGGGGTTAAAGATCCTGTCATGTCCTCCTTTTGATTTTTGATGAGAAATGGCTGGTGGCAATACTGGCATGGAAACACACAGATGCAGAATGATGACTGCATGAGTACAGTGCCAGTAGCCAGCTATTCTATTCTAAAATCTAACAGAAAAAGAATAAGTTAATGAACATTTGTCTCTCTCTCAACAGATGGCCTTTTAAAGTGATTAAATGATCCCCCCCAATGAACATTTGCCTCTCTTTCAACAGATGGCCTTTTAAAGTCATTAAATGATCCCCCCCCCCCCCCCCCCCCCCATGCATCATCAGATTTATTCAAATTACGATTGTTTAGATTTTTGCTCCAATGAAATCAGAACTAATTAGTCTTCTAGTTCTCTTTTTGTCTAAAGTAAATAAAAACAGCAGTAATATTGTGTTAAAAAGTTTAAGTTAAAAAAAAGAAGTTCTCAATGAACTGAAACTGATGCATACTTGAAGTTCTGTTATTGGTTCAAATTTTTATTGTTGTTATTGCAGATCAGTATGGACATGGATTCACACCATTCTGATTTTGACTGGAGAGAAAAAGAGCCTTCACAGTCGCAATGCAACAACAAAAGCAGCGACATAAGGTCTCACTCTCAGCTAACTGCTGACATTTCTTCCACTTTTTTATCACTATCCCAGCCTTATCATCACAAAAAGAACTTAGTCCCTAAACCAGTGGACTTGGACAGTGAGGACAGGGAAAGACTGTCAGTGACACAGCGATTGTCAGAAACACGCAGTAACACAAAAATTTCACAGCGTATGTCCACAAAACCTGCAAGGCCATCACATTTACAACCTCCAGCTGAAAAGTCTGATTTACGCCACAAGTTGTCAAATGGAGACTGTTCAGTGCCTGATGTCAGCAAAGATTCTGATGCTCACATAGAAGTGGGCTCCCATGTTTCTGCAGCACCAAACATTGGGGCAGAAGCACCAGAGCCCCCGCTAGACAATGTAAGTGATGTTGAAGAGGCAATGGACAATGTGGAGTTTCCAGAGGCGGTGGTGCTTGTTGGGAAGACACACTGGCGCTGTGTCACTTGCATGGCCCACTACCCTCGAAGCACCAGCATTGATGCCCACATGAACCAGCGACATCCACTGCAAGCCTCAACCCAAAACATCCCCCCTGCCCCAAAGAGAGGACGAGGCAGAGGTCGGGGAATGGCACGGGGCAGGATTCCAAATCCTGCATCAAGAAAGCCCCATCTGGAGATTGAACAGAGACCGCTGAGATCATCCCTGCGACCAGTGCAAGGTACCGATCAAGGGCAAGTCAGCAGAGGCAGGTGGGCATCAGCCCTTGGCAAGCCCAGCTCCCGACGTGGGAGGGGAAGGGGGCTGCGTGGAAGTAAGAGCAGCAGAGGAAGGGCCTCAAGAGGTCGCGGTGGACGGGGAAGGGGAAGAGTGTTCACAAAACCCCTTACTAGTGATGACTCTGACACCGAGACAGATGTCCAGGCCCAACACCTGCCGCCCAAAGTGCCAAGGAAGAGGAAGACAAGGACTTCTTCAGGACTGAATGAAGATGAACCTACTGACATGCTGCCTCCACCTCCTAGTAAGAAGCCTAAAACCAGTAAAAATAGAGAAGTTGATGATGCACCCCCTCCTGAAGAAATCCCAGTTGGCAGTCCACCCCCATCACCTGATCCAGTGTCACATGACATGTTGAAAGATCTGATGAAAGAGAAGTATGTTGTGATTGTGGAGAAAGCTGGAACATCTGACTACCCCTCTGAGTGTGACTATGAGGCTCACATAGACAGTGACCCCCCTCTGCCCATTGAAACCCCCTCACTACAGGCTGATGCACTCCTGCCCCCTGCTACCCCAGTTCTGCCCGATATTCATGGACCTCCAGAGACTCCTGTCCTCCCTGACACACCCCATCCACCTGGGACACCTCACCAAGCGGATTCATTGCAGCCAGCAGAGATGCCTGATGCTACAGATTCTCATGAGTCTACCCAGCCACATAAGTTTCTGCCACCAGAAACACCAGGAATTCTGCCAGCTGCAGCACCAGAAAGTGTGGCCATTACTGAAAGGAGAAGTTCTGCAGAGGGTCATTCAGTTGCTGCAGGTGGTTTGAGCTCTTCTCAAGGACCAGTGATGCAACATGGTGATTCAAACCCATTATCAGTTTGTGTAACCTGCGGAGCACCTTTTGACTCACCTGCAGAGCTGAAGTCGCACAGGGAAGAAATGATTAAGTTTGACGTTGTGTCATGCAGTGACTGTGGGGACAAATTTCATGGGCTTCATCAGCTCAACATTCATGTGTTCACCACTCATGAAAAGTTTGCCAAAAAATTCTGCTTCCTTTGTGATGCTGACTGCCTAGATGGATTTGAGCTTGAGGAGCATCTGCTGGAACATACCTCAAATGGAACGGACAGAGAAGATGATGTGGGTGATGTTGACTCCATCCAACACCTGTGCAAGACATGTGGAAGTGAACTGGCTGGAAACCTTTCTGACCTGATGAACCACTACCACACCGCACACAATCAGTTCATCTGCAGCAAGTGTTACGAGCTTTTCACAGATGTGACAGAGTATGAGGATCACAAAGTGCTGCATGCTTCGGATACTCATGATGGGGATGCCCCTGTTGTGTACACCTGTCCTGTCAGTGACTGTTTCCAGATGTGCAGCGACAAAGAAGCGTTGATGGATCACATTTCGTGGCATGAGGATCGTGACTTGGATGAGGAGCAGCTCAGTCTTCTGCACTGCCAGCACTGCAATGACCCGTTCCGCAACAAAGTCTCCCTTCAGCGCCACCTGGCAGAGACCCACAATGAGCCTGATCTCAAGCCATTTGTCTGTGAACTGTGCAATGAAGACTTCAGCCACAGCCTGGAGTTGCATCGTCATAACACCATACACCATGCTGGCATCAAGCGTTATGGATGTGCGTACTGCAACCAACGATTTGCTTTCCGTTCTTCACACAGACGCCATGTTGCATCTGAGCATGATGTTGCAGCTACAGTGTTGCACATGTAGGGAAGTTTATTGATGATCATGGTGGGTTTTTTTCCATATCTTATCAGGAGTATGTGTACATATATGACAAGTGTGACTTTTGTTTCGGAGGTTAATGACGTTTCACATCTCTGCAGTTTAGATAGTGAGCATGGGTAAGTCTTGGAATTTTGAATTAATGTAAATCTGTAATACTAATACAGTAATAGAAAGAAAAGAAAACTTTTGTTGTTAATCTTAATTTTTAATGTATCTTTTAATTTCATTTGTACTTATGGTCTTTATCTTGCTTTATTTAAGCTGATTTCTTCATGGCTATAAACTTTATAAAAAATTTTTTTTTTTACTTTTGTAACACCACATGAACATTTAGTGCCTTAGAAGTTACAAACATCAGTACATTATATTATCAGTAACCAAGAACTGATCTGGACTTCTTGAACAGAAGATTTGTGTATTCAATCCCCCCCCCCCAAAAAAAAAAAATCAAAATAATCTGTAAGAGTCCAAAATTGTGCTGTAATGTTCACAATATAATAATGGTGAGCAGTTTTGGAATGCACTGAATTTTTTTAAGTGTTTATGTAATATGGACTTATTTTGTACACAGCATATTTTTGCAATGTACTGTATAGCTGTGTTATTAGTGTAATAAAATCTAAAAAACATGTGAATTAGAACTGTAGCTTTCCATGGTATAATAAAACACATATGAATTAGAATACAACTCTCAGCTTTTACTTATTGGTGTGGTTACATAAGTAACACATGCTGTGCAACATGCTTGGTATCCAAACTGCTGGGTTTATTTTAACCTGGTTACTGCCATATGCCTGGAATATGAACAGTAAGTATAGTCAAGATCAGACTACTGCAAAACAGCTGCTGCATTTGGACATTACTCTCATCGTGTGTGTGAGTGGGGGTGGGGTTTAAATATTATGCAACTATAAATACAGGTGGAAATGTGAATTGTCTTGGAAATGCGAGGTTAACTGTATACAATAGTGTATCTTTGAAGTTGCCTTTATAATAATTGTATGCCAAATTCACTGATGTCCTTGCTGCTTGTCCCTAAATTATGTAGATGTTGTCTGAGTGTGTGCGTGTCATGGAGTGTGTGTGTGTGTGTGTGGTTCAGTGATCATGCTAGACCTTTTTTAAACCGCTAAGACATATATAACTAGTATTAAGTATAGGGTGGCAAAAGTGATTCTTGGAAACCCAGTCAGATAATTAATGTAACTGGCAAGATGCATGGCCATCCTAACTGCTGTACTAGCAAACAACCAGCTCCCTTCCCCACCTAAGACAGACATATTCGTGCATGCACACACACACACACACACACACACACACACACACACACACACACACACACACACACACACACACACATGCATACATGTATTCTCTCAGGAGTCACTACCTTTTTATCTTTTTATTTTTTTAGAACGGGTCAAACAAAATAACAGCTTGTATGTCTGACCAATTGCTGATGTTGTTTCTGATGCTGATCATATCTGGTAAAATACTGGAAATTATTGGATAATGCGAACCCTGTGTGTGTGTGTGTTAGAGTTTAATGTTTACATAATCATGATAATGATGTACAAACAAGAGGCAAATTTCCATGCATGATTTTAGCATGGACAAATAAACAATCTTTTAAGTATAAGGTGGCACTCATATGGGATTCCCTCATGGGGGTCCCTCAGTTTATGAAAGACTCAAAGAGGAGGAAGAGTGATCTGTTTGTGTTCATAGACACAGAGGGGCTTGAGTTTATATCTCATCTGAAGGACTTTTGTAGTGTCTGCACAGAATTTGACTGCAGAGAAATATTAGGGTGGGCACAAAGCTTAATTAGCCTGTAACGGTCATTCATGCATGTGGTGACAAAGCTTGATTGTTCTTACTTGGCTTTCAGTAGTGAATGATATTCTGACTCTCCTACTTCCAGCAACATTTTGACATAATTATGTGCATGGTTTGTATGATTCAGCTGTCATGTAGGGGCAAAGTATTTTGAAAGGAGGAAGGAAACCAGTTAGTTAATGCCCAGGCAACTATGACAGTTACATGAAAGCAAGAACTGAGGAAGTGTTTTGAAGGAAACAAGGAGAGACTGAAAAGAAAAAAAGAAAGAAAGAAAGAAAGAAAAAAAGAAAAAAAAAGAAAAAAATCCCACGCACCCCGCCAAAAAGAAAAAGAAAGAAGAAAAGAAGTAGACATCAGTTTATTAAATATATTTTATTATTTTGAATGCCAGTCTTCAAAAAGTTTGCTTGTTTCTGTTATGATTTATCAGAAACATTTTTCTTTTTTAATAGAAAAAAAAATATATATCACCCGGATAATACAAGGTTCGATGTGTGTTACCAGTAGTTGAACATTTACATTTCTTGCTCGAAAACACACACACACACACACACACACACACACACACACACACCAACAACAACAAATAAAAATGCCGAAAAGCCTGTACGAGATCAAACAGGGGGAACAACTCCAGAAGCAGACTCCGGGAGTGTTCATTTCATTATAGAGCTCAGAAAACGTTATTATGCGTAGTGTTTGGTAAATGTGTTTTAGGCGGTGATCATATTAGACACAGTGTAGTAGTTGTATAACATAAGGAGAGAAAAAAATTGCTAATTAAAAAACAAACAAACATTTTAATCAAGTTGTGTTTAATTAAAGAATTTTCCCCTCCGTCACACAAACATGGCGGAAGGTGGAGGGGAGGAGGACCTGGATAACCCATTTTCTTTCAAAACTTACGTCAAGAAGAAAACAAAGCAACACGACGAGCAAGATATCGACACAGACGACATATTTGCCGTGACTGGAGCAGCTGTTTCTCGTAAGAAAGAAAAGCAGTCCTTGGTTGTCACAGATGATGGTAAGTTCGATTACTGTACATATTCTTCCAATAATATCCAGGATCAGTGTAAACTGTAAGTAAGTAAACATGGTAAGTAAGTAAGTAAGTAAACATGGTGCTTAACGTCCACAGATACCATGAGGCTTTTTAGGGACGGGGGGAAGGGGGTATGGAGATGGGGGATGTACCTATCGCTACACTGTCACCACCAGAATGATTCCTGCATTAAGATGGGCAGCGATGTGAGCCATTTTAATGTTTCAGTAGGAAGTGATGGACAAAGTCACAAGACAGTGTCCACAAACCACAACCTTTTTGAAGAGAAAGGAGAGCTGAAGCGGTATCGAACCGAGGTTGTTCCGCTTACCAGCCTAATGCCTTACCGCTAGGCCACACTGGCTCACAGGATCAGTGTCGGTAGGTAGTGTTGCCTAATGTCCTCAGATGTCGGTTGACATATTAGGGACAAGCTGAGACCAATGCTGAAGCATGGTTCAATATAGCTTTACGTCCATGGAAACCAGAAGGCTCGTTAGGATGGACAGCCCAGGACGGCCACCTCAACTCTCACACAGCTCCTGAACTATGACGATCAGTGTCTGATCATTACTGATATTTATGGTGTGCGAGAAAAAGGGGGGGGGGGGGGGGCTGAAGGAAAAATCTTTTACCTAACCCTGACACTGTAACAAGTCTACCTGTTGCCTAGTAGCAAAGTGCCGCTGTACATGGAGCTTCTTTCTCCTTCTTTTGTATAATTATATATAATATAAAGTATAGTATTAGTAGGTAGTCCAAAGTGATTTGTAAATCAATAGTTGACTATCAACAAGTATCAGACTTTATATATTTGTATAGATCTTTTACATCTGATTTCAGTGATACCAGTTTTATGTTGATCACTTGAGTAGTTCGCAAATCTGTAGAGCCTGCACAGAATTTGACTAAGGAGAAATGTCAGGGCAGGTGGAAAGCCTGGCACATAATGGTCACCCATCCATTTGATGACCATGCTCGATTCTGCTTAACTTTGGCTTTGAGACTGAGAGTGAATAATCTTGCTCTGCGCCACTGACTCTCCAAGTATAGTAATAGTATTAATTAGTCTGTCAATGCAGTCATTTTTAAAAAATTCATATTGTATAATTTTGTATGGACTGACTGAGATTAATGAGAAGTACTGACTGTACTTGGATAGAGACTGCAATGTGGTAAACCCTGGTAGAATGTTGAGCTCCTCCCCCTACATAACATTAACACAAGTAACAGTAACAACAGTGTAACACTAACAGTGACAATGGCAGAGTGACTCACACATGAAACTCTTCTTTTTATTTTGAGGGTGGTTGCATGTTATACTTCATCTTCATCAGTGGTGGAACCAGTAATTCCTCTCAAGTAATCAGAAAGCTGTGTTACATTGTTAGGAGAACAGTATCCACAAAATTATATACTGGGACAGCAGAGACCAAAAGTGATAGAGGGAATATTACTTTATTAGACTGAAAGACTGAGTACAGTATTGTGAGTATGTCATTGATAGTATGTGATGAAACTATTGAAAGTAAATTGGACAGAGGTATTGAACAGAGTACTGTTCTACTTTTTAGTTCTGTTAATCTACTAAGTACTGTTCACATGAAATTGCCAGTTGTAGAATTTGTACATGTCATGTATAGGAATAATGACCAAATACTTAGAGAACTGTTGACGAGATGAAAGAGGGCAGGATGTTGTTACTGGGAGAGTGTTGCACTTGCAGTGGTTGAAGGGCACTGTACCTGATGGAAACTGTGTAGTAAGTGATGCCTCTGATGAAGTTTATGTACTGTGTATAATTTACTTCAGTGCCTGGATAGAGTTACTGTAGGTGACTCAGGTCTTTGTTTGTGTGATGTCTTTCAAGGGCTAATTAACTCTCGTGTTTCTGTTTTGTACAGCATCAAGAGGTTTTTCAGTAAGGGCCATTCAGATTTTTCCCATGAGTGTGTGACACCTTGTGATGTGCCCTCCAAATAAAATTGCTTTGATATTATTGGTAGTCTTTCTTGCTTCAGCTAGTTCAGGACAGTTGTTGGTGTAATTAATCAAGATCGCAACAGTTCACAACAATTGGTTATTATTGTTAATGTTATTCAGCAGGACACCGCCACCCACCACCTCATGAATTATTGAGAATAAATTATATCTAGTCTAGAGAATACTCTTCCCTACAGTACCATAGGTAATCAGTAATGCTGTCTTCCAAGTTCTCATCTGGGCAGTTTTCCTTGCAATATTTTGTTTGTTGAATTTCAGATGATGCAGCTCAGCCTTCAGATAGTTCAATTTCAAAAACTAAGAAAAAGGGAAAAAAGGAGAACCCTTTCTCTTTCAAAAAGTTTCTTGGCCAGAGCGGGCAGAAGGAAAGCAGTTCTCAGAGCAGAAGCCTTGCATCTGATTCCAGCAGAGGTGGACCGGCAGCTGCTCCAAACCTTGGCTGTGTTGTTCCCCCAGCATCAGCCAGTCCAGGGTTGAGGCCAGCTCAGCACTCAGTAGTAGTGCCTCCTGACTTTGCCTCCGATTTGCCAGACTTTATACAGAATAATTTCAGCGACGAGCAGTTGAGACTTGAGCATGAGAGGCGGCAGTTACCCGACTTCACCTTGCAGTTGCAGAGTAGTGTCCCTGGGGGTGGGCTGACGGAGGGGAGACCACCTCCACTCTTAGCCCTGGGTCCAGATCAGGAGGAAAGCTTAGCGGACACATCTTTCTCTGATGAAGAAGATGGAGACACTCGGAGAGGCAGGCAGCTTACTCTGCCTGATTTCTTGGTGGATGGTGCAATAGCTGGGGCACAAGCTGGAGGGGATGACAGCAGCAAAGACATTGTCGGTAATGGTATCAGAAAGCAAGGGGATCTGTCAAGATCCAGGCTACTGGAGCTGCCTCTGCTTGGTGATGCTGTTGATGGGGGTCGAAGCAGGAATGGGAGTGATGTTGCAGCCTCCGGTGATGCCACAGTGACACGGGTATGGCTGCTGTTCATTTATGTCCTTAAAAGCTTAAGTCACCCTTATGTATGCAAAGTTCTGCATGTGCTTCTAGTGGTATACATCTCTAGAGGTTAAAATCTTGAACACACAAGAACTGAGAAGTATGTTTAGGTTTGGAATTGTGTCATTACACTTAATTTATATATATATAAAAAATTTTACACTATATTAGTTATTACAGCAGAGCCATTTTCCCAAAACACACAGAATTTGTTAAACCTGTTATACAAAATGTGTTTACCTGCTTTTTGTATGTTAATGTCTGTACATGCATTCTGAAGGCACAGGTACCTAAAACTGGTCTGGTTTTGTCTGATTGTTATTTTTTATTTATTTTATATATGCTTTAGTTAAAACAATTAAGTCAGCCTTTCTTTCCAGCAATTTTTTTTTTTTTTTAAGTTGCATTGTTCTCTAGCAATGCTGGCCAGAACAGAGCTAATTTTGGTACCTTGTTATCTTTTACCATTTTTTCGTGGTATGCTGCTCCAGCTTCAAGAAGAAAACCGACGACTACAAGCAACAATAGGCCAGATGAAGCAAAGAGCTAGAGATGAAGAAACAAGGTTGGTAAAGTTTTTTTGGTGTTTCTTTTGGGGTGAGGGGGGTATGTTTGATTTGTTTTTATTTGACATAGGCTTACTGTTCCTCATAATAATTTTAAGAGAGGGTGATGGTCAGAGCATCTTTGTGGCTGTTCTGCGCAGCTGTTAAAAGAGCAAGTCTGTATTTATGTGTCAGGGTAGTTGAAGTTTGTTTCAGTGTAGCAGGGCTGGAAAAATTGTCTGTCTCAGTGTCTGTATTGCTGTGTCAGTGTAGTTGCTAATTGTTTCAGGGTAGCAGGGCTGGAAAAGGAGATCGCTCGGCTGCGCAAGAAAGAAGCCGAGGAGACGGCAGTGATGGAGCGTGCTGTGCAGCAGGTGGAGCAGAACCTGGTTGCCACTACAGTCAGTAACCTGTCTTTTGTTTCTTTCCCCTGACCTGCCGTTTTCACCAAAACTAGGTGGTCACTGCCTGTTTATTTTTTATTTTTTCACCAACCCACCATTTCCACCAAAAACTAGGTAGTCACTGTCTGTCTGTTCTTTCTCCTGACTTGCCATTTCCACCAAAACATGGTGGTCACTGCTAGTCTGTTTTTTTCATTCTCCCAATCCACCGTTTCCGCCAAAACTGGGTGGTTACTTTCCTTAAGTGAATGAAAGATTCCAGGCGGCCAGTCACATGAGCAGCTTGAGCAAATCAGATAATGTTCTGCACA
Source organism: Alviniconcha strummeri (assembly GCA_963584105.1). Taxonomy (NCBI): domain Eukaryota; kingdom Metazoa; phylum Mollusca; class Gastropoda; family Provannidae; genus Alviniconcha; species Alviniconcha strummeri. The sequence goes on from OY757546.1 coordinate 9,165,508, forward strand.
AAACCCCAAAGATTGGCCAGCATGTTTGCCCCCAAACATAGCAACAGAGTGAAAGGCTGTTGGATTCTGAACAAAATCTTCAAAACAAGTACATGTCATGCTCATTGCAAAATGCATTTTGGGTGTGCTGTACACATATTAGCCATAGTGCTGCATCAGCGTGCACAAAATGGTTAAACACTGTTCTTTGGAGCAGCAGAAAGAGTAAACTTAGAGTGAGATGCAGTCTAAGTACTTCTTCTGTTGCTCCATTTCCCACAGTACTGCGATACTGTTACTTACCTTGGAACACTTTTTGTTTTAATTTTAATTTTATGTTTCCACATTTGTCTTCTCACTGTGGCCTTTGGAGCTCCATCTGTATGTTAACTTGAATCATGCTTGTTCGGTATGTGGATGTTGGCTTGTGAAATGCGACTGTTTTCTTTTTGTTGTGCTTAGACTGTGTTACGATTTTGTTTTCTGTTTCCTTCTGCATGCAAGTTGCTTTGTAAACTTGCTTTTGATCACTCTGGTAGAAACTGATTTCCTGCCCAAAGGTTGCTTTGCATGGCAGGGATCCAGGCTGCCAAAAAGCTTTCATGCCACCAGGGTCTTCAGTGGCCAGTACTGACGCCAGAAACTGTTGGGTGGTGGGCATGCCTTCAGCAGATGTTGCCATTCTGCTGATCCAGCAGGGGCACAGTTCTGGTTGAGCTTGGCAGAGGTTCAGATGATTGTGGCTGTGGGCAGCCTTACTGACTAACTCTGAGCTTGGCAGAGGTTCTGATTGTGGCTGTGGGCAGTCTTACTAACTCTGAGCTTTTCAAAGAGGTGGTGGTTCAGATGGTTGTGCCTGTGGGCAGCCTTACTGACTAACTCTGAGCTTGGTAAAGAGCTGGTGGTGTAGAGGATTGTGGCCTGTGGGCAGCCTTAATAACTCTGAGTTTGGCAAAGAGGTGGTGGTTCAGATGGTTGTGGCTGTGGGCAGCCTTACTGACTAACTCTGTGTTTGGTGAAGAGCTGGTGGTTCAGATGGTTGTGGCCTGTGTGCAGCCCGAAGACAGTCACCTGCTCTGATCCTGACAGCAGATGGTTGGGGTAAGATCTGTGTCCGTGTGGATGTGGTTGTGTGCTGCGTTGCCATGTTTTTGTGTGAGTGTGTTTTTGTCATCAGAAACCAGTGCATTTTTTGATTTGTTTCAGACGAGAGCTGTGCAGGCAGAAACTCTAGTGGCCAAGCTCAAGCAAGACGTCAAGGCTCTTCAAGGTCAAGTGCAGGCATTGGCATCTGAAAACGAGGCCCTTGTGTCTGGAGATCGGGGTCTGGCAGATATCAGAGAGCGTACAAAATATGCATCAGAACAACTTGCTTCTGCCGCTGTTACTGCTGAAAATAACCTCAGGTGAGTTGCTAAGACAAAATATGATTAAACAGTGAATAGATTAATCACTGTATTCCCGTAAAATTGGTGGTTAAGTAGAGCTTCATGTCCTTGGATGTCAGTTGACATATTAGGGACAAACTGTGACCAGTGCTGAAGCATGGTTCAATGTTGCTTTATGTTCACAGAAACCGTAAGGCTCATTAGGACAGCAAGCCTAGGACAGCCACTTCGACTTCACACAGCTCCTGAACTCTGATCCTGTAAAAACATGTGCCTTAGATTTTTCATGGCGTCTTCTCAGTAGCCTACTACTTGCTTTTACTCCTCAAATGGAGTCGCATGCAATAACGTTTCTCTCTCTGTTAGAAGAAAGTATATGCAAGTTGTATTTTCATTGCAAGTTATTGTGCAATCAGCTTCAAACTTTGTGTGACTTTCATATATATACATGAAAATGTTCAAACACTTTGGCTTTCATTTTGAAAATAACAAAAAATCACCTATTTTTCAAGCCAGCAAAACTTCATAACATTGGCTCTTTTTTCTTTAACTTATTTGAAATCTTTTGAATTCTGCTCATGATTACACTTTCATACCAATTTTACTTCCTTCGATCAAGCTTCAGGCTTATAGTTACAGCAACATCAGAAACATGGAACTTGATGATTGTATTTTCTTTTCAGGTTCTCTTTTTCAGTATGTGTTTGTGCTTGTGGAAGCTTGTTTTGACTGTTTTTCTTTGCTAAGTAATGGGCTATGTGCCCTAATTTGGAGGAATAGCACATAAAAGAACGCGTTATTCTTATTATTTTTCCAAATTCAGATGATGTAGATAACAAGCATCTTTGCCAACTTGAGTGCTGCACTGCCCAAATATATCCACCTCCACCTTGCTAGCTGGGGGGGTGGGGGGTGGGGGGAATGGAGTGGAGGGGTCATTTGCAGCTGACGAGCTTTGTTGAAGCCCCAGACAGGCCCAACACCCCCAAGTGAGGCAGTCTGCAGTGATGTTGCCTGTTGTAAAGCACTGTAACCTGTTGTGAGAAAGGGCACTTTAGATGCAGGTTATTGTTATTTTATATGGGTGCGCAAAGAGCTTCTTGGCAGTACAAAAGTAGATGTAAGTTATTGTTATGATTATAATTTGTGTGTGTGTGCAGAGCTTCTGAGTGGTGTGGAGAGGTAGATGTAGGTTATTATTGTGATTGTTTTTTTTGTACGTGTGTGTGCAGAGAGCTTCTGGGAGGTGTGGAGAAGCTGAAGCTGCTGGGTCATGTGCTGAGTTCCTTGGAGAAAGTTACAGATGCTGACAATTCACCTCCTCATGAAAATTCACCCCAGACCTCACCAACATAGTTTTTTTTAATAGTCATATTAATGGATGTCTGCTTTGTGTGTGTGGGGGTTGAGTGACAGAAAAATACATGTGTATTTGGTGAAAGATGTTATCTCTGGACATGTGTATGAAGTTAAATTCTTAATTAACATTTTTCATTCGTGTATTTGGCGCAAGATGGCAATACATGTGCAGCTGGGTAAATTTTAACTTTTTTTTTTTTTTAGGCAGGTGGGGGTTGTATGAAGAATTTAAAGACTCAGCTGTGATGAAAGTTGGTGCTGGCATGTCTGTAGTGTGTTGCTGAAGAATCGTTATCTTCGATACACCACAGCACCAATAACTAAAACTGAAACAGTTGCCAATATTCATTTAAATCCTCATTTATAAGTGTCGCTTGAAAAGGGGGTTTACCTTAAAAATGTTTTGTTGTCCCAATTAAAATCGGCATTCTTTTTAACCTTTTGCGTGTTTGGATCCAGTTGTGTGCTGGTTCTTTTGCTCCCCCTTATTGATCACATTATGTGCGTAATTGGTAATTGAAGCAGTCATGTGTGTACCTTCAATTTTGCAAGTGTTTGGTAGTTTCTTGCTTTAGTGTGTTGGGGGCTTTAGGGGTGGGGTGGGCTGTGGGTCCTCACTTGCTCAGCTAGCCTGTGCTGGGTTATTTTTAGCTGGCTGTGTTTGCAAGATTTGTTCCTCAGAGAGCGCAAACTACTGATAGTAGCTTTATTCTGAAAAGCAAAAACACCACCCAGGTATGCTTGTAATCAAACAGATGAATGTTGTTTCATGCATGTGGCTGGTATTGTTCTGGAGTGTGTATTCCCCTGTTTTCCTACCCCAGCAGGTGTTTTTAGTGGTACTGTAGACTGATGGAAAGCAAGGGGTGGCGGTGGGGGTGGGGGTGCTTAACAGGCAAAAGGTTTACTTATTCAGCTGTGCAAACCAGAAAGCATTGATACGTTTCATTGGTCTTCCTTACATCAAAAATCATTGGCAACGTTTAAACACTGGTATACCATAGGATGAACATGTCACTTGGTGAGTTTGTGGATGTGGAATGTTGGGATTTTGTGGATGTTTTTGTTGACAGACAGTGAACCTGAAAGGAATATCATATTTCTTTAGCCAATACAAAACCACCATTAGAGCTTCTGTTTAGAGTATTGAACTGACCTGGTGTAAATGTGTGAAATCGACATTTTTAATGACAGAGCATATTTATCAAGACAAATGACTGAAAAATATGTGCGGATATACACTGATTGCATAGCCATATATGCATCTACCATGGCAAATTCTGTGATGTGTGACAGTAAGTTATGGTGTGGCAGAGAATACAGCCCATTCAAACAACTAAAGATTTGTGCATCTATATGTGTGTGCGAGTGAAAGTCTCAAATGTAATACATGTATAAACATACTGGGGCCAAAAGGTTGCATAGCTTGAGAAGTGGGTGATATAAAACACATTTTATTCACGGAAGGTCAGACAACCATTTCAGAATTAAATCATTGACTTCGTTGACAGACTGCTTTTGTTGGCATCTTTGACTTTTCCGAGCTGTCTGCCTATTTGGCAAAGAGCCTGCTGACTGCAAGTCAATATTTGAAACCATCTAGCAACTGCATGCTTAACTATATCAGGGCTTTGTCAGCTGTTGTTATCATTTTGTGACACTGAAATTGTGCCTCACTAATGAATACTGAAACTGCTTCAAACAACTCAGTTTATTGTTTAAGCTGTTCATTGTCATTTTGAATAATCAAAACCCGACATAACAAGCTGACCTAGAGCTGGACACTTAACAAGATCAACCCGCTGCCTGTCTTTTGATCCAAATGTGTCTGACTCGTCATCTTTTACTTGATGCCTTTATGTATGAAATATTGCTTGAAATCAAGTACTAAAGAGATTAATCTGCATCTTTGAACAAACCATCAGAATAAACACATTTCATTGTCTTAGTGAATGTGTGCTGTTGCCAAAGCAAGTAACACAAAGTTTTAATTTCCTTATTTTCTCAGTGTCCACAATAATGCTGCAAAGAATGTTGGAGAGAAAAAAATGGCAGTGTTGGCGAGGAAAAGATGGCACTAGTATGGAAATGCAGTAATTGGTAAGTGACAAGTTAGTCTACCCACTCAGTACACTCTTCTTGTTTAAATACTTTCACATGAACACTAGGCTTGTTCAGAATTGCTGCAAAAGTGTTACATTCACAATCACTTTGCAAGTCTTGGAAATGAAGTAATTGGTTGATAAGTGATACGTTAGTCTACCCACCGAGTGTACTCTTCTTGTTTAAATACTTTCACATGGACACTAGGCTTGTTCAGAATCACTGCGAAAGTGTCCGACTCACATTTACTTTACAAGCCTTGGAAATGAAGTAATTGGTTGGTTGGTAAGTGATAAGTTAGTCTAACTTCTGAGTGTACTCTTTTTGTTTAACTCTTTCATCCCTGTTTCGTATTTGGCATTACTTCCCCTTATTCCTATGTACATAACAGTCCTTTCAATCCTGGGTTTTCATAAGGAAAATTTTTATGAAAGAGGGTATGTGGGTTTGAGTCATCTGTGTCTGCAAGCTCTTAGTAAAACCATGGCAACCTATATATCGCTGTGTAGGTAAATGAAGTCAGAAGGTAATGGTCACACTTTCAGAGTCACTGTCACCAGGAGGGTGACACACAGGTGCAAATAAAGGTGATACATACCTTTTTTAAGACAAACAGACGAAACCAACGTTTTGCAGGCCCACAGAACATGCCAAGAGAAATGGAACATGCTCCCTACTTACAGTCTGATGTCCCAGATAACATCCACATAGAAACTGTCTCCAGAAATTCCATTTGTCACATTGTCTGTGTCCTTGAAATGGTGATGAAAAGGTGACGGTTTGCACAAGAGTAGGAAGTATGAGTTCACAGTACGATTGTTTTATTTTAGTGTAATCCATGTGCCGTCTCTATCATATATATGCACAATGTTTGTACCGTAACTCTGTACAACTATATTTACTATGTCTATGTACACACATCTGCACTGGACATCAGAGGTATGTCTCGTGTCACAGAAGTGTCCCCACCTGTCCACTCAAAACGTGGCTGAGCCGGTAAAAAAACAATGGCAGGTTTTCATCATCCAGTTCATCATCATGTCTCGTGTCACAGAAGTGTCCCCACCTGTCCACTCAAAACGTGGCTGAGCCGGTAAAAAAACAATGGCAGGTTTTCATCATCCAGTTCATCATCACTCTATCATCTTTAAATGCATTTGTAAGCTCTGCTCTCTCCTCTTCTGTCAGTTCAAACATCAAAATCATTTTCGCCCAGATTGTCATAAACATCATCAGAGAACTGATCACTGTCATTGTACTCATCCGCCGCCATCTTTCCAACTGTACAGAATAACCTAACCCCATCCCTAGAAATGGACAAATTTTGTGCACTGGACACTTTCCCACACTCTGGCAGTGGCCAGGCACGGCTAATCAAAGCATTGTGTGGCTTATCAAAACATTCCTCAGGTCCCGTTACACTGGCCAGGGGGAACTGACGTGCTGACCATGTGACAGATAGGTGCGGATTTCAAAGGCAGAACCGCTGCAGCGGCCAGCCGGAAGGAAGGGTGTTTATGCCTGCCCCTCTCTAGCGGTTCTCAGGAATGAAGGGAAAGATTCTCTCAACCGCTGTAGCGGTTTTCAGGGATGAAAAAAGTTAAATACTTCCACGTGGACACTAGGCTTGTTCAGAATCACTGCAAAAGTGTCTGACTCATGATCATTTTACCCTACAAGCCACTAGGGGCTAAGTCCTGAATCAACATCAAGCTCACAACAGGCATTATGACCACAAAGCTGAATTCAGTTCTACATCCAAGGCACCCATACCGAGCAATGCATGTTACTAATTTTGACCTCAATGAAGGATGGGGAAAATGCTGTAAAAAGTTGTAAACAGGGGAGTGCGAATAGCTCAGTAACCTACGCTGCTTACAGTGCTTAACTTGCAGGTTTTGAGTCCTGGAGAAGCATCTTCTCTAGGTGAACTTCCTATGCCGACTCTTATTTCAGTATCTGTTGTATCATGCTTTACTGTAGTCACATGTAAAAGAACCTGGTCACATGTTACTGTGGTAGCACATAAAAGAACTCGGTCATCCTGTCAAAAGCATGCTTTACAGCTAAACGCACATATCTGCACCCTATGTACACATACGCACATAGGATCACCCCAAAACCCATGCACAGGTTATCCACTCCAAGGTATACAACACAAAAACACACATGCACAGATAAATACATCAATCATCTTTTATTTTCAAAATTAAATTTGCCTTTACTGAAAATCACATGAAGACGGTCTTTTGAAAGAGACAAGAAGAGAGGAGTGAGAGAACACAAAATGACTGAACCGGTATTGCAATAATTAGCACATAGAGATGTAAGACTTAGCGAACTTGGCAATGGCTGTTGCATTTTCATCTTGGTGACTGGCATGATTTTGCAGTCGTTTCAGAGGAGAGAGAAAAATGTAGAAAAGAGTAGCGGTACAATTCCAAACCACATCAGCTGCAGTCGCAAACACACACCTTTCATTATCATGTGGAAAGAAATGAAAGGGGTGGAGATGTATATAATACAAAACTCGTTTTCACACTCTTCTAATTTCAACATGAGGGAAATTACCTAAGATGATTGTTCACCTTGAAATCGAACGCGATTTCCAAGAGTGAAAAAATTCTAGATGACTATACATGTGGCGAGACTTGAGCTAAGCTACGATTTGAGGTCAAGTCTGACACAGCGATAGTTTCATCAGGACAACAGGTTCCCCTTTCCTGTCAACACCAGAATGAATAATAATAAATCATGAAAACATCCAAATGCCAGGACAAAGACGTCACACAAACAAAGAGAAGCACAGATACCAGGTTCTACCTTTCACTCCAAAGAAGAACAGATGTCTCTTGAGAGCTAAGCTGTTTTTCCCAAACGCGAAATGGCCAAGAAATGATATGTCAGAGTTCTAAGACTCCTCTACTGTCATGACCAAAGAAGCAGTTCAGTGGACGAAGCAAAATACTCTGCAGGGCCATATCATTATCACTACTCATGGCTTTCAATCTGGTTCTAACAACTGAAACAACACCACACATAACATACCCCAAGAACAAAGAACATTCAGAGCAAATAGCTACTAACCGATTTTACCCAATCAAATTAGCTACTGATATTGTTTCAGCTGTAAAATCTTTAACTAAAACACCATCAGCAACTTTAACAAACACATACACATATTAGTTAACTCAAAGCTGAAAATCTCCTGTCACTTCACTGCAGTTAAGGAACAATGACAGATTATTTTGTGACATGAAATAAACAGAACCTATGCACAGTAAACATGCCAGTTTAAAAACTACACCCTCTGAAGTTTAACTGAGAGAGAGAGAAGAAAAAAGAGTTTATCACTATTAGCTGCATGTTGAATTATCACATGGACCATAATACAGAGGCAACACATGTGATACCACACCCAAACTATCGATGTTTCATCATTCATCATTGGGAACAAAAATACATACATCAAAATATTCTCTCTCTCTCTCTCCAACCAACAGGTCTATAGGCTCTGCACAATGGTTTGCTGGACTTTGTAGGTATTCTCAGATGGCAAATAAAAACCAACTAATAACTGACGTCATCAGAAATATCCACAAACGCACTACCACAAACACAAAGGTTACATTTTTTTTTATTTAAAGAAAATGAAATCTCAAATTGCAAATCTGAGGATGCACATATACAATCTGAGTGACTCGAGCAACTAACAGGATGTTGTACATGAAAACGCAAGATGACTAAAAAAACCTACCCTCTCAGCATGTACTGTAAACATACACAAATGGGCCCCATCATTTGAACTATTCAACGAATAGACAGATACATTAACAAAGTTGTCAGTGGCATCGTTCTACAGTGTAAAACAAACCAAAAGAAAAAAAGAGGAAAAAAAGGTGAGCTGTGAACATCAGACACATACACCAAACAGCACAAAACAAAAAGGGAGTTGGGGGGCAAAATTCCATTAATATCGGACACAAAATACTGTAGCAACATTGCCATGGTAAAAATTAGTTTCTGCACTTAATTGCCCTGTAGAACAAAACTTGTTCACAAAAGGTATTTTTGAACCGAGTGACAGCTGAGAAAATACACGTCACACGCATACATCCGCAGTGCACATTTCCACCACACTCTCCCAGTCACACACATGCACCTTTCCACAACTCCAATGAGAAAGTAACAGCAAAGTCCACATCACGTCTTGTTAGGTTGTTCACCCGGTTTCCTGAAGTCTTTCCACACCCTCAGCCGCAAGAACAGCAGACCACTCATCACGTGCAAGGGTGAAAGTCCTGACTTATTGTAACACTGGTTCTCTCCCCTGGCTCTCTCTCTCCCTTTTTCCCAGTCACCCAAGAAGCTCAAGCGCTCTCTTCCTACACATCAGACCACCTGGAGCTCAATACACCTTTCGCTACACAGTGACAGACAGCCCCACCCCCCTACGCTGTGACCTAAACCAATGCACCACACAAACAGTGAGAGCAATCCCCCCTGTGAGATCCGACCCCAGACACAAGCCGCTTGTGGCGATCATTCGCTCGCTCCATCCCTGTTAGAAGCTGACGTGGCGGCCACGGTGGCGGGCACAAGGGTTGCTAGGCGAGACAGTCACAGCGGTGCCAAGCTTGCAGGGCAGGCGGGCGAAGGGGGGGAGGGCAGTGCTTTAGGTCTGAGCCGTGGCAGCGTTGTTGGGCAGGGGAGACATGCTGGCTGCCAGAACGGGCGAGCCTGACACACCCACAGCATTGCTCACTGCCGCACCTGCACACGCACCAACCACACGCCGTCAGTGCCAGGCGACAAGCATACAGACACCCCTCCCACAGTGCTCAGAAACAATTGTACATGCAGGCACAAGGCAGGCAGGCATGCAAGGAAGGTGATGGGAGGACAAAAAAAAGCAAAACGTACAAGTAAACAATGAAGCATTATTTTTTCTCTCTCGTTTTAACAAAAAGAAAATGCTTTCATAAAGCAAGTACCTTTCTCAAACAACAGAGAAGCATAGGAGAAAATCAGCAGCAACATGCATGCAGCAAAGGGATATATATACAGGTAGACGTCTCTCACAGACTGGTCCTTGGAGCAGTGCGGACAGACCCTCTTCCCACTGACAGCAAGCGAAGACCACAGTGCTCTTGCATTCATTCTCGTCCTCTTAAGCAGTGTCCCACCAGCAACAGGGGGGGAATGCAATTGCAGGGAGGTAAGAGGTATATATTCCAGGCAGAGTGTCATATTCATAAGCATTTCACACACACACAAGAAAGCCCCAACTACAAGCAAACAACACCTTAAAGATAACGATCACAAACACACCAAGGCACAGCTGATGTTAACCAACGCACAACACTTTGGATCGGAGTCACAAATGTACTGATGATTTCATTTCACCACCAATAGACCACCCGAGCAAACACTTGTTACAAATTAAAAAAAAAGGGATAGCCAGGTGCCTCTTCAAAAAGCTGTATTTCATGGAAAATAATGGGGGAATCCTGATCACATTCCAAGCAAACTGAGTGCCAGCTGTGAGACAGGACACTGTCCATAAAAGGTACTGAACTATAACCCTGAAGTTGACACGATGCTGAAAATCTGAACATAAATGAAGCTAAGTTGTACTGTAGTAGTGGGTGGACTTGTGAAGTTGATCTGCAGTGAAGAGCTAGCAAATGTATCATTTCCCTGTAACCCCCGTCTCCTTCTCGGTGCAGTAGTGAGGTTCACACACAACAGACCAACAACCAATCATCTCAATGCGCTGCTAACATCCATGCACAGAGAACACTTCCACCCACCCCATGTAACACAACATACCTTCCATCAGCAGAATCAACACTGAGTGTATTGCATGGCCACAAGTTGTGCAGCGCTAAGTTTCCTGTTAAATGCACTCTGACCCTGGCCCCCAAATTCTTTCAGTTTTATTTAACAGATTGATGCTTTCTTACAAGATACACATATCTGCACTTGCATAATTCTACTCACATTTAAGTCTGTCACCACAGTCAACAATATTAAGTGTCTTCTACACCCCCATGTTTTGGAACATACTGCCATCATGCATTCAGTGACTTGCGCACACACAGAATCTTGCTTGGGGTTTTAGCTAACCAAGAAGAGGGCGCTTTGATAGCCATCTCTTTAAAGGGTATCAAATGTAATGGCACACTGGACAATGTCACTTGACTCAATGAAAACATTTCTGCTTTTGGCAAGATAATATACATCATGGGCTTAGACGAAGCACAAGTTATTTAAAAAAAAAAAAAAAAAAAATCACACTGCCACTTCAAGAACATAATGGTGTGATATGAAGGCATCAAAATAAACAATCAAACATTTTGGCTTCATGTCCTGGTCTGAAATGAGCTGTGAAATACAAAGCACACCAACTAAAGAGAAATTTTCAAGCAAACAAGAGAGAGAATAGCTACATCCTTGGATATCCTCCAGCCTTCAATGGGTTCAGTTCATTTAATAAAACACTATGCCTTTCTCACCTCTCTGCACAAAAACACACATACACACAGAGTACAAGCAAGGGTAGCTTCCAAAATGCACACAATCTCTATTACACAGGTCCACCCAATTTTCAGCACCTTGACTGTCAACAATCTGTTTCTTTTAAACAGCAGATGATCATTTCCTGTGAGATTTCAGTTACAGTGTTCATTCCAAATGTTCTTCCATAATGAATTTCACCCTTTAACCTATCCTTCCTCCGGCTGGAAGTAAATGCATCTGCCTCAAATTTTCATCAATAACGAAAAGAAGAAAAAAAAGGAATAAAAAAAAAAAAAAAAAAAAAGGCTCTTGAGAAACATGTCAAAAATTTAAAAACAAATCCTTGCTTAGGATGGGTGGTGAAAATTTGCAGTGCAGTGGCTTTGTTGTAGAACCACGAAAAAGAAGAGGGGGAAAAAAAGAGCACATGCTCCAACAGCTTGCATTCAAACGCCTTTACAAAATTACAGTTTCACTCATATAACTTGTATGACTTCATAGCAACATTTCACATCCAAGCAAATTGCGAAAAAGAACAAAAGGTGTACACTTCTGAAATAACTTATTGCTATTTTATTTTAACCCAAACTACAAAAATGATTGTAACATTTCCGCTTACAATGAAGCAAAAAAAAAAAAAAAAAAAAAAAAAGAAGCTCTCTGTCCATGGAACTAGAGCAAAGCCTGGCGAATGATCTGTTTGGTACCAAACTTCAGTTGTGTGGAACTTGTGACAACTTCATTCTTCTTCCAGACTAATCTTTCAGATCTTAATGTGACCTTGAAATTAGGTCAAGCTCAAAATAAAGTAACCTGAACACACCAAGTTTGGTACAGAACTCCGCTCAGTGTCTGACAAAATTCTGTTAAAAGGTTTTGGCCATGTGGCTGAAGTCACCCTAACACTGTCCACCACATTTACATCCCTAGTTTTCCGAACAGTTCCATCCACAGTGTCCATGTTCACGTCAATACAACTGACAACTGTTGGGCGTCCTCAAGACTATTTGGTCCAAAATGGTATGCATGTGCGCAGCTCCTGACACAACCCATGACCCTTTCAAGGCAGCACAGCCGATGCTCTGTGACGCTACGGGGAATACCAGCTGTGAGCGAGACAGGTGGAGCCAAGGTGATTTGGACTAGCTATGTTACAGGTGAAGGGTCTACGCTGTGTGTTTATCAAGCAAGTGGGACGGGTGAGATCTGTCTACCTCCTATCTGACCCGTGCTGGTGGCCGAGGGCGTGGGCGATGTATGACCCGACATGGTTGACATACGTCCCTGCTCCTTCACGATGGGGTCTGCACACAGAAACCAAGGCAAACTGATTGCTGGCTGCTTGTTCAGCTGAAGGACTGAAGCAAAGAAAACACCTGCACAGTAAGGCATGTCACATTTTTGGTCAGATTCAAATATCAACGTCAAACTCCATAATGAAAAACTTTATTTAAAAAAAAGAAAAAAAAAGAAAAAAGGTTCTGAAATAAATCACTGTGGAAAACCACATGGAGCAGATGTGGCCACTTGAACACCCACAGGACTACTGGTTTAAATCTTGCCTTTGCTGGCTACTTGTTTCCAGCTCACAAATTTGCCCACAAGTTGCAAAATGGTTCTTCTGCTGTGTACCATTACCCAACCCCAAAGCTATGCATCACTTACAGAAGTACGGGTGCTCCATGGCTTCCCGTGCTGTGAGTCGCTCATTGTGGTCATAGCGCAGAAGTTTATCCAAGAAGTCCAAGGCTTCTGGGCTAACCAGGTGCTGGTTCTCACTGTGTACAAAGCGCTCCCATCTCTTCCGTGAATGCCTGTAGGAATGAATTAATCTATAATGCGCACAAGAACTTCCCACGCAATATGCATGTTCACAGCACAGGGGTTGGGGGAGAAAGCAGCATACATTTTCACACGTGCACACCATGAGAACCATAATAAGAACATACACACACAGTAAAGACAAGTGGGAAAGAGAATTACAAGCTACAATGAAAGAAGTGTCTGCAGAGTAAATCAGAACGAATGACTAGTCTGCCTCCCTGATGCTGCTGGGCAGGTCATCCACTGGGAAGGGGTGAAATAACTGAAAGCTTGCTATGGCTCCGCCAAAAATCAATCTGCGCATATTCATGCACTAGGACCACAATTTAACCCTTCAGACTTTACTTCAGCGAGTGAAATTTGCTCTTTAAAATCCACCGTAAGGAGTGTAAATATCCCTTAAAAATCTGTCTAGTGGGTGACAACCATGACAAACAATCCAATGTTGACAGTGCAGTGCAAAAACACTGTCAAAGCAGCAGTGGTACACACAGCTAGGTCACAAGAAGTGTCATTCTGAATATGTGACTAAATGTCTTCTAATCTTCATCAGCTGTTGTCATCCAATCACATGAGTGAACTGTGTGCACGCATTTATCACAATGGCACTGAAGGCATGGTTAACTGGCATGCCAAACTGAGAGGATGCTGGTTCTAACACCCTGCTAATCATGTGGGATACAGCAATGCATAAGCTAAATCTTTCTTGTGCCACTCATAAACACACATGAGAGAAAAGGAAGAAGTCAATGCTACTGTCCTATGGTAATCAAAGCCCAGATCTGAACCCCGTCCTGAACAAATGACCACCTCTTCTTTGTGTCTATGTCAAGTCTCAACTGTCCAATCATTCACTTTATTTCTGAGGCAATCACATGTATCAACACTTGTATCTTGATGTAACACTCAACTCCCCATGATTAAATCTAGACGTACCTGCCGAGTATGTCATTAAACCTAGGGTCCAAGTCTATCTGGTACTTTTCAATGTAGCCGTACAAGTCATCTGTGCCTAGAACCTTGGCTATCCGCACCAACTGAAAAACAAACACACCATGTCTGAATAGCATTTTGTTTTGAAAGATGTTCTTTGACCTGATCACAGAATTGCAATGAATGACAAACAGCAGGTGCAATAACATATTTGAAGCTAATGAAACAGATGCTTTAAAAAATATTCTTTTTCCCTAGCCATTGCTCTTAGGCGCATTTATGTTACACTATAATATCACTGTGAATCAGACTGTGTAGTCCATTTGCAAAACTGGTTGAGACACAGAGATCAATTGTGGCTATTGGTGGATTAGGTGGTGTTCTGCCCACAGTATGTTAATCTTAAGGCACGTTCTGCTGTGCAGCAGACTTGGTGAGAGATAATGTGCAACTGAAATGTCTATTTTTACTAACAGTATTATCTCCATAAGAGTGTTATGCAGTGGAGCAATATCACGTGGTGCATCATACCTGGTCATAGTTATCATGTCCGTGGAAGAAAGGTTCTTTCCTGAAGATCATGCTGGCAAACATGCAGCCCAGACTCCACATATCAAGGGAGTAGTCGTACATCTGCATCAAACACAACCACAATATATAAGCTGACAACAAATCCAGCTTCCAACAAATACCAGGTTAGGTTGAACATGCTGGACTGAATAAAACACAAGCGTCTTCAGTTTCAGTTCCCCTCACCCCCCCCTTTTTTTCTTTTTTTTTATCCCTGCTACCTGGTAGGAGAAAGGCAAGCTTTCTTTGTGGACCTGACCACACAAAAGGTGTGCAACATTCAAATGTAAAGAATGCAAGCATGTGGAGCATTTGGTTATTATTCAAAAGGAGAGCCGTCAGTACCTGGTAGTCAAGGAGAAGTTCTGGCCCCTTGAAGTAGCGGGAGGCTACTCTGACATTGTACTCCATGCCTGGGTGGTAGAACTCTGCTAGACCCCAATCAATGAGACGAAGCTGAAAATATCAAAAGAAGAATGACTCACCCATGAAGCTAACCATACAACAAAACAAAAAAAACAGAACCTTGGCACAACTTAATCACCCAGTATCAAGGCACATATTACACACACACTGATGCAGTTTTCAAAATCAGCAGTAACGTAGGAATAACAAACCTAGTCCAAAAAGACGCCCTCACCTTTTTGTTTTCATGGTCGATCATGACGTTGTGAGGTTTGACGTCACGGTGCATGATCCCCATGCTGTGACAGTAGTCCAGAGCCTGCAAAAACCAAGCGGCCACCAGTCAGTTGCTTTATACCTAACCTCCAGTTCCCCACAAGCCGGAAGGAAATTGGCAAACAACAGGCACAAGTCTGATTCACTGTTCATCACACTGGCCACTTCAGGTCAGTTGAGGATATTGAGAGAAACGAAGGTGAAAAAAACACAAAAGACAGAAATGTGATGGGTAGTAAGGAAGAATTCCTGACAATAAGAAAAGCATGCAGTGCTAAACAATAAACTAACCTATTTCCATGTATGAAAGAGGGCATCTGAGTCATATGTGTATGTTAGATCTTAGTAAAACAATGGCAACTTATACATTACTGTGTAGATAAATGAAGTCAGAAGGAAATGGTCACACTTTCAGAGTGTATCACAAGGAGAATGACAAAGTGCAAATAACGGTGACACATACCCTTCAAACAGATAAAAACACTGCCAGATGATGCATGTCTCTTTGAGAGGCAAAAGCACACATGAAACAAGGAGACAAGCACTAAAGAGTATTTAGTTTTCATACACAACAGACGTTTCACTCAACTTGGGTGAGATGGTTAGCTGACCTGGCCTGAGCCCTCACATACAAAAACTAACCAACACCCTCGCAATACAAAACACAACAGAAGCACAGGTGTTCAATAAGCTGAGCTTTAACTGAAAGAGGAAAATTACCTTCATCAGTTCATAGAGATAAAACCGTATATCGTAGTCTGTGAAGGTCTGATACAGTTGCTGAAACATAAAGAAGAATTTGTCATTTCTCTTCCGACATTTAGCAGCCCCTCCCTTTTCTTTAGTCCCCCCGTTTATATTGACACAATGACAAAGTCTGTAAAACTACCTGAAAAAATCAAATAAACCAGCTCTGTATTAATGTCTCTAATTTATGCCAGTTTTAAACTGACAAAGACTATTATTAAGTCATCAACTATTCAAAAATGATCAAACAAAAATAAACAAACATCCACAAAACAACAGAACTTGAAAATGTTGGCAGAGGAAAATACCTGAAGGCTTACCTTGAAGTCTGTGTTATTCACATGCTCAAAGATGAGAGCTGGTGTCCGTGACTGTAAAACAGATAAACAAAGCTGGTATGTGCATGCAGTATACTTACTTAACCAGCAACCATGACTGTCACTTTTGTCCCCCCCCCCCCCTCCAACAGAAACAATTCTCGGATCCCAAGACCAAATACACATCCTCCTCCATAATATACTAATACACATCCTACTCCATAATAAACCAACTCCCCATCACCAAGTTAATTTTTTTATGTTTGTATTTGACCTATTGAAATTAAAATTATGACACTGCCTACAGGAGACTGTTACTGTTAGTTTGCATGCAGTTTTAATAACAGGGGCATCTGCACCAAGTGGATATAGTGTTCAAATCAAGAAATAAATCAACTGACATAACACGGGCATTACATAACTGACAACACCAGGTCTCTGTGCTCACTTAGTCATACCAAAAAAGTTAAACAACTTGCAAATGTGAGGCCCTCCTAGATCTGACTGCTTTATAAAATGAAATCAGATCAGATGATGAAGAGAACTCATAACGAAATCACTGATCCTGTGGATGACCACATCTGCGAACGTCTTTCACATTTCCTTTCTGCCAATACCTAACAAAGATTTTGATGACAGCATCTTTTGCTGTTTGAAACCATGTCAAAATATGTTTTTCATTTTGAAGTTTGAAACCATCTCAGTACTACTCAGGGACAGCCTGAACTGGACCAAATATCTGCTCACATGTATTTTTCACAGGTAAAACAAACACACCTATGAAGCTACTATCAGTATTTGATGTTTGTACATCAAATCTGATCCTTTTCTACATGTACAAAGCACATATGTAAAAGGAAAAAATTAAAAAGAAAAAGGATTCAATCAAATGAATTACAATGATTTTAATAACCCACCCAAATAACCAAACAATATCCCCCTGCCACCCCTCCCCCATTATTATTTTTCATACTAGGTTTCAATTTATTTTCTTACAAAAAAAGAAAAAGAAAAAAAAAGTATCTGGCACACAACTAAACCAATTCCCTACAGTGCTGCACGTCATAACAAAATATGAACATAAAAGTTAAAACACAACAGCAAATTTAGTAAACATACTCAAACTGGTACTTCTTCCCAATCCTTCTATAAATGAGGCTCATAAATAACAACAGTACTGTGGGACACTTAATATACCGGCTCCACATTTGAGCTTCAGTATAAGAATGCTTTAAAATCAGGAGCATGAGATTTCAGTTTTACAAAGATCACCTGGTACACCACAAACATCATCAAAATAAACAACCACATTGTAAGAATGTTCTTACCCACATCACCAGCAAAAACAACCAACGTGTGTGAACAAACCCCTTCCCCTGACACACACAAAGAAACCCGCAACAAAGTAAACCTACCACTGGGTCTTTGACAATTGCGAGAAGGGTGATAACATTTGTGCCACCTCTGAGGTTTTCCAAAATCTTGATTTCTCTCTTGATCTTCTTCTTTTTTACAGGCTGAAAGCAGACAAGAGCAGTAATGACACTGGTAAACAAGTCCACAAGCATATTTACAACTGTCATTGGCATCCATTTAAAACACAAAATAATTAAACAACAAAAAATGAATGGAAAATAACACTGTGAAAAAGGCAACAAACATGGTGCAGATATGCTCACATCCAAACACACGATTTGACATAAAATTATCATCACACAGTTTCAGAGATCCCACTAAACAGGATTTTTAAAATCAAACTGGACTTTATTACTACTCATAATTTATAGAGTATGTATTATGCATGATCATGCATATGTGCAGCTGTAAGTCTAGTGTCAGTTGGATCTTTCACGTACTACTTCCATGCCTTCCATCCCATCTTTTGCTGTTGTTGTTGTGACACCTTTTTCATGACTGGTGTGAATGTCCGAGTGAGTGAACCTGCCACCATAAAACGTTCCTGCACCACCATAATCATTGGTTCAAGAGTTGTTGAACCGATTTGATTCATATGACAAGGGACTACATATTTACAGTGACTGTTCTGGGTTTTGTTTCACAGAAACATGGTTTGACCTGTTGACCCCTGACTCTGCTGTGCTACCTGACGTTAACACACTGCACAGAGAGACGTTGAAGGGAATATCCTTGTAGATGTCAGTAAATAAGTAATTTGGTTTTACACCCAGCCAACCAGTGCAGTTATATCAGGTACGTAGGCTTGCATGATTTTTCACACAATTCAAAAACAACCACCACTAAAAAAAGAAGAAGAAAAAAGATGACAATGACATGCATCAGAAGAGTAAAATATACCTACTTTCAAAATCTTTATGACACATTTTTCATTGTTTGTGATGTTGATGGCCTCAAACACCTCACTGTACTTTCCCCTTCCAAGTTTCCGTACAATCTGATAGTCATCTTGGTTTCTGAAATAAGGAAATAAGTACTGAACATCTGACTGACTTTGACCACATTGACAGACAGACAAAACAAACCAATAAAGAAAAGAACAGTGGAAAAAAGGGTGGAGGGAGAGACAGAGAGAGAAAAGAAAGAATAGAAAATATTGACAATCAAATTCAAAATTAACACCTGGAGCACAACAAAAGAAAAAGAAAGGGGGGAACAAGCAGAAAAAAAGACGAACATACAAAATACACAAGGGTTTGCTACTGGCTGATGACATCTGTACTGTAGTTTGATTCTAGTTTTGCAAGCTTCGTTTTACAAATTAAAGGCTGAAATGCTAGGACACTGTGCTGATCATTCTAGTCAGACTAGCAACTACTACTAGTACTACTGGTGCATGTACTAATCATTTAATTTAAAACAGATGATAGGCACCACTCTTTTTAAATTTACCTCCATTTTAATATTGAGGATGGCACCCTTCATTAATAAGCTTTTACCAACTCCAATAAAGAGTGTTGTTGCATCAATTCATTTCCCCTGCCAGGATCACTTTACGTTTTAGCAACTGTAAGCAATACATTTATGTGGCAGGACTGCCCCCCCACCCCCACCCCCCCAAAAAAAATGATGCTGGGGTGTTTGGAGATATATGGTTTGAAAGCAGATCCACTGAAGCAGAAAAGCCACTTAAGGTTAAGGGAAATAAAACTGAGGTAAAAATATCAAAATGTACCTACAGGTGCAGTGATGCATCTTGATTTTTTTCCTGACAGTCCAATGTCCTGGACCAGATGAAACGAATGGGACAATTCACTTTCAGAAATCAACAGGACAGAATGTCACAGACCAGGAAAAAATAACAATGGGATTCAGAACAAAAATGATGAACATATAATACATATGAAAGTGTACACAATCACACATGACAAGACACAGACTGATTACATTTACAGTGATAGAGAAAGCTGCACAAACCATAAATTTTAAATCTTAAAGGATAACACTTAATATAAAAAGCCATCAGATTCCATTTCATTCAAAACTTCTAGAACCAAGACAACATGCAAGTGTACATGATAGCCTCCTCCAGGTAGTCCAGGGAGGCAATGTAGTTAATAAATAAAACTAAAGTATACACAGTTGTCTTTTTAAACAACTTCAGTGAAAATGCCATCAAAAACAACAAATGAACTATTTTTCTGTGTTAATTTTCATCACTGTTTGTAAACTCAGTGCCTGTGGAAGTTTCATGTGACAAAAAAATATGTGCATACCTTTAACTCATCTTAACAATGTCTAACAGACATGTACTGATACATATAGAAATTTCTTGATCAGTGCACACAGCTCAACAAAAGCAAGAAAAAACACGAGAACAATAAATGCTCAAAAAAACTATATGTACATGTTTTTTCTTAGTTTGCTTGTGACTTTCAAATTGAGCCAAGATCATTAAAGTGGTAAACTGGTATGAACCTTAGTAGATGTTACAGCCTGCAGTTTCAAAGATTCTCTCTTAAAAAGAATCTGAGAAAACACCGCCACTGATGCCCCCCATCCCGGGGGAAGAAGTAGTAAGTAATTTGGCATTTTACGCCCAGTCAACCATTACGGTTATTTCAGGGTGTAGAAGAAGAAGAAGAAGAAGATGGACCCACACCCAAACAGACTGTATTTAATTTCTGAAATTGTGCAGCAGTTAGCACTTGATAATGACAGTCTGTGCCATTAGTGTCCGAGAATAAGGTTAAAAGTGGATTTTTGACTCAAATAGTGTGCCTGTATCCACAGCGATACATAATACTGGACACCAACACAGATAACAACATTTGTCATCCAATTATAAGTGTTCAAAGTCTCATACGAACAAACAAATCTGAAATTAAATTTAAAAATGATAAAGCACTGAGAATGTGACTGTTTTTCTCATCAAACTATTGAAACTCAGTGAGAGAGCCTTAGAAGGTAAGTGTAGGCAGAGAAGAATGAACTACAGTGGCTATTGTAGGTAGAACAGGGTTCACAAACTTGACGCTTTTCCCCCGATGTATCATACAGTGACAGTTAACTCATGAAAATTGGATGACAAAACATTTGTACCATCACAGTTTACAGAGTATGGGCCACCAGTGGAACCCTGACATTACACCATTCCCACACAAGCTGCACATCAGTGTGCCACATGAACATGACGAGTTCTACTACCAGTGTCCAGTAAAGGGAACACATACATTTACTGCTAATCTTTAGTTAGGGTTTAACCACAACATGCAGTGACTGGTTCTAAACAGCGACATCATCAGTGTTAGAACAGATGCTATCTGCAGGAATACCCTGCCTTACTTCTAGCTGCAAAACAGGCATCACTTAAGTAAAAGTCCAAGGTTTTTAAGTATGCAAAATGACCATTGAAATGACTGACAAATGAGTCACTAGTTTCAGATCTAATGATTTTTTTTTTTAAATGTCTGATTGGGTTTTTAACTGATTTTTTCTCTCTCTGTAGGCTGGCTGAGACTACAGTCTTGGGTTCTCCATCAGTCCCGTGACTTCCTGGATATGACGTCAGTCTGGAGAGTCAGTGCGGTTGCCATATTAGATTCTTCAGTAAATTGTGTATGTATGTGGGTGGTCGACAAAAAAGTTAACCATGCCGGCCTACTGTGTTGCCACGAACTGTAACAATTCACAGACGACCCCAGGTATAACAATGCACGAGCTCCCGTGCAATCGACCTGCAGTGAGGCAAAAGTGGATTAAATTAATACAATTCAAACGATCTGATTTTCTTGCTGCGCCACATCATGCCCATGAGTGCGATTTCGCAAACCCCATGGAATACCGGTACTCTTTCAAAATCCTGCCTGGCAGGCTCAAACTGATATGGCTATATCCTTGTGGGTCTCTTGGGCAAAGTATCAGTTTTGTCTTTGGAGCCCGAGTTGGCCATTTTGCAGTGACTCCCCAGAGTGACGTAGTAGGCATATGGTCATGTGATTAGGGTGTCGTGGCAACGCTTTCGGTACGACAGAAAATGCCTTTTTTCGTGCATCTATAACCCTCAGATCACAGTTTCACCTACATCATCGTTCTCAGCAAGCTTTAACAGAAATCGTATAAAAAACCACCCCTAACCTTGGACTTGTCCTTTAAGCGTTAGGCCTGTGCACATAGTTTGGAAATGGTTACACACAAAGAACATCATGCTGCTGGCAACATAGGACTCTTTAGGAAATGCTGAAGAGTATGAAATTGAAAGGAGTCTGAATACTAATTAATTCAATTTTATGGAACTCTGCTAAGTTTTGCACTGTTGGCCAGTGTTTTGGTTGTGGGCTGCCCGAATAACACTTAAAAGCATGAAACTACTTTGGTGTTTTTTTTCCCAGGGTTTATTTTTCCAGTCAAATCAAACCTAAAACTCATATCCCTTCTTCATTTACGGATAAACAAGTCTGAAAGAGGCAAAATAGCTGTACTGTTCCTAGGTGATGTCCAGCTCATGTAAGGTGGAAATCTGGCCTGGTTGCTAGTAAAAGTAGTATTCCGCCATGAAAGAATGTCAAAGGCAAGAAAAGGATCTGTCCATGATCTTGTCTGTGCATGCCCATTGCAACAACCATACAAAGTTTGATGTACTAGATGGTGAAAGAAAAAAGGGTCGATGTTACTTTTCTAACATTTTCAACCATTTGACCACAGGATAGTTAGGTCTGGATCAGCAAAATTAGTATGAAAGTGTAAAGCTGAATGGACTTTTTGATATTATAAACATAATCATGCAGTTTCAAAGATGAGCCTGAACACTTTTCAAAATAAAGGCATCATTCTTTTGCCATGGCTTATTACAATTCCAACAACCACACATTCCCCCCCCCCCCCCCATTATCATTATAAATACTACAAAAACCATGCAATACTAATAGCTAATATTCTCTGTGCATGCCATTAATGGCATTGCTAAAACTACATTTGATGTAAGAATTTTGTCATCATGATACATATTAACAAGTAACACAGATGCCAAATATAAAACTGCATCCAAGCTGAACAAATTCAAGGAATACTGAATGAAAGAGAGAAAGGTAAGTTACTCAAGTCATCAAGATCAATACTTCCCAGCAAGTTAACAATTACAAGCATTTGTTCCCTTCCTTATAGTTATAATAAAATATAGTTACTCAAGTCATCAAGATCATTACTTCCCAGCAAGTTAACAATTACAAGCATTTGTTCCCTTCCTTATAGTTATAATAAAATATAGTTACTCAAGTCATCAAGAGCAATACTTCCCAGCAAGTTAACAATTACAAGCATTTGTTATAGTTATTCCTTATAGTTCCTTTGTTATAGTTATTCCTTATAGTTATAAAATAGTCATCCACATCTTCCCAGATCTGTACAGTTGGCCTTATGTAGGGCCAACCTCTAATGATACTCTAATGAAACCTGGGCCATATGTATAATAAGTTGGAAAGCCCCTAATCCCTATTTGCTAATGAGTCCTTAAGTCTGGTGCTCCTTCTACATGCATGCACCATCAGTATAGCCTCTGAAATAACTACTGGCCTGTGTTTACTATTAGACTGGGAATGTCCCTTGTTTAGCCAACAATGCATGTGACATCAAAAACTCAAACTGACACTGCACGACAACAGCTTTGTCAGTTTCAAGCTCAGAGTTCACTGCAATCATAGCAGATGGCAGTGACCCAACGACCCCTCCCTGTTTGAGATTTTTCTGTCTCTTTTTGCCATCTGTGTTGATATGATGCGTGTGGACGCATGAATACAAATTTTCTTGAATAATTTGTGGTCTTCTTGTTTAATGGCATGTTGGATTGCATTGGTCCATTTTCTCTTCAAGAATAACCTCTTTTAGTAATAGCAACATCAGCGCCACCAATTTATATATGGTGTTTTGGCTGCTTAAACACAGAAAAATGAGTAAACAACTTAAAACATGTTTAAGCTTGTTGGCCAGCCCTATTTGCATGCCACACATGCTAATATTTTTAGTGACATCATTGTTTAGAAGATGGCCATTTCATTTGCTCTTCATACACAAAGGCTCTGGCTGGTTCAGAATGCAGTGGTCCTCTGGAAATAAATAGTTGCTGTCAGTGTTTCATCTCAGACTTAAAGATGAATTTGGACCTGATCTGCAAGTCGCCAAGTGTAAAACTCTAAACATAAAGGTTTCTGATTAAGAAAAAAAACTGCCATGTTAATTTAGTTGCAAATGTAAAATATTTAACATCTTTACAATTTTAGGACAGCTGTACACGGCAATACAACAATTAGCAATGTGATAGGTCATTTGCCTTTTCACCCGATTTGACCTTTCTATCTATGCAAAATATACTTTTCTTTATTTCAATATTTATAAAATACACAAAGGGGGGGGGGGGGGGGGGGGTGTCACACACACACACAAATATTTACTCCTGAAACCACAACAAAAACACTTTGTTCTGGGAACAGGACAGGGAGCTGGGGAGATGACACATGTTAAAAAAGAAAAAGAAAAAAAGATTCTTCCCTTGTTGCACAAATGTACTTATTCCAGTTAACAGGAGCTAAGCTGAACATAGGTAACAATGAAATCATGAACTCTGTAGTCAATGACTTGTAACAAAACAGGAAATGAGAAACAGAGATATAATGTTTTGATCAGAACTAGTTGTTTTTCAACCAATGTTTAACAACATACAATTAAAATTGACTACAGACAGACTGGTGGTTGCCCTCTGAAAAGTAGCAATTAACACATGTAAAACACATGTACTACAAATTACTATGAGTGTGACTGAGCAAGGCTGTAAAGTGTAATCAGTACCAGACAAAGTGATGAGGTTCACAATCACACACCTGGCAAAACAAAATACTTAATGACAACAGTGGAAAACAACAAGTAATGAAATACACTAGGTCCTTTGATTGTACTTCACAACATTTTTTAATCATTCTACAAAACAAAGCACAACTCGTAATGAGTAATGCAGTGGGTCAATCAATGACACCGTCACTGAAATTGAAGTTGGATAACTACACAAATTTGACAAAAAGACAACAAACTGGACAACAGAAGAATACAAAAATACACATACCCCCATTCTACAACATGTGATTCATAGTCCCAATACTCTCTTGGTTTATGTGTGTTGACGTCTGCATACACACGGGCTCGACTGGGGAGAGGCATGGTTGGTCTCGAGCAACCGAAAGGTCTGGTGCTTATTCGGGCAACAGTGCCGATTTGGTAAAGAAGACGAAATATTGCGTTTTCTAGGGTTTCCTCCGCTCTGCAAATACAAGAAAAGTCAAATTAAAAAGCATAACTTGACCACCACTATTTTTAAAACAACTTTTCCAGGTCAAAGTCAAGTAAAACAATGACATTCCTTTTCGCCGACAAGAAAATGAGAAGGCGAGAGCGTGTTACGGCATACGCACCTGCGACTACAACCCTGATTTCTGGCGAAGGGCACTCTCAGTACACTTCAGTGTCACTCTTTGTGTTACATTTGTGCCCGCTGGGTCTGTATTTCGTTTCATACTCTACAGTTACTACAAAATTATTTCCAGACAATATCACTACATTTCTGGCAAATGCAGAACTAGCACAAGATGGCGACCGTCGCTCACCCGCGAAGGCCGCAACGAGGCTGCACAACACTGTACTTCCTCTTTATTACCTCCCTTACCGCCACAGCCAAGACAGCGACAGGCTCATTTCATAAATCACATTTGGTCATATTTTGCAAGGCGTTTATAAGAAGAGCTCAGAACTGTTGGGTTTAAATTCCAAATTGTCAGTCTTGACATATATTTCTGTGGCTATGTATACTTGTTATTCTTGTATCAAAACTGTTTCGATCGGCATGTGATCTTGTAGCAGACGACACATTTAGGTTTATTCGGGGGCAAAAAAACATGTTCAAACAAGGAAGGGACAGAAAAACAAAACGCGTGAGCACTAACTTGACACAGAGAATCAAACACACGCAGGCCAGTCGAGTGCAGGATTACCACTCGGTAAATCACATATGCACTCTTCACTGCCGCAGCCGGTCCGCGCACACAGCCGGCAAACAGTCAGTATAGGTTCATCGGCAGCGGTCACAGCCGCCGGGTCGACCGGAACGCCATCACTGAGCGTCAGTAGGACTGCCTGATGTTCCGTGGCTCTTCAGTCTGAGCTGGGACCGACAGTGTTTGACAACCGTTGCCCCGTCGATAACTCGGTGCCAGATTGAGGCACACGCGACTGTTGTTAAAGTGTTGCCGGGCCTTACGTCCACAGAAACCGTTGGTTTATCATGTCATAGGGACTGACGCCGGGGGAGCCCAGCGGGACGGCGTCACGGCGGCCTCGACTCAGTTCACACATTGAGCTTCGGCCTGAGGCTCTGCCGTAAAAAGAACAGCGACTTGAGCCACGCTGGGTTTTCGCTGGTGGTAGTAACTTCGTCACTGAAGTTCAGTAATCATTTAGTCGGAACTGACAAACGCGGGGTGTACTATTTAACGGTATCCCGCAGGAAAAGACTGACGTGATTTCTCTCAATGACTTAGAGCGGGCTGTCCTGCCTGACTGAGTTAGTTTTTTTCCAATCCGCCGGGCCCTCGGCTTCAGTCAGTCATACGTGTCATTTTGGCGACCACCCTACGGCCGCGACTACTGGCGGTGATTCAGTCATGGTTTGCCTTCCTTGCGCCCGGATTTGATGGCTAATCAGTGTCACATTAACACGGTTTTGTCCGGCTGCAGTTAGCCTATGCCGATCCGGCGAGTCTTTGACGATGAATGACTCAGCTTTAGCATACACTGCGCGCCGGTTGCCGGTTGTGCCAGAGCTCAGTGAAAGTCACATCGACTGACTGAGGAGTCGGCGAAACTTGAAATCCCCACAACCCACTCAGTCTCGCCACTTGAACTTAGCCGTGAAAGGCACAAAGGCCGGACTGACGCAGGCTTGAACGGGTCAAACCTCAAGCCAACCGAGGAGTACGAAAGGTACCCAAACTGTTCCGCCGTCTCTATGACTGAGACATTTCTGCAACTGAGAAAACTTGGAAAAGCACTGTAAAGAATGGCCGGCAGGCAAGAAAAAAAGAAAAAAAAAAAAAAAAAACGAGTCAAAGATCAAACTCTTCATTCAAGAAAACAATAAAATGCAAGATCTCTTCGCGCACACTTATGGCTCAATTACCAAAGACCAGTCAGGGCCGCGTGGTTTCGTTGTCAAGAAAGGTGCGACCACGATCCATGACTGAAGACAGTGCAGCCTTTACGGTCTCAGCCTCCAGCTTGACAATGGCGATGGAAGCAGTCACGCATGCCCTCCGCTGGATTGCCTCAAGAGGTGACAGTCAGAACACATATGCCATCATCCTCACAGATTGATTGAGCTTCCCAGACTCTCATCAGTGTCAGTATTCCGGCAACATCCACCTCAAGTTCAAAAACTCCTAGACAGGCCGGGTGAAGGGAAATGACCGAGCAGATAATATATATATATATACTGGTGGGCAAAGCAACCGTCAGAAGTGGCTTGCGTTTCGGAAGATCTGAAGTGTTGAGGAACTTGAGACACTACGCCTGCGAGCACAAGGCCGAGGACACCATACCGAGGAAACACTGCTCGATCTTCCTTGAAAGGACGAGAGAGGGACATCGCCAATCACACGAACCGTGCATTGGAACTGTTTCAAAGACACTGTTGGGAAAATTTCAGAGAGAATGGTTTGAGTGCACAATATGGGCTTTTCCGAGCGCATAATCTTGAACTCAACAGAACCGAACATGCAGAGACAGTCAAGGGAAAGAGCAAGCCATCCCGAGCTCTTCAACTCGTTCTTTCCACACGGCAACCTCCAATTCTCAGTGGCGGCTGGGCATCGACATTCCTTGAAACATTCCAGTGCGGTCTGCCGCAGCTTTATGTCGGAAACCATCCCGACTTTAGACAGCTAATTGTCATGTAAAACAATGTTTCTTGGTACACAGAGCAGCCACCTAGTAAGCCAAAACTAGTGCAGGGGGTTGGGGGAAATTAGACACGGAACACCTCAGTCAAGTTCCTCCATTTATTTACACAAGGACCTACCTCAGGGGGGAAAGCAAAAAACAACAACAAAAACAAAATAAACAACAACAACAACAACAACAACAACAACAACAACAACAACAACAACAACAACAAAACAGGAACCTCAGGACAACAAGCGGCCATCAGCTGTCGGCACACATGCTTCACCCAGACTGCTGCGTCAAGTCGTAGATCAGTAAGTACGGCTTGAACACGGCCCAGCGGCGAATCTAAAAAAAATAATAATAAAAAACTATTGAAACACACACACACGCACGCACGCACGCACACGCACGCACGCACGCACGCACGCACGCACGCACGCACGCACGCACACACACACACACACACATACACACTGACCCAAATAAGCTGCTTTCTCTAACTGGCGATGGCAAAAGAGGGCGATTTCTGCGTCCAAGCTCTGGCATCGACACGCATCACACAAATTAATGCTCCCGAATAAAACTGTAGTGCCGTCAGCGACGTACATCCTACACTGTGACAGTCAGGTATAAGACCAAAATGCAGCCTTTTCTTATACACAACTAAATAAGAACATTAAATGTTTACTGGATGGGCATGACACTGAAATTAATAATAAGTAGTAATATTAATACACCAACCAAAAGGCAAAAGTGCCGGATATACGATGGTTCACAAACAACTTTGGAATCGCATCACAATGGCTATAGACACGTAACACCTACTTGAACGCATCTGGGCGACAAGAGTTCGGGCAGAGATGAACGTCCAAAAAACGGGGTGGCCGTAAGTAAGTAAACAGAAACCATAAGGCTTATTAGGGACGGGGAGGGGGGGGGGGTGCGGGTGGGGGGGGGTACGGAGTATGGAGGTGGCCCGGGAAAGAGGTAAGTAAACATGGTGCTTAACGTCCACAGAAACCGTACGGCTTATTAGGGACGGGGAGAAAGGGGGTATGGAGGTGGGGGGAGAAGGAGATTATATACCTATCGCTACACTGTCACCACCAGAATGACTTCTGCATTAAGATGGGCAGCGATGAGAGCCATTTTAATGTTTCAGTAGGAAGTGATGGACAAAGTCACAAGACAGTGTCCACAGACCACAAATTTGAAGAGAAAGGAGAGCCGAAGCGGATTCGAACCGCCGAAGTCCCTCTGCTTACCAGCCTAACTAACTGGCTTGCGTACAAAAGTGGAATTGTGCTCTGGGTCGCAATAGAGTCGCAAACAAGAAAACCGTAAACAGATCAGTTAATCTTATGACTGGTAGTTACACGAGTAACTTGAAACTACTCCACTGTTGCACTGGCAAAGTTCCCTGTGAACCTCAGTGGTCCGCTAAACACGCCGAAAAGACTGACGAGTGCAAAGAGGAAATAAATTACAGCATGCGGCCGCCGTGAATAAGTGCAGTCGTCATGCACTGACAGGCCATCAGGATCATCCCGGCCACAAGCGCGATTCTGACTTCATGACTGAGAAGGAAAACTGCCACACACACACACACACACACACACACACACACACACACACACACACACAACAAAGTTAGTACATTTCCTACGAAAGAAATCACACAAAAAAACTTTACTTGCCGAACACTACTCCAGCAACTTTATTAGCTTGTCGGCGATAGGCCTATCCAGCTGCTTGTGTTCTTCACCGAGTTACCGTCTCAGATATCGTGTGCACGTGCGTGCGTACCTTTTTTTGTTTGTTTTGTTTGGTCAGTGTGTGTGTGTGTGTGTGTGTGTGTGTGTGTGTGTGTGTGTGTGTGTGTGTGTGTGTGTGTGTGTGTGTGTGTGTGTGTGTATGTATTTGTTTATGTCTGTGTGAAACTGTGAAGCCAACATTCTTCCAAGCACCGGACATAGCTCACCCCAGAAAAGATAAGTGGCGGATTAGTTCTCCATCTCATCGTTTTTCACCGTTTAATTGTCGTTTAAGTGTCGTCTTGTAGCTTCATTTTCCGGTACCCTTCCCCCATGAACTCCAAGCCTCGCTTTCCGGCACCCTTCCCCCAACTCCAAGCCTCGCTTTCCGGTACCCTTCCCCCATGAACTCCAAGCCTCGCTTTCCGACACCCTTCCCCCAACTCCAAGCCTCGCTTTCCGGCACCCTTCCCCCAACTCCAAGCCTCGCTTTCCGGCACCCTTCCCCCAACTCCAAGCTTCGCTTTCCGGCACACTTCCCCCAACTCCAAGCCTCGCTTTCCGGGACCCTTCCCCCATGAACTCCAAACCTCACTTTCCGGCACCCTTCCCCCGCCGTGAACTCCAAGCCTTGCTTTCCGGCACCCTTCCCCCGCGAACTCCAAGCCTCGCTTTCCGGCACCCTTTCCCCATGAACTCCGACCAAGCCTCGCTTTCCTACACACTTCCTCCGATGATTCCAAGCCTCGCTTTCCAGTACCCTTCCTCCGAACTCCAAGCCTCGCTTTCCGGCACCCATCCTCTTTGCGGGAAGGATGTAAACCCAGTGCTTGGAATTTGCTCACTGAGTGCTTGGAATTTGCTCACTGAGTGTCGTTTCACAAATTCAGTGCTAGAGACGGTGTCAGAATACGTGCATGTCAGAGGTGTGTGTGCGTGAGTGTGATCGCCTGGAGTACGTCAACCCGGGGGTAACCGGCCGGACCACGAGAGACATGAACCGCGAAACTTACGATGCTGGCAGTAGTGTCAGTCTGTCGGCTGCCGGACCGATAAAGTGCCTCTGCTTCCGGCGGCCTGAAAACGCTTGAACAAAATGTCTGTCCGGTATGCTATTGAAATACCAGTGTAGGCTATATTTCTGTACCAGTAGGGTCTATGCAGCTATATGCAGTGAAGTCAGGATGACGAGTTTCAGTAGGGACTGGCTGGGCCACATAAATATTGGCCCACAGTTAACAAAACAACAACACAACAACAACAACAAAAACAGAGAGAGAGAGAGAGAGAGAGAGAGAGAGAGAGAGAGAGAGAGAGAGAGAGAGAGAGAGAGAGAGAGAGAGAGAGAGAGAGACAGAGACAGAGACAGAGACAGACAGAGACAGAGAGAGAGAGAGAGAGGTCTCAGTCATCATGCCACCACAATGAACTTTCACTGTCATCACTGACTTATCCGTCGCACACTGGCGCACGCGGGCTCACACTGACACATACAGTGACACGCGCGCGCACACGCGGCGGCGCGTCGCACATTTCGACCGCACTGGTCAAGTTATGAAGGCTGCGTGCACACACACGCTGACAAGTGCAAAGAGGGCAGAAACTCGACCTTTCCCTCTGAGGATAAACCGATTCAGTATTAAATTTAAGTGATTACGACATCTCAGTAGCAATAACCTATAGGCTAAGTTTCAGCCACTGCGTTTTGGCTTGTTTATTGATTAGTGTTGACATGATTTAGCTTACATGCACAACTCAGTCACTGCCATTAGCAACACGAACACAGACTTTGCTGAGTTTTCGTCAGACACTGCACTGAAATATGTATAGCCTAAATACACCGCCGGTTGCTCACGAGCGTATGTCTCTTCCGTGTAGTAAAAACCAAAACAAGAAAACAAATGTTCTTGTGAGCTTGGTTACGCTTCATGTAGTTCAGTTTGTTTGTTTATGAGCCACATCGATATGCATTAACGATTTGACACACTCATCACAGACTCACACAGCCACAAACACATTTCTCTGTCTAGATCGTCTTCCCGCCATCCCACCTCAGTCTTCGGACTGTCTACTCGGTTTTATTTGTTTTTCTTGCGCTTTAAATGAATTTCCGTTATTCTCTGGCAATAACTGATTCATCTCTTGTGTTTCTGTTCATGTAGTCTAGTTTCCGCTTAAGCAACAGGTTCATGTAGTCTAATTTTCGCTTACTGTCACTGCGGCCCTGTAACACTACAGCTCACGGCCCTACCGTAACACCGTGGTCGTGGGATACCCTACGAACACCGTGACTGTGGGCTACCCTACGAACATCGTGGCTGTGGGCTACCCTACGAACACCGTGGCTGTGGTATGGCCTAACGGCCAACACCGTGATCGTGGGCTACCCTACGAACACCGTGGCTGTGGGATACCCTACGAACACCGTGACTGTAGTATATCATAACGGCGAACACCGGGGCCGTTGGACACCCTACGAACATCGTGGCTGTGCGCTACCCTCCGAACACCGGGGCTGTGGGCTACCCTCCGAACACCGTGGCTGTGGGATACCCTCCGAACACCGTGGCTGTGGGATACCCTAACGGCGAACACCGGGGTCGTGGGATACCTTATGAACACCGTGACTGTGGGATACCCTACGAACACCGTGGTTGTGGGATACCCTAACGGCCAACACCGGGGCCATGGGATACCCTACAAACACCGTGGCTGTGGGATACCCTACGAACACCGTGGCTGTGGTATACCCTAACGGCCAACACCGTGATCGTGGGCTACCCTACGAACACCGTGACTGTGGGCTACCCTACGAACACCGTGGCTGTGGTATACCATAACGGCGAACACCGGGGCCGTGGGACACCCTACGAACATCGTGGCTGTGGGATACCCTCCGAACACCGGGGCTGTGGGCTGGCCTCCGAACACCGTGGCTGTGGGATACCCTAACGGCCAACACCGTGATCGTGGGCTACCCTACGAACACCGTGACTGTGGGCTACCCTACGAACACCGTGGCTGTGGACTACCCTCCGAACACTGTGGCTGTGAGATACCCTACGAACACCGTGGTTGTGGGATACCCTAACGGCCAACACCGGGGCCATGGGATACCCTACAAACACCGTGGCTGTGGGATACCCTACGAACATCGTGGTTGAGGGATACCCTAACGGCCAACACCGTGGTCGTGGGCTACCCTACGAACGCCGGGACTGTGGGCTATCCTACGAACGCCGTGACTGAGGGCTACCCTACGAACGCCGTGGCTGTGGTATACCCTAACGGCCAACACCGGGGCACACACACACACACACACACACACACACACACACACACACACACACACACACACACACACACACACACACACTCACAGAGCGGATGACTGCACTGAAATCCTATTACAATTTGACAATCACTGACAGCATTTAATTCAAGTACATAAAATATTAATATTGATCATAATTACACACATGATCAAAAATCCATTCTGCCATTCAACCCTTGCGGATATGTATTAGTAACAAAACTGCCCTCATGAACTTAAACAAATAAGGTCAAGAACACAAAGACATCCAGTATAATAAACCAACAACAGGACATCTTCTATCTCTCCCCCCCCCCCCCCCCCCCCACAAACATAACAAAATCTTCAAAAAGTCGAAGGTGGTTGTCTTTCATACAAAAAAGCACATTAACTATACATCATTTTTGACTAGCACATGTTATATAATATGATTCAGTCCCATAGTAAAACTATTTGGACACACTCTGGTAGATTTAAAATGACACCACTCACAATGTTGTTCCTGTCAAAGTTTGTCCTGTCCACTATGGCGCTGCTCAGACACCACTGACTGCACTTTTCACATCACAAGCATATTGTCAACTGTAGACACATGATGCCACAAAGCTTTTCAAGTGAATGAATAAAAAAAAAAAAAAAAATTCTTTACATCATGTAGCTTTGGTGCACATGTTATTACTACAATCCTGAAATTATTCCCTAAAAAGAACACATTGTGTCGTATTTGTATTGTGTTGGAGATGCTATTGCATTGCTTTGTGCTGCGTTGTATTGTACTGTGCCTGTTATACAATCCTGATTCATGCTGTACTATGTCCATCTAACCCAGTCTCATTTCTGGGGTAAGTAGGAGTCAATACCAGCTACGTGCATCTGAACACCAGTCTGAACAAGTTTGGTACATAAGGTGAGATGTTTTAGTGTGGTGCTAAAAAACAAACACCACTGATGTGGGACCAAAACCACCAGTGTGTATGTGAACACCTATCTGAACTGCTCAGGCACATACATGTTATGTCCAGATGTTTGTTATGCTGTTCTGCTTGAAAAAAAGCACCATTCATATTGGATGAACTTGGAACCACCTGCGTGAACCTGAACAAACTGACATATTTGTTGTGATGTTTGTGCTTGAAAATCAACATAATTCATGCAGGAGCAAAACCACCTGCGTGCATCTGAACATCAGTTTCAACAGCTCTTGTTACACTGTTATGTTGTGCTTGAAAATCAACATAATTCATACGGGATCAAAGCCATCTGTGTGCATCTGGACTTCAGTCTGGACGACCTTCGTACACTTGGTGAGGTGTCTTTTGAGGTGTTCCTTGCGCTTGTACCCTTGCCCGCACCCCTGGCAGACAAACTCACGTTTCTCTGCATGCACTGACGTGTGTTTCTTGAACTCTGAGCTGGAGTGAAATGCTTTGCCACACTGCTCGCACATGAAGCGAGCTGATCCTGTGTGGATATACATGTGCTTCGTCAAGTTGAATTTCTCACAGAACCTCTCCCCGCAAAATTCGCAGGTATACTGTTTGTCCGTGGCATGGTCCCTAAGCACGTGGCGCCGGAGGGTTGGAGCGCATGCAAAGCGCTGGTGGCAAAACTCACAGATGTACCTTTTGATGCCTAGATGGCGCAGGGCAATGTGGTCCTTGAGGTTGCTCTTGGAGTCCACACCCTTGCCGCAGAACTCGCAGTGGAACTTGTAGCTGCGGGTGCTGGAGTGCAGCTGCGCGATGTGACGCTGCAGGTTGCGTTTGTTGCGCAGGACTTTGTCGCAATGGACACAGGTGATGCCTATGCCCCACTTCTCCACCCGCCAGTCACGCATGATCTGCAGCTTGTGCTCCTTGTGGTGAAGCACCACACTGGCCTTGTTCGGACACCACTGCCTGCATTTTTCACACAGGTGTCCTTTCCCGTCTTCCTCTTGTCGGCTGTTGGTGTGGTACTGATAGTGGGCCTGAAGCGACTCAGCCGACTGAAAATCTCGAATGCAAATGTTGCAGAAGTTGATATGCATTTGACGGTGTTCTTTGACAGACACTGAGTCAGACAAGACAACAAGCTCTGATCGAACGAAGCACTCCAGGCAGGTGGTCACCTTGTGCTTGTTGTAGTAGTGTTTCTGAATGATGGCGTACTTGCAGACAACATCCGCCTTGCAGATCTGACAGGCGTGGAACTCCATGTCCAGAAGCACAGGGTCCTGGTTCCACAGATGTTGGTGAAGGTGTTTCTCAAAAGTCTCCATGCTGTGGAACTTCTCCCCACACTCAAAGCAGAACGGCTTCTTCTTCTTCTCGTGCTCCCCAAAGACGTGGAGGTTGAGGTCATGGCTGCTGTGGAAGTTTCTCAGGCAGCTCTTACACTGAGACACACCGTCAGAGTGGGCGTCCATCTTTGAGACATGGCAAGACAGGTTCTCTGTGGAAGAAAACTTTGCCTGACACACTGTACACTCAAATATTTGTGAGGGTTGCTCAACTGTCAAGGAAGGCTTTGGGTTGGTGAAGCTGAACCTTGTTTTGTTTTTCACCCATTCCTCAGGCTCCTGAGTTTCCAAATTTTCGTTCGCTGACATTTCTGTGACTTTTGTAGCTTTTGGCGCGGCGACTTGGCCATAATTCTCAGCTTGCAGACTATCACTCAAGCACTGGCCAGTACTGTAGTGCGGTGTATTTGCTGCTCCAAAACTGGGTAATAATTCCGTGGGTTCATTTATTGCACAGGCACTAAAGTTTGCAACTGTCCTGTTAGGTCTGTAGGCGTACAGATTTGCATCAGTGTTGGGCACTGACTCTTGCTGTGCTCCAGCCGAAATCTGTGGCACAGCTGGAACTGACGTTGGATATCCATACCCCCTGTAGTGACTGACACTGACGGCATGTGGCAGGAAGTCTTGAGATGGAGAGGGAAAGCTCACACTGACACCAGGGGGTGGAAAGTAAGCACTGGGTTGATGTTGAATATTCTCGCTCTGAGGATGTGTCCCTGTCAGCGTGACATAAGTCCCCATCATATTTGACCTTGTTAGTGCTCCATTTGCTTCACTTATGCTATTCCCTGAAGTGCCTGGCCTGCTTTCATTCATACCCCAAACATCAAACCGGTTCTCATTGCCGGCAACCAGTAGTTCAGGTCTGTGATCACTTGCAGTTAAAAGTTCATTTGTGGCCAAAACGTCTCTTCTGTTTTCACCCAAAACCTCAGTTCTGTTTTTGTTTGAAGTCAGCAGCTCAGTTCTACTTTCATTTGGTGTCAGAAGTTCAGTTTTGTTTTCATTTGTGTACAGAAGTTTGGGTCTGTTTTCTGTCAGAGTCAAAGGATCAGTTCTGTTGTCATTTGTGCTGTACGTAGTTTGAAGTTCAGAGCTGATTTTATTTGTGCTTGAATGACCAGTTCCTTGTAAATCTGTACAAACTTGTGCACCTGTGCTTGCATGATCTGAAACAATGACTTTGGGATTTTCTTGGGGAACTGGTTTGCTGTGGTTATGATCATCAGCATTTTGTGAGGAAAGAGCTGCTTTTTCAACATCCCTTTGATTGACCTCAGTTTTAACGCTTTTTTGAATGCCAACATAGCATTCTTTCAACTCTTTTTTTTCTGTTTCTGTCACTTCAAAGGTCCTTTTCACAGGCTTCCCTCCCAACCCTGGCTTTTTCACCTCACCATCGTAAATGGCGGATCTCAACTGAGACTTGGTAGCCTTGGTTCTCTTTTTAACGTAACCTGGTCTTCCACCTTTTGGGCCTCTTTTTGTATGTTTGTGGAGGGTTTCATCTCCAGTACCTTCATTGGTGGACTGCTTCACTTTTCTGCTTATTTTGGCATGGTTGTGAAGATTTTCACCCTCAGTATCAGCTTCATTTTTTGTTGGCTTGGATTTTCTGCCTCTCTGTTCTTTTTGCCTTGGATGCTCATAGTCTGCTTTATCTTCCTCAGCTGATGAAACTGATGGCAGTTTTCTTTTCTTTCTTGGCCCACCTTTCCCTTGTTTAGTGTTGCTGCTGACCCCGTCCGTGTTGCTTCTGGCATCAAAATTGCTTTGGCCTCTCTTGCTCTGCTTTCCTCTTGTTGTACTCCTAGGGAGTGTCCCAGCTCTTGTTTTGTCCTTGAAATCACTCAGCTCACTGGACGGCCCAGAGTCTGACACGTCAGCAAAGTATCTTGCTGGTGATGCCTTTCTCAGGGTTTTCCTCTGAGTGTTTCTAGCTTCACCTATTTTGCTGGTTCTCCTTCTCTTGCCAGATATTTCACCAGGTGAGATACTCGCCTCCTCATCCTGCTCAAAGTTGGTTGGAAGGTCATCAGTGAATGTCTTTTTAGTTTTCATCAACACACCAGTGTTGCTGGCAGAATACAGCTCTCCATCACTGTAGCTGCCCTGGTCACACTCAGAGGGTGGAGCTGGTGAGCTGGTTGTTGCAGGGGACAGTAGGTTAATATGACAAATCTTTATGTGCTCGTCAATGCTCACCACATGCTGGCTCACCAGTCGACAGCTGATGCAGCGCCAGTGAGTCCTGCTCACCAGAATCATCACTTTGGGATGCATGGTAATGGTGGGAATCAGCTCACCAGCACTCTTTATCAGCCTTTCAGTAATTCTCACTTCACTGCCAGCTCTGATGAACTAAGGAACATTACAAGCTGATTGACAGCTCAGCAGATTGTAAAGTGGCCAAATTTTGGTGAATATTAAATAGGCTACATCAATTTAATGACATGTATGTAAAACATGATTGTTGTAGCAAGTTATTGATTTAAATTAATTAGCATTCAGTACATGCACAGTAAAAGGTTATTCACTCATACCATCAGCATGCTCTCTGCATGACCTTAAACACAGTAGAAGCTCTTAATAGGAGCCCGGCATGATACAACTGGCACACTTATAATATCAAGTGTCCATTTAGGTGTTTGCATCACAAACATCACTCTGATCACTGCAAGGACTGACAAGCTTTACTGAAGTGCTACTCATTCATACTCAAGTGTCATTATTCTGTTTTGCCAGTTTTGCTATATCAGTGCCATCTGTGAGCTGCTGTTTCAGCTATGCTGCTGCCAGAATTGAAATGGGTTTTCATCGATGTCTGCACAACTGTCTTTCCCATTCACCAACACTGCTGTGTGACTGGAACATGTGGAGGTGGCCCAGCAACCTTGTGCTCACGGCATTTTCAGTGTTGTTCAAATCTCACACCTGAAAACAACAAACATTGTGGTCAGTAAGTCACATGTGTTAGTTATTACAAAAACAACAGCCTTTGAATAATGATTACAAAACCAACAGCTAGTAAACAACAGATTTTTTTTTTTTTTAAAGAAGAGCAGTCAGGTCTTCAGTAACTCACGCACAAAAGAAGAAATCATCACACAAGTTTTGAAAATGGATTAAAAGAAAATCAACCAATGCTTCAGTAATAGAGTGTGTGTGTGTGTGTGTGTGTGTGTGTGTGTGTGTGTGTGTGTGTGTGTGTGTGTGTGTGTGTGTGTGCGTGTGCGTGTGTGTGTTGCTGGTACTGGTAGGCCTGCTGCAAAATCATATATGCTGCTTCTTTTCTATGTGTGTGTGTGTGTGTGTGTGTGTGTGTGTGTGTGTGTGTGTGTGTGTGTGTGTGTGTGTGTGTATACATGTGTGTGTGTGTGTGTGTGTGTGTGTGTGTGTGTGTGTGTGTGTGTGTGTGTGTGTGTGTGTGTGTGTATGTGTGCATGTGAGTGTGTGTATGTTGTGTGTGTGTATGTAAAACTGAGAGAGAGAGAGAGAGAGAGAGAGAGAGAGAGAGAGAGAGAGAGAGAGAGAGAGAGAGAGAGAGAGAGAGAGAATCAGCTCTAAGAATATGAGCTGTTTGTGTCTGTCACAACTCCAGCTTTTTGTTTCTTCTTGTTGTCACTTTGAAAAAAACAAAGAAGAGGAAAATATTGTAACTTGCTGCTACAGTTACATTTAAACAGCTCTCAGTCTCAACCTGTTTCATGCTGCTCACACAAAAAAAAAAATCACAAAAAAAATCCACAAGAATGTGAAATTAGCACAAGAATGTTGCAAAACTGAAATCAGTAAAGCTGTTGTGAAAGTAAATTCAGTAACAAGTAAAGCAGCGAACATATTACTCATTTACTGTTCGAATGTCTTGGTAGATTACTAGATGGCTACTTTTGTTTTAGATATTTGGAAAACTAGGGCAAGGAGGTAGGACAATTCCAGCCCATTAAGGCATGGACACTGCTGTGACTGTTGTTCTTTCTGGATCTGTTCATGTTGGTGGCTAATTTGATTTTTACATAGCATGCATTACATGTCATGATAAAAACAAAAGGCTACCAGAACTGTATGTAGCACATGCATAAAAGTAAAACATATATATTATTATACATTCTGACATAAGAAACTGAAACAAAATGTTCTTGTTTAAATCACAGTGACACTCAGCAAATATCTTAGGATTAGAAGACACTAATAATAAAATAAAACAAATTTGTGAAAGGTTTACCATAGGCATATTGTGCATGGACCCCCATTCACTGATTCAGTTCACTGACCCAGACAGTCTCCAGGTAATGATCACCACACTCTTTGTCTCAGTCATAGCTGCCCCGGCCTGGATTACTTTCTGAAACAAGAGCAAGTTTTAAGTCACAAACAAATGCAGACACACACACACACACACACACACACACACACACACACACACACACACACACACACTGGCATGCATGTATGCACAGTACTTACACACACACACACACACACACACACACACACACACACACACACACACACACACACACACACACACAATGGGAATAAAGTTCAAAACTGTTAAAAATACACCACTGAATTTGAAAATGTGTTTGCCTTTGAGTTATGGCTGTGTCTGAGCAGATACATTGTATTGCAGATCATCATCTACACTATATCAAATACCAAGCAAATGTTCTCAGCATATGTTCCAGTGTAGGTCTGCAACACACACACACACACACACACACACACACACACACACACACACACACACACACACACACACACACATCTGTTTTGAGTGGCTAATTAAATAACCTGTCATTATTTCATTGATTTACCAGGTAAATTAAATAAACTGTCACTATTTCATCGATGCACCAGGTCCCTGACTTGGTCACTGCAACTACCGTACGTAGCGGTCCTGCATCAAAATCTTGACCAGTTGCAATCACACGATCTCTGACCTGGTTCTCAGTCCCTGAGATCAGATACCGCTCCGGGGGGTACGTCAAAGTAACCCTATAAAAGGATAATTTCTGCTAAAAACAGATGATGTAATCAGTAAAAAATTTACTTGATCTCAGTCTCAGAAACGCGAATTTCAGCTGCGATGCTTTTACAGACGATTTTCTGCTGCGAAATGTTTCCAAGGGCGCAGCCATTATCAAGGGGACACTACTCGATCCAGTTTGATGACCCCGTTTTTTTTTTAGGGAAAACAAGATGGACGAAACACCTTGACACCGTAGAGAAAGTTATTCTTTACTTTCTCATCGGCGTTTTCACTGGTAGGTAGGGTTGTGGACGGTTTATGCATTTCAGTTAAATAAGCCAGGTAACATATTTTACCCGATCATAACAACGTTCAGTTGATCGAAAGACAAAAGACATTTTTCGCGTTCAAGTGCGCTTGTTCGTGACGTCACGACCCGAATTTCTAATAATGCATTGTGTGCAATGTTGATCTGTCGGCTTTGATTTTGAGTAGAAGACGTCTTTGTCCAAACTAAGGAGAACACACCAGTTTTACTGTAAAATACTGCGTGCAAAAGATCACCTGATGCATTTTACACATCTGCATTATCAGAATAAATTGTAAGCATATCTCTCGAGGTAAAACACGCCCAAGCAGACCTATGACTGCCCATGTTTTTTTTGAGGGCGCTGTGAAACTAAAAGCGTACGTCCAAATTTAAATTCACATGAATATTTTGATTGTTTTGAATTTTGTTGTTGTTGTACCGTTGACTTGTTCACGTCTTGAGTACAAGAAATGACCAAGTTCAGTTGATGATTCATTGACTCAATGACTGCATATTTTTCTTTCCAAAATCAAAATTGTTCTTAACTGGCAGTTAAACTACTACTGGGACCGTCATGTAAACTGAGGAGCCCCACCATGCAATAAGATCACATGCACATGTTAAAGATCCTGTAGAGTGTAGTCCATGTCACTTTGTCAGAGTTTGGCAGATTTTTACATTTTTAAAAATATAATATATTGGAAAAACCAAAACAACCCAGCATGCACTCAAACTAGCAAAAGGATCATTGAAGTTGGACACAGTGACAATAGCAGCATCATGATATGGAACTATTGGAAGATATGTGGAGAATCTACGGCATGTTTACTATCAAATGAATGATAATAAGTCCAGAGGTGACATGGGCTTTCTTGATCCTGCATTTTATGATAATTGTTAACCAAACTCATACTAGTCAAAGGAACCATTATTGTTTGTTATTTCATGTTTAATGCTAGTTTTGAATTGTGTTTGTTCATGTTAAAATAAATTTATACCCATATAACCCACCTACCCCATTTTTGTTGTTGTTGTCCCATATATATATAATCAAAATGAAAGTTTGAAATTATGTGACTATAGTATGTGGGTGTCTTTCACTATGTCAGTATTTGCATTAAATGTAAAATTACTAAAAAGCAGAATGTTTTTTGTCAAATTCAGAAGATGATTTGTGTCAAAGCTTTGCTCTGATTAACACTAAAGTATGACAATCCTATTCCTAACACAAGAGATTCAGTTTGTGTGCTAAGTATGATAATATTACCCTCAATTGAGCCTGAAGATGTAAGGGATTCATATGTTGTTTAGTAATGTCATTAGTGTCAGTCACTGTGTAAGTCAGTGTTGTTGTTACACCAAAAGAAGTTTTAACTTTTGTTGTGCTGATCCTGCTGCTTTTCTGCTAACAGTAACATTAACGCATTTGTTACTAAGTTTATTTCTTATTGTAAATTATGTAATTCATGCTGTAAGTATAGGAAACATGTAAACACACACACACACACACACACACACACACACACACACACACACACACACACACACACTCCACAGCCACTGGTTTGGCTGAAAGTTTTGTGTGTTTTTAAACACAACTGATGATAAAAAATTAATAGCTTTGCAATTGCTTGCGCTGACTGTAGAGTGTTGTACAGTGTGTAAACAAACAGGCCCACTAAGGCAAGAGGTTCAATCTGACCTGTGCAGAAGATTCAGATGTTGCTTTGCACTGTCAGTGTCATTGTTCTATCACTTGTATCAATGATAGGAGGGAGCTGCTAGTACTCACAAGTTGTGCAACTGTTGTGTCTGACTTTCCTTTAAATGTAAAGTGACTCAGAATCAGGCATCCATGTGAAATGTTATCTTAACCAGGATATTATATATATATATAAAATTTAATCAACACAGTATGCGTAGAAAACAACAACCCACTACAACAGCAAGTGACCACAGCCCCTCCTCTTTCTCCCTCAGTCCCTGCCCCACCTTTTTAGATACCTAACTTTTATTTTTACTGTGCATGTGGAAATGTGAAGAGAGAGAGAGAGAGAGAGATTTCTAGAACGAAAAACTCAAAAAGAAGCATGAAAAGTCAGTTTTGATCTCATTTGATACTTTGACATACTAGTTTTTGTTAAGTAATGCTAAAAGTTGTACATCTGATTTTGATTTCTTAATCTTCATCAGTGTTTGTTTGTTGATCAGGCCAAAGTATGCTACTGTGGACAAGACATAAACATCTGGAGACCATGTTTGCAAATGAAAATGACACCATAATGGAGAAGATGTGACATGGCAGTGCATCTGGTGAGTTATTAATGATTAATTCTTGAACATTTCGTGCAAAAATTAGAAGAAATAAATAAATAAAAAGTATCAGAGATTACAAACTAACTCGTACATACTTGATTACCTGACTGCCACTGACTGTTACAGTGTTAGATACCTGTAGTCTTATTAATTTATTTTTATGTAATGCTTCATTAATCATACCACTGCCAGTGTGAGTGCACCACCTGGGTAGGAAATTTGGATTGTCTTACCTGTAGATGGAAAGCTTTAGCAACCAGAAGAACAGTGCTATAATATCATTGCTCAGTCCTACAGTACTAGTATATATGTGGTGTTTTCGTGTTGACTTATTCTGATGTATTGGTAAGTGGTATCGGTTTTTCCAGGGTATTCACTGGTTTGGAAAACTACCCAGACCGTTCCTTAGTTTCCAGCTGTCCAGTGATCTCTTAATGCAGCCTTTGAGATCTCCCAGACCTGTCTGTTGCCTTAATTCAGTGTTCACTCCAGCACCTTTTTGATTGCCCCCCTACCCCCCACCCCCCAAGCCATCTAGTCTATGAGAGAGAGAGAGAGAGAGAGAGAGAGAGAGAGAGAGAGAGAGAGATTGTGTTCCAAAAATGCTTTTCCTTTCAGTAGCTGCAGGTATATTAAGTAAAACTGTAACATGTCACATGGTATTATTGTGTAGTGATTGATTGCTATAAAAAGTATAATATAAAATGTGTGTGTGTGTGTGTGTGTGTGTGTGTGTGTGTGTGTGTGTGTGTGTGTGTGTGTATGTGTGTGTGTGTGTTTATACTGATACATGTATGTGTGCCATTCCATTTTCAGGTTATCAGTGATGCCTCTGCAGTCTACTGGTGTTGATCCTGAATGAATGACACGAGCAGAGGTCACCAGGACAAATTGGCTGTCATCACTTCTTCTGTTTTTTGCTGTGTAAATCTTAATTTTGTAATGATCTAGCTTGGTCTTGAAATACTGTATAAGTCTGTAAACAGCTTACTTGAAAATGTGTATGCCTTTTAGTTTTACTGAAATTTATACTTTTAAAAAAGCTTACTTTTGAGCATGGTTGGCGGTAGTCTTTTCAGTTTAAAGGTAAAACTTTTTATGTGGTTTGTACCAGAGTGATTTTTTCCCCTCTCCTTTTGCTAAGATGAGGAGCAATAATACTATCAAACTTTGCTGAATTTATAAACCAAGGAATGGCTACAGCTATGGCTTCCATGGTGCTTCCTGAAATAGTAATTGTGGTGAGTGGGACTCATTGGCAATGTGTGACTTGCAGACTTCACAATAAGCGCACTGTGAGCTTGGACGAACACTTGAAACAGAACCATCCCTATGCCCCAAAGCCTCGTCTGCCAGTCTCTAAAACTATGAACCCATCTCTCAGCGATGGAGAGGAATATGAGGATGTCCCTGTGGCAAAAGGAGCAGGGGGTCGACGTGCCACAAAAAAGCAAAAGCCCCTTGTGCAGGTCAGCCAGTGGCTGAAGCACCCTGACTTTGGTGACAGCAGCGATGATGTTGGGGATGTTGATAATGATGACGACAGTGATTTTGTTCCCTCAGAACTAGAGAACAAGCCTTCCAAAGCCCCAGCGAGGGTCACCAGGAGGACATTAAGGAAACAGCCCAAAAAGGACATAGTGAAGAGAGTGAGGATACGGCCGCCAAGGAAGGAAGAGCCCTCAACTGAACCGGAGCCTGGTCCTGTGACTGAACCAGGACTGGAACCTGTATCCGAGTTTGAGCTACCTACAGAACCAGAGCAGACTGAACCGGAAGATGGTGATGAAGTGTTCAAAGTGAAGGCCAAGTCTCGCCGAGGAAGACGCTCGGCAGGAGATGTGCTGACCCTTTTCAAACCCAAATTGAAAAGAGGCAGAAGGAGAGCATCTGAGCCAGTGCCTGTGGAAACTCAGATGGCCAAGAAGAGAGGCAGGCCTCCCAAACCCAAACCTCTTCCAGCAGAGGGTGAGGAACTGCCACCCAAAAGGCCCTACAGGAAAAGGATTCCGGACCCCAGTGAACTGCTTCTGAAGCTGCGCAATGTTGGCAGAAAACCCAACACCAGAAAGAGAGTGTCGGGAGATGAGAGGGGTGGGCTGAAAGACAGGTACATCAA
This sequence comes from Alviniconcha strummeri, assembly GCA_963584105.1. Lineage (NCBI taxonomy): Eukaryota > Metazoa > Mollusca > Gastropoda > Provannidae > Alviniconcha > Alviniconcha strummeri. Next base: position 9,210,396 of record OY757546.1, read on the forward strand.
GTTGGTCAGCAAAGCAAACCCTATAGTGAATGTTTCAGAACAGGGTGAGAAAGTCCAGGTAGAGTATGAAGACTCCTCTGTAGCAGACAGTAATGAAGGTGAACAAAATGTAAATGGGCTGAACGTCAACCAGGACAGCATGTCTTCCCAAGATGCTACCTCATCCTCTCAGCAGGTGGAGAAGTTCAGCAGGGAGAAGGTGCGCTGCAAGACTTGCTTGTGCTTGTTCAGCTCAGAGAAACTCTTGAAGAACCACTTGAGCAAAGTATCAGGGGAGGACGTAGTTCAGTGCATGGCCTGCGAGATGAAGTTCCATGGCCTGGTGGACCTCAACATGCATGTGTTCTGTGACCACGAGTATGAAAAGCAGCCAGTGTGCTTCCTGTGCCAGGAGGATTTCAAGAGCATGGAGAAGCTGGAGAAGCATCTGTATCAACAGCACAGAGGTGAGGCTGATCGTAGACTTACTGACACAAGGTTCCATGACTGCCGCCTCTGTCGCATGGAGCTGAACATTGACTTCCAGCTGATCAAAAACCACTACTACCGCCGGCACAAAGCCTATGTTTGCCCTGAGTGCTATGGCAAGGACGCAGAGCTGCTCTTTTACACAGACACGCATCTTTATGGTGAGCACAAGCAGATGCATGCTAAATCTCCATCTGAGTGTACGATCTGTCACATGGTGTTTCCAACGGCCAGGGAGATGAAAACGCACATGTGGACCCATGCCAATGATACCACGGAGGACGGGACGGGTGGCAAATGCAGCAAGTGTGACAAGTGGCTGCCCAACTCTGGCGCCATGCTCATGCATGAGAAGGAGCACAAGAACGAAGCCATCCGAAAGAACTATGCCCTTGAGGCCAGCATCGGCTTCCCTTGCATGAAATGCGAGCACATCTTCAGCAGCAAGAGCAATCTGAAGAAACACTCTTGTAAGGCAGACCCCAACCGCACCTTCTACTTCCACTGCGAGTACTGCGCTCATGGCTGCAACACCAAGGAGCAGCTGCGGGACCACATTGCTCTGCATCACCTGGGCATCAAACGCTATGCGTGTGACTACTGTGACCAGCGGTTTGTGTGTGCTCCAACGCTGAGGCGTCATGTGCGACGTGTCCACACTAAAGAAAAACCATACGAATGTCACCTGTGCAAGGAGAGGTTTTATGAACGCAACCTCATGCTCAGACACGTCTCCAAGCACACGGGCATTGCCAGTTTCATGTGCGAGTTCTGTGGCAAGGGCTTCCATACCAAGTTTGATCTCAAAAAGCACGTGGAGAACCACACGGATACTCGTGACTTTGTGTGCCCCAACTGCGGTTTGGACTACAAGCGAAGTTACCACCTGAAAAGGCACCTGGAGAAAGGCTGCAAAAAGAAATTTGTTCACAATCCCTTGGACGAAAACATTCCATCTGTTGTCTCTGAAGTGCCACTGGCTGCTAGGGAAGATGCTGATGAAATGGTTTACATGGATCTTGCCGAGGATGACATTGATATGGATAATGACGATGATGATGACGATGATGATGATGCAGATATGGATAATTACAATGATGAAAGCTCAGGGCCAGACTATGTTGATGAAGCAGATGGTGATGATGTGGTAATTTAGTTTGTGTGTGTGTGTGTGTGTGTGTGTGTGTGTGTGTGTGTGTGTGTGTGTGTGTGTGTGTGTGTGTGTGTCTGTGTGCATGAGTGCATGCAGTTGTGTGTGTGTGTGTGTGTGTGTGTGTGTGTGTGTGTGTGTGTGTGTGTGTGCATGCGCGTGTGTACTATTAATCTGAACTGCAAATTTCCATATGACCATATTACACTCATCACTGAAAACTCAATTTTTGCAATAATGAAAACTGCTGTTGGTAATAGAGGCCATTTGGTTCTATCTAATTTTTTTGATGTAATGTATGTGTGAAAATATACAGACTTGTAAATTTTAGGTAATTTAAAAATTCCTTGCTATGTATTCAGAAGTGTTGCTATAATATATATTTGTAGATGCAAACACATACAATATAAAATTAATATACATCATATTATCATGTGTAATCTGCGTCCTGAGCTGTGTATCAGTTCTGTACATCTGTATTTCCCTTGCCTCTATTGAGGGGTGACAGAAGCTGAAATTCTGGCAAACTGGGTTGGATCCCGACAGTTCCAAACTGGGGGGGGGGGGGGGGGAGTAAAAAAAAAAGTAAAAGAAAACAAGAATCCTAAGTGAGGGTCAGGGAAATCAATAAGGTGAGAGTTAGTATGTTTGTTTGTCAAAACAGTTGGGAATTTTACAGATTCTTCTCTGCTTTTGAGCTGTTAGGAATCTTTTATGTGTACATGCTAGTGACAAGAGGATGTCAGTTTGTGCATTTGTCATCTTGTAGACCGTGTGTGTGGTGTGTGTGTTTGTGTGTGTGTGTGTGTGTGTGTGCAGGAGTGCGTGCGTGCATGTGTGTATAATTATGATGTGGGAGACATAAGTTTAGGTTTGCAAACACAAAAAGTTTTTTCTTCTTTCTGTTCTATATTGAATGTAAGTTGTCAGTGCTTTACTCTTTGGGTAGTGAAAGTGGCACTGGTAAAGTGTCACTTTACTTTTCAGCAGACTAAAACAAGCTGTACTTTAAAAATATTACAGTTATATTGCCCATTGTATTTGATTAATTCAAATGAGATCCCCTTTTCTGTTGACACTAACTGATTTTCACCACAGCTGGTACAAGACCCACAACTTACATTATAAGATGTGTTGATTGGATGTAGACCTGTGCTTGAGTGCCCAGCTTGTTTTGAGCAAACATGCATAACAACGCTGATTTTGTGTGCTTCCACTGCTGTTCATTCAGTGCATGTGTGGGATTTCATTTGTATAAAGATGAAGACCTCCTCTGTTGTACCAGATATGTGCTCTATTTTCTTACCTTTCTAGCTTGTATTAAGTTATAGTCTGTTGTATTTAGTGGTACCAAAGACCTTTTTTTTCTTCTTGTGGTAGTTTTCCATCCAGACACATTAATTGTATGCTTAGAAAAGAAGATAACAAATCAAATGACATTGGTACTGGAATGAATAAGTTCGTGTTAATACAAATAAAATAAATTGTATTTGTTATTATCATGTCTCATAACAAGTGCTATATATAATGCCATTTATGGCAAGCATAAGACACTGCCAACATTGTCCAGGAAAGAGAGACAGTACCCGGAATTGTACAGGCCTTATGAGGGCAAATGTAGATCAGCAACTGCTCCTGCTTTTGTGCAGCGAGCTTGGTCCAGCCAGCTGACTAGGACTGGCAGCACCATCAGAATACACATTTAGCATCGTTAACCCATTCTCTGACTAGGACTGGCAGCACCATCAGAATGCACGTTTAGCATCGTTAACCCATTTTCTGCCAGGAGGACATCACATGATGTCCCCAGCAAAGTGCTTTCACCTGCTACTTCCAGCTTGAATTCCACCTTTAAGTGTGGAGTCTTAATCAGGATTTTCAAAATTAGCAGGTTTATTTAGCTTTAATTATGACCTTCCTTTTAGACCATACCCGACAGGAAACTGCTCCAAGGATACAAGGTCTATGGCAGGGAAAGGGTTAACAGTGACACATTTTATTCAACAGGAAGAGGAAATTGAAATAAAAAGATTTTTGCTCCTTTGATTTTACATTCAATCTGTAAACTAATTTTGTTTTGAACTTCTCCTTTGATTTTACTTTCAATAACCAAACATATTTTGTTTTGAACTGTTCTTTTGATTTTACATTCAGTTTCTAAACTTGTTTTGTTTTGAACTGCTCTTTTGATTTTACATTTAATCGTATAGTTTTGAACTGCTCTTTTGATTTTACATTTAATCATACAGTTTTGAACTGCTCCTTTGATTTTACAGTCAGCAACTAAGCTTATTTCCATTGTAAGGGTTAGCTGGACTAACAGTGAATAGCTTGCCTGTGCTGTACACACTGGCCAGCTGTGACACTTTACAATGTTAATCAGTGGGGCATTTAGAACTTAAATTCAGGGTGTTAAGTGTTTATTTTACCTCTTCTACCTGTTGGAGAAAGGCTGGCTGTCCTGGACAAATCACATTTCTTCCAGCAAAATTTGGTCTTTTAAAGTAGTTTGTTGTAATTGAGTAATTTTACCGTAAGGTGTTTGTTTGTTACAGGAGGTTCCACAGAATGTTTGGTTAAACCTGTGTTTTTGTGTGGGTGTGTGCTTTGCACAACATGCAAACCTTTGTCATGAACAAAAGCAAAGTTTTTGATCTTGCTTTTAATTTTTAAAAGATCTTTTACGTAATTATGTCAATTCTTCTCTTCTGGCACATGCTCCTAGTTTAGCTCATGTGTGTGTGTGTGGGTATTGATGTTTGTATTTTATATAATTTTATATACACCTAAATAAAGCAACCCTTTTATGCTTTATTTCTTTGTTCATTTGAAGGGTACCTGTGCTTTATTTCTTTGTCCATTTAAAGGGTATTCCTCACTTAAAGTTGTGGTCAGGGTGCACAGACTAGGTCTCATCCACCATGACTGTAGAAGTAGACTGTGAAGGCAATAAATACTTAGCAAACTTTGATGGAATGTTGTGCTGTGTTTTTTGAATGTACAGAATGTATCAGATCTTAAGCCTTCCCCTCCTCCTTTTCAACATTTTTCATTGAGATAGCTTTTAGACATTAGACATTATTTCATGTTTCTTTTAGACCAGACTGTACATGCACAGAAACACAGAGCAGGTTTGGTGGTGCTCAAATATGCCACAGGTCTTTGAGAGTTTTGTTTTGTTGTTATTCTCCTTGATCTGTGTTTCTAAATTAATACAAATGATTTTCAGATATGAATAAATCAGTCTATGTCAAGTGAATACAACACAAATATATTGTCCAAAATGATGTGCATTGACTGAGGTCCTATGAGAGACCCATAAAGAATAATAATGATAATAGTAACTTACATTTATGAAGTGTCTTTTTCTCCCCAAGAGCTCACAGCTCTTTGCAGTTGCAAACAACATTTACAACTAGAACAATACATACAAGTGCTGCAGATTCATGCTTATAATTTTAACCTGCTCATCTCTCTCTCTCTCTCTCTTTCTCTCTCTCTCATTCACACACACTCACACACACACACACACACACACACACACACACACACACACACACACACACACACACACACACACACACACACACACACATGCACCCCACCCACCCCCACACACATACACAGCAGTTAGTGTCATGCTGGGAAAAGTTGGTTTGAGTTTATTTTTGAATCTGTTGACAAATCCATTGAGGAATCTTGAGGTTTGAACATTGAACACAATAGAGAAAAACATGCCTGGGTCATTTACAAGTGACACTGCACATTCATTTAGGTACAGAACCAAACCTCTACCATTCACATTTACAACAACAACAACAACATCCAAAAGAAACAGAGATTACAACTACACAAAAATCAAATATTAATCATCTTTTTTATGTACACAATGCATAAAAAAATTGACCTGTATGGTAGAATAATGCAAATCTGGGATGTGCAGCTGTTAAATATGAATTTGGCATGGCTGAAAATGACATGTAGAAAAATTTCTTCCCCTGTCCTCCTGTCTATGAAAACTAACAAATAGGCTGCAGTGTGTATGAAATTCACCAGTGCCAGTACCTTAAAGAGGGTTTCATGAAGCAATCCATAACAACAACAGAAAAAACAACAACACACTCTTCATTTTGTTTAATTTCCTGTAGGCCTAAACACTTCTGCAGACACATTCTCCATTAACTCTTTGAAATCTCAGAAAAAAGGAACGCTGCGAATTGTGTGATCACAGCATTTTCACCATTGCCATGTCATTTGATACTCACTATTGGCAATGGTGCACTGATGTGCACATCCACTTGCTCCCAAAGCTCCCAATGAGTTAATGCCATATATACTGTGTGTGCTAGCTATACTTGAACTTTACTTAAAATTCAAGAAGTAGCTTGCACAGTCCCTAGTTGAAGTGTTGATTTTGGTCTCTTCTACTTGTTAGACAAAGCATATTTTAAGAACACTAGCTCCTTTAAGGTACAGTCCCAAGTTAAAGTGTTTATTTTGGTCTCTTCTACTTGGACAAAACATGTTTTGAGAACACTTGCTCTGTTAGTTAAAGTTAGTTAAAATCCCTAGTTTACTGTACTAGTTTAAGTGTTGATTCTGATCTCTTCTGCTTGTTAGACAAAACATGTTTTGAGAACACTTGCTCTGTTGAAGTACAGTCCCTAGTTAAAGTGTTTATTTTGGTCTTCTACTTAGACAAAACATGTTTTGAGAACACTTGCTCCTTTATAGCACAGTCCCTAGTTAAAGTGTTTATTTTGGCTTCTTCTACTTGTTGGATGAGAAAAAAACCCAACATGTTTTGAGGATAGTTCCTGTATGGGCAGAGTTTAGGTCTGTGCAGAACTGAAGCGTAAGAGAAGATCATATAACATTTGTGCATATTCTCTCACTCGTAAATTTAACAAGCTACATGTTTGCATAGAATGACGAAGAAATCACTCATGCATGCTTGTACATAATGTGCCAACATGTATTATGTATTTATGTATTGTGATCAACATCTGTACAGTGTATGAGAGTACATAGCATGAAAATAATGTTACTTATGACTTTGAACATGTACAAAACCATTAAACACCACCCATGTACCTAAGTAATATATACATGCATACACATGTGAACACTATTAAAAAATAAAAAATAAAAAATGAGAAGAAGAAGAAGAAGAATCTCATACAAAGTTGACTGATAACATTCTGAAACAAGATCACAACACAGAAAGGAAGGAAAAGAATGCTTATTTTAAGTGGACAATATAAAACCTGGACAAATGTTCAGGGTAAGCCCCTTTTTTATGCAAGTAACAGACAGCTAATACACTGGCCCACATTGACAGGAGTGGAAATGTTTTGGGGAGAACCAAAGAGAAAGCCAATTAGACCAAATTTCATTCCTATCATCAGTTGTCAGTGTATTGTCAGTGTGTTTGTTGCTTGAAAAATGGGTTCACCCTGGAAATTTGTGTATGTTTTGTATCATGCGATTAAAATAAGCGTTCTTTTCAATCTTCTGTACGTTTGGATCTCATGTAATGTGCAACCATGTTGACATTTCCATGCACCTGACTCACTGGCTAAGCTACCTGTACTGTATGGCATTGGCTTGTAAGCAATTTATGCAGAGCCATGCTACAAATGCATGAACAGCAGAACCGCTCCCCCCCCCTTTTAAGTCCACCCTAAAGATTGCAAGCAAAAGTGGTATTATACGAGAGGTGGGCGGATTCAGGCAGATAAATCTAAGAAAGGAAATGTTTTAGAAACATGGTCTAACAGGTGGGATAACTCCTCGCCAAAGATTTCAGAAACATGGTCTAAAAGGTTGGGTGACTCCTCACCAAAGGTTTCAGAAACATGGTCTAAAATGTGAGATGACTCCTCACCAAAAGTTTCAGAAACATGGTCTAAAAGGCTGGGTGACTCCTCACCAAAAGTTTCAGAAACATGGTCTAAAAGGCTGGGTGACTCCTCACCAAAGGTTTCGGGTGACTCCTCACCAAAGGTTTCAGAAATGTGGTCTAAAAGGTGGGGTGACTCCTCACCAAAGGTTTCAGAAACATGGTCTAAAAGGTGGGGTGACTCCTCACCAAGGTGGTTGTTCATCAGAGGTTCCACTCTATGACAGAGAGGGTGTGGCAGGGTGGCTAGAACACACTAGAGTTGGGACTGAGAGGTCACAGGTTTGACTCCTGTATAAGCAGTAACGCTGTCCTCCCTCACTAGAGTCTCCATGTGGTGGCATCAATGTCCATAGTCCTTTGGATGAAATGGGCAACCAAGGTCCTGTGCACGCTGAGCATCTCTTTCTGGCATGTTCCTCCAAACTGCCAGAATTGGTTATACCACTGAATGGGCGCTCTTTATCTCTGCGCAGCTTTCCATTGATGCTGTCATTGCACTCCAAAAGGTTTGGGTACTGATAAGACTGTGGAAGCAACATGGTGTCCAAACATGCACATAAACATGAGGATCACCTGCCCTGGGTAAAGAGAGAGAGAGAGAGAGAGAGAGAGAGAGAGAGAGAGAGAGAGAGAGAGAGAGAGAGAGAGAGAGAGAGAGGAGAAGAGTTCCATTTCAATTCAAACAATTCTGGTTTTAGTTGTGCTGGCGTAAGCAACATGGGTGGTTATGAAAGAAATGCCTGATATAATCTGAGTTGTCTGTTGCAAACTTAGTGCCATTTGAGCAGCAAGGAAAAAGTGTTGGTTAGCTGACAGTTTTCTGAGACATATGGTGTAATCAGTTGAGGCAATGCTTGGAGAAAGGATGTTGTAAACCAGTGCTTGGAATTTGGGTCCTGTGTTGTCATGCTGCTTCCCCTGTCTGTAGTCTCTGTGTGATGTATCCAGCACAGATGAGACATACAACCCAGGTGCTGTGCTTTTCAAGCAGTATCACTGGTCTCCATCAAAAGAGTGTTCATGTGATGGATCCAGCATCTAGTCCTTTGCATAAGATAGACAGCCAGGGTCCTATGCTGTACAAGCAGGAGCACAGTTTTTCTCCCTTCTCTCCGGAGTCTGTGTGATGGATCCAGCATCTATTAATTCCAATGAGATGGGCAACCAAGGTCCTGTGGTGTACAAGCAGTTGCACTGTTCCCCATCTCTTGGTGTTTTTGTGTGATGGATCCAGCATCTAGTCCTTCAGGTGAGATGGACCAGACAGGACCTGTGATGTACATACAGTGTATGCCTCATCTCTGGAGTCTTCATGTGATGGATCCAGCATCTAGTCCATCAGACAAGACAGAAAACTGAGAACCTGTGCTGTACAAGCAGTAACACTGTGTCTCCTCTCTGGAGTCTCTGTGTGATGGATCTGTCTTCTGAGTTAGACAGCTGAGGTCATGCACTGTACAAACAATAACATTGTACCCCATATATGGAGTCTGTGTGTGCTGGGTACAGTGTCTAGTCCTGTGGATGAGACAGAGAAGGGGGTCCTGTGTACAGCAGGTGTGTGCATGTGCATGTTAAAGATCCAGTGGAAGCCAAGAGAATGCTGCCTGTGCAGAACTGAATACAAACTCCACCAGTGTGGGGAAAAGTAGTAGAATGTGTATTGTTTGTTGCTGCTGCTGTTTTTTCGTTCTCTTGATGAAAATGACCTGAATGAGGAATTCTACCTTGTATGAATACAAAACCCACAGTAGCAATGGTAAATATCATGCTCTAGGCCTCGTCTGATTGAAAAATTGTTTCTGTAACCAGACAGCCTCCACATCGGTTTCAGAACACATTGAATTATGCGCGACTGTTTTCTACTGGCTTGATTTTTGTCATATCTGTATTCATACAAATGGAATCTCACCTTAACTTTCCCACTGGGACAATCAGGTGTTTACGAGGTTGGTCATCATGAACAGATTATAACATGTACAATCCAGTAAAAGTCTCAACAAATAATTAACAATTTAGTACATTTTAACACAGGCAGTACCACTTCAAACGCTATAACCATAACATGTAATTAAGCCTGTACAACATATACATGTCATTTTTAGACTCAACATCCAGTAGAATGAAGTAAATACCGTTTTGCTTGTTTGTGTGCATATGAATGCAGTGAATGAACTCTTTAAAAAAAGAAGAAAAAAAAAAAGAAGATGGTTTGGCCAAGACTATCATGCAGTCATCACATAAGTTTTAAAGATCATTGCAGGAACATATGTCATTTGGTGATCATCACTGAATTTTAGGGAGATCAAATACTCGTGGACTTTAGGAAATTGCAGTGATAAATGTTCAATGGATGGTTGATGTTTTTGGTTGATCCTATGTTAGCTCAACAAACAGTTAACATATAAAATGCTGGGATCTTGCATAAGCACACCTCTTATTTGCATTGAAACTGCCAGTAATGGTGGCCCTACAACTGGAGATCCCAACGGTCTGTCTGGCCTTTTCAGGTAGGTATTGCTTGATTTGACTGGCACACAGATCCCAACGGTCTGTCTGGCCTTTTCAGGTAGGTATTGCTTGATTTGACTGGCACACAGATCCCAACGGTCTGTCTGGCCTTTTCAGGTAGGCATTGCTTGATTTGACTGGCACACAGATCCCAACGGTCTGTCTGGCCTTTTCAGGCAGGTATTGCTTGATTTGACTGG
>OY757546.1:9229554-9237054 GCA_963584105.1 Alviniconcha strummeri
GGGTTCAGGACCGATGGGCTGTGCAGGTCATCGGAAAGAACGTCGGCACACCAAGGACGTGACCTTCACAGCTGACTGTGGCGTTAAATGCCAAATACTGACTAGCCACTGACATCTCTCAGTTTCCGGGGCCGAGAGTCAGCCGGACAAATCCGATTGAGTGACAGACTGGCTTGTTTTTCACCCCGATAACTCATCGGTTGTACAGCAGACTAAGCCGTATCCGTCGTCACTCGGGCTATATGAGCTGTGCTTTCTGTGAAGGAGAATGATGATTTCCGGTACAGCTTGTGCTCTTTGCCGAGGCCAGTGACCTTGTTTCCGGGGTTGACGTATACGTACTTGATGGCCAGGGAGAATTTCTGCAGAAAGTGATCGCAGTAGATGCAAAATCGATCGATTTAACTGCATAACCCAGTTTGTTTTGAACCGCTGAGAAAAAAGCTTTAGGTTTCCTTTCCGGCAAGTATTTCTGTGTCAAACAGAGGAGCCATTCTGGCAAGTACTTCTGTGTCAAACACTCTGTCAAACACTCTGACACACCAATACTTGCCGGGAAAGAGTTTAGGACTAATTTTGCAGGATAATTCGACGAAACACATATGATAATGATTATTTGATTTGAGAACCGGGTGTGGGCTTCCTGACACTTTACCCAAAATATCATAAACGAGCAGAAGATTTGCCCCCTCCCTCTCCCGCCCACCTCCACCTCCCTCACCCCCCCCTTGCTCTTGATATGACCTACCCGGATGACAAGGCATTAAACCAATTATCTACCCCCCTCCCTCAACTCCCAAACACACACTGGCACACCGCCGCGTACAAAACCTGGCCATGGCCAGCCCCCAGCCCCAGTCTTCATTTTCATTTTCGGCACGGCATCCATTTGGTAGGAGTTTGTTCTCTCCGTCCCTGTAACACCCTCGACACTGCCAAATCCCTCGGCTGTGCAGATTGTCACATCAGAGGCGCGAGGCGGAGGGAGCGTTACAGAAAGGGGCAGCAGAACGTGGCTCTGTCACCAGCTTGTCAGACAGGCATACGTGTCCATTCCGTCGGCATAAACACCGTAATAAAACGCCGCTTCGTCTGCACTCGGGCCATACACGCACACCGGCGACAAACAGGGGCTGAAATTACTGTGTCACATGCAAACTTCGTGATAATCATGACAATTGCAATAAATCCAGTGCTAGCCTAACCTTACACGCAAAATCCTATGGGTGAAACAAAACAGAATGGACAAACTTACAAACGCGCCATTGCACCAACCATCGCATGGGCTGGCTGTCGGTCAAAAACTAATTACCTTTAAAACGTTCTTACAGGTTATCTGCAGTATTGGGGAAATGGAGTGTACTTCTTTTGATCTGTTTTGTCCGTGGTGGTTGTCTCCCGATCTGGTTGCGATGAAACTGAAACTTTCTAAGCCACGGGAAAATCTCAACAGACACACGGGAAAAATTTCACTCTCAGTCCCGGACTATTCCCCGAAATAAACAGAACTTGTTGAAGCGAAAACCTCTCAGTCGCCAACCCTATATACACCCACGACGCCACCCGTACCAGAAAAACAGAAGAAGAAGAAGAAGAAGGAGAGAGAGAGAGAGAGAGAGAGAGAGAGAGAGAGAGAGAGAGAGAGAGAGAGAGAGAGAGAGAGAGAGAGAGAGAGAGAGAGTTTTTAAAATGGTAGCTTATCCAGACAGAGATTTACAAATCGAACGCGCCTCTCCAAATCGGAAAACAGCTTTTCCCAGCTGTGAGCCCAGCGAGATGAAAGTGGGCCCTTTGCTCGTTCCACCTGCTGTCATCACCGTCTACATTTCCCACACCGCCCCTCGCCAGGTGCTCTCTGCTTCCTCTCGGAAACCAGTCTGATGCGTGCCACGTGCTCGCTCCCCCCCTACTCCTGCGGAGGAGGAGGAGGAACAGGAGAGGGTGGAGGGGACGAGGAGAAGCCGAGCTGGAGGAGTAACGGAGTTGCCTAAGCGGGGACAGAATCTCCTAAGAAATAAAGGCAAAAGTAATTAAACCTAGTGCATCGAGCAGAGAAAATGTAAAAATAAAACATATATAAAAAGTAGAAAAAAGTAAGCGTCGCGAGGCACCTTAAAATAAATCAAAGTTTATTTGAGATTGCAAGGTTAAGATTGCAAGGTTGGCAACTTTCGCCAGTCATAGCACCATTCCGCGTTGCACGCACTCCACGCGAGGCCTTGACTGAGTCAGCGCGTCATGACCTGAAAATACCTGCGTGTAGGCTTGTTTACGCTTCAGTATGGATAGCAAAAGGCGCCATTATTCTTGTTTGCTTTTGTGTACTGTAAGAACTCGCATAAAATCGCAACAAATCAAAGATTCCTTTTTTTCTTTATGTGTGTAAACATAAAAGTTGTTTAAAAGCACAGGATGTGCTATTTTCTCTTCCATAATCACACAGCATCCACCTTGACGGGAATAGCTTTGATACTCGTATCCGGCCCTCCTTCTTGGAATCATCATTCCGTTTTGTTGTTGCTGTTGTTGTTTCTTTCCTTTGGTCTTTGTTCAAGTTAGGCATTGTTTTAGAGCCAATCTTCTTTCTGCCTAGCTAGTAGTTCTACCGCCTGAAAATAGTTATTAAAATCACCTGCGCTAGTGCAGTTTCTCTCCCCCCCCCCCCCCCCCAGCGGACTTCAGTTTATCATTGTTGTTGCCTTGTTTTCGAAAGAAGATGCATGATGCAACTGACAGTAATAGTTGATTTTGGGGTTCACTGGTCAATGTCTTGTCTGCAAACAGTTCTGAATGCTTAGCTTGGCAATGCAATCATCCAACCTGCTGGAAAGTTCAGTAATACCGCTAGAGATCTGAGAAATGGTGGGTTCTGAAAACGAGCGAACAAAAAAGAATAAGAAAATTTACCATGAGACAAGTTTCCGTCGTGTTTTCCAACTGTGGGGTCCAAAGCAAGAGACAGTGCGAAAACCATGAGTCTTGCGTTTGTATTGTTGGATTTTCAGCATGCGTGTGTTAGAAAAAGAGCGTAGTGTACAAGACGGAGTGTAGACATGTAGCAGTTCAGAGAGGTAAGCAGGACCAGAACCATTTATAGCATTGAAACACGTACACGCGCCTTAGTATGTTTTCGAATGGGAAGCCAAAGCAGCTTGTCTGTTTTTCAGGAGAGGTACACTTGTAGAGTGGTGGTGACAGGAATGAAGCATACAAATAGCAGCAAAGCTACTGCTTGTTAATATCAACACTGAAACATCAAAAGAGTACGCTTCAGGTGCGAAGGTCGCAGACCTAGCAGCAAATTTAGACTACATACCACCTTCACTTTTAGTTTTTGAGTTTTTTGTTGTTGCTGTTGCAGGGGAAGAAAGAACTTGAAGTCAAAATAGCTTGTCTGTATAATTTAAGGCTCTATTGCAAGCAGCAAGGCCAAAGATCCTCATCTCACCCCTTCAGACTGGACTTGGTGTTGCACTGCACCACTTGACTGGTTCCAGGTACCGCGTTGAATACTTGCATAGACCGGAGTTTTCTTCATCTTACAGTGGGGTCATGCCTTTCTTTAACTATTTGCTGCACTCGGTCAAGGAACAGAGCTGGCCGGCAGCCGACCAAACGGCTGGTCTCAGTTCATCGGCAACAACATGGATCACCAGGTCAGAACAATAGATGATGCTGGGACATTCCATGGGATGGGCATTCAGAACACTGGATGGTGCTGGGACATTCCATAGGATGGGAATTATCGGTGCGGCCACTCCTAGCACAAAACAGCGAAAAGCCATACGCCGAGAGGTAATTGCAACACTAGAGACAATGTCGTGCACCATGGGCAAAGTCTTTATATGTTGTTTTGATGCTTCAGTCGTCGATCTGTCCTTGGCTTACGAGGCGGTGCTGCAGAACTTCACTGCTGAGGATAAAAGCAAGATACTCTACATTCCTTGGAAGGTGTCCTGGCCCTTATCCAGGCTGGTCTCGGATGATGCAGAATGTGTGCGACGGGATATATCCTGGTCAGAGTACTTTCCTTTCCTACCCATGATAGATACGGACCCAACCAACATGAGCTGCATATTTCTAAACTCCTCTCTGGCACTACGCTATGGAGCCACACCAGTTCTCATCTTTGACCAGCCCTGTGGTGGAAAGCCACGGAGGTCGTTGACAATGAGCCACCTGACTGTGTCCCACGGTCCATCGTCCTACGGGTTGGGGGATTTCACATAGAAATGAGCTTTCTTGTCTGCACGGGACGACTGGCGGCAGGATCGGGCCTTCAACAATTGCTGGAAGTGGTCTTTGCTCAGAATTCTGTCACACACATGCTGACTGGCAAGGCCATCGCTAGAGCAGTTCGAGGACATTTTCTTGCAGATGCTGTCCTTAATGCTGAACTCTATAGAGCGCGAGTAGCCACTAAGTGTAAAACGTATCGCTCCGTACAGACTGATTATGCGAGTGTATGATGCAAAAACAGTGCAATGCTTATAATCTCCAGGATTCTCCGACTTGTACTGCGTCAAATCATGATTTAGGTATTAGTTTTACACAGGGTATGTTCCAAGCTTTCCAACGAGGTGCTACATGTCCATCTTTGGAACACTTTGGGCAAAACAAAACAACCTGGTAATCTGATTACGTCATAACGGGGGAAACAAACACCTTGCGACACCCCTATCAGTGTACTTTTTGGATATGTCGGTAATGGACCTTTTCGCAATATACTTCACACAAAATCATTACTTTTGCTTTTATTTCTTTACTTTGGCTTTTTATTTCGTTCCCAGTTTAGACAAGAGGCGAATATTTGGGTGCCCACTGAGGGTGGGAACCCCAGAGAACCTGCTGTCAGTGGCCACCCAGGGGGGTGTCAGTAACTGTGGTCTCTAAAAACGGGTGCTTCAATCATCAGCCGTTTAATGTCAGGGGTTTGCAAACGGTCTGGTTTTGATAAAGTGGCCTTATAAACTTAAGGCGGTCTCTCATTAGGGGGATCACCCACAGTCAGGTTTGGTGCGGTACCCACACAACGCCTACGGAGTAGGAAGGAGGAGGCTGGCTGGTTTTGCCAATCACCGTGTAACTTGGGCTTTCCCAGGGATAACGTGGCAGCACTGTCATACAACATAAGGGTGGAATATACTTTGCGATAATTACTAGGGCGTCTACATACACTCTGGGATAAATATCCTTGTCTGTTTCCTGCGTTTTTATTATTTTGGGACCTCTTCGACTGAAACGTGACCTGATATCGCTGACTACCGCCCATGCATAAACCATTATTAGCTAATAGTTCTGTGACCAAAAAAGAGGAGCTTTGTGTGTCTCTTTTACGCTCGTACCTTCTTCAGCGGCATAATTTTCTTTCAGGTTTGACTGTTTCACAAATTGTTGGAGTCATCCGTGAACTTTTTCAGCGTTGACCGTCATGCTCAGCGACGAGAAGCGCACAAATATGGTTGAGAGAGGATATTTGAATTAATTTATGTTCCTGTGAGAACAGCGTGTAATGGACGGACGGACGGATAGCTGAATGGAAGGCTGACTGGATACAGGCATGGAGGGAAAGAGACCTCGGGGGTAAAATAAGAGTGGATCACGTGAAATGTTTTGTTTATCAACGGGTCAGTCCATCGATTCTTGATTCGTAACATTTATTGTCTGCTCAGCTGTGACAGTCATGCAGATCAAGTCGAAACACGCCACCGAACAACAAGTAAAAGTCTCATTCACTGTTCAAATCACCTGTTTCTGCTTCAACAGGACTGGGAAAAATGAAATCGAATGAACCACAGGCATGAATAAAAAAATAATAAAATAAAATAAATAGAACGACAGAATTTCTGGCGGCGGGCAAAACCTGCAAAGCTATGATTCTGACCTGCTGCAAATTCCTGACCACAGCGGATCGCTTAATTCTTTCAATTCTAGCCTAAACAAAGCACTGGAAAGGTGCTCATAAAATAGGGATGGTCCTACGCAACGTGTTCTTTTGGATGGAAATACCTTTTGTTGATCGCTTTTATATTGGGCATCAAGGCAGGGTTGTTAACTTCCTTGACTTTTGCCCGGCATCGCTTAAGTCCCTTTTACTTCCGGTGCGTACTTTCTTCACAATGAGAAGGCGGTGACAGTGAATTTGCGAATTTTACACTGCCAACTTTAAAGGCGTTTTTTGAGGCTCGTAGTCATAATGTGTCTGGCAATAAGCAATAACTTGTTGCTCGTGCTATAGGATGCCCCAAAACGCATTTTTTTCTACGAACTCGGGATCTTCTGGTCAGCCAAAAAACGACGCAAAGACAAAAAATTTCCACCCTCCATCCTTTTTCCACGGTTCGCGATTCTAGGTTCAACTTCCACTGTTATACACAGCGTGAAGCAACGCCTACTCAGAAATCGGCCCGGAAGTGCGCTGCGACCTCTCGCGACTTCTTGCGCGAAAGATTACAAAGCGCATTCACTTTAGCAAAACAGCTTCGCTGAATCGCCCAATAGCGCTATTGTCCGCTCTCGAGCAGACTCATTGCGCTCTTGTCGCATGATTCTAAACGAGTGACTGTAGCTTTTCATAGCGCGTTTTTGAATATCCACCCAACAGCGCGGTTTGGTTGTTACAGGGCTGGTGCCGCTTGAAACTGCTGCCGTCTCGGCGCTTTCTGTATACACCATACAATCATGCACCACGTCGTGCCACTTCATGCAAAGCCACATACGTAAGGTGCATGCGTGTTTGGCTGCAGCCTCCTCATATGACAAAATAATATGAAGGAAAGGTATCAAGAGAAGTGACCTTGAGAAAGGGGTGGTAGGTTCAATCTGCATGGAAATACAAAGGTTAAAGGTTACACGAAAAAGGTTCTCCTTTATTAGGAGGTCCTTTCTAAGGGTGGTCCTTTGTTAAGGAGTCCTTTGCTAAGGGTGGTCTTTTGTCAAGAGGTCCTTTGCTAAGCGTGGTCCTTTCTTAAGGGGTCCTTTGCTAAGTGTGGTCCTTGTTAAGGGCTAGGGGTGCTTTGCTAAGGGCGATCTTTAATTAAGGCATGAAAATATGAAAGAAAGCACTGACAGAAAAGTGTGAAACTGAAGTGGGAGTTACCTCATCAGGGATTCCACTAGTGTTGCCTGGTATGGCAGAGGATCGTCAGTTAAATGACTGTTGATTGATTGATTGATTAACTGACTGACTGATTGACTGGTTGTACAGCTAGACTTACCCTGATTTCGGGCCCCGCAGAACTGTCCCTGATGCTGTTTGCTGAGAAGAGCAGAGCGACGATATACTCTGTGAGGTAGATGATGGCGTAATTTGTGGTGGTTTTCTGATTGGTCCCCTTGGTGGCGGAAGTCGTGGTCGGGGATCACGTGATCCACTATAGGCTCGATGATGTAATCCTCTCCAGCCGTTCGGATAATACCTTTCTGGAGAAACAAACACCAGGGCAAGACTGATCGACATCCTTGTTCACACACACACACACACACACACACACACACACA
>OY757546.1:9240679-9284147 GCA_963584105.1 Alviniconcha strummeri
GGGGACATCCGTCTCAGGGCCATCCGTCTCAGGGCCATCCGTCTCGGGGGCATCCGTCTAGGCTCCATTCGTCTTAGGGGGCATCCGTCTCGGCTCCATCCGTCTCAGGGGGCATCCGTCTCGGTTCCATCCGTCTCGGGGGCATCCGTCTCAGGGGCATCCGTCTCGGGGACGTCTGTCTCCGAGACTTTCACGGCCCCGACGAATGACACAAGCGGATATCCCTCAGACGAAAAGTCTTTAAAGACGGAGGGCCCATCCGTCCTAGCTTTACGTCTCAGCGACATACGCCTGTGCTTTCCATCTGTGCCATCTGTCTCGGAGACATCCCTCTCGGCCTTCCGTCTCGGGGGCATCCGTCTCGGCTCCATCCTTCAATTTAAGTCAAGTAAATCTACTTTATCATCCACCACAGGGCAAATCCACTAACTACCAAAGACTAACTACTTCAAAAACACCTAAAAAGAACCACAAAACCTTCGTTCACAGTATCTTCATCAGTAAGACACTGGAAACAATTTAATAATCAAAAGCTGCTCACATGAAAAAACATGCTCATCATCCACTCTGCTCCCCCCCACCCCTCAACACCCCACCCCCCACCCTGCTATCATCAACCAAACACACACATCGCTGGACCCAACAATACACAGCATTCAAAGCTAATCAGAGAGTAACACCCACTAAAAGCCTTCCACAATTTTTAGAAAAACACACCTTCCGTCTCGGGGACATCTATGTCGGTCTTCCTCCGTCTCCGCCTTCCTCCGTCTCGGGGACATCCGTCTCAGGGCCATCCGTCTCAGGGCCATCCGTCTCGCGGGTATCCGTCTAGGCTCCATCCGTCTCAGAGGGTACCCGTCTCGGCTCCATCCGTCTCAGGGGGCATCCGTCTCGGTTCCATCCGTCTCGGGGGCATCCGTCTCAGGGGCATCCGTCTCGGGGACGTCTGTCTCCGAGACTGTCACGGCCCCGACGAATGACACAAGCGGATATCTCTCAGACGAAAAGTCTTTAAAGACGGAGGGTCCATCCGTCCTAGCTTTACGTCTCAGCGACATCCGCCTGTGCCTTCCATCTGTGCCATCTGTCTCGGAGACATCCCTCTCGGCCTTCCGTCTCGGGGGCATCCGTCTCGGCTCCATCCTTCAATTTAAGTCAAGTAAATCTACTTTATCATCCACCACAGGGCAAATCCACTAACTACCAAAGACTAACTACTTCAAAAACACCTAAAAAGAACCACAAAACCTTCATTCACAGTATCTTCATCAGTAACACACTGGAAACAATTTAATAATCAAAAGCTGCTCACATGATAAAACATGATCATCCACTCTGCCCCCCCCCCACCACCCCTCAACACCCCCCCCCCCCCCCCCACCCTGCTATCATCAACCACACTCACACATCGCTGGACCCATACACAGCATTCAAAGCTAATCAGAGAGTAACACCCACTAAAAGCCTTCCACAATGTTTAGAAAAACACACCTTCCGTCTCGGGGACATCCATCTCGGTCTTCCTCCGTCTCCGCCTTCCTCCGTCTGGGGGACATCCGTCTCAGGGCCATCCGTCTCAGGGCTATCCGTCTCGGGGGCATCCGTCTAGGCTCCATCCGTCTCAGGGGGCATCCGTCTCGGCTCCATCCGTCTCAGGGGGCATCCGTCTCGGTTCCATCCGTCTCGGGGGCATCCGTCTCACGGGCATCCGTCTCGGGGACGTCTGTCTCCGAGACTGTCACGGCCCCGACGAATGACACAAGCGGATATCCCTCAGACGAAAAGTCTTTAAAGACGGAGGGCCCATCCGTCCTAGCTTTACGTCTCAGTGACATCCGCCTGTGCCTTCCATCTGTGCCATCTGTCTCGGAGACATCCCTCTCGGCCTTCCATCTCGGGGGCATCCGTCTCGGCTCCATCCTTCAATTTAAGTCAAGTAAATCTACTTTATCATCCACCACAGGGCAAATCCAGTAACTACTAAAAAGAAACACAAAACCTTCATTCACAGTATATTCATCAGTAACAAAGTGGAAACAATTTAATAATCAAAAGCTGATCACATGAAAAAACATGCTCATCATCCACTCTGCCCCCCCCCCCCCTCCACCGCCAACCGCACCTCAACACACACAGACACACACACACACAGACACACACACACACACACACCCCTGCTATCATCAACCAGACTGACACATCGCTGGATCCATACACAGCATTCAAAGCTAATGAGAGTGAACACCCACTGAAAGCCTTCCAGAATGTTTAGAAAAACACACCGAAAAGTCTTTAAAGACGGAGGGCCCATCCGTCCTAGCTTTACGTCTCAGTGACATCCGCCTGTGCCTTCCATCTGTGCCATCTGTCTCGGAGATATCCCTCTCGGCCTTCCGTCTCGGGGGCATCCGTCTCGGCTCCATCCTTCAATTTAAGTCAAGTAAATCTACTTTATCATCCACCACAGGGCAAATCCACTAACTACCAAAGACTAACTACTTGAAAAACACCTAAAAAGAACCACAAAACCTCCGTCTCCGGGACATCCGTCTCAGGGCCATCCGTCTCGGCTCCATCCGTCTTGGGTAAATCCGTCTCAGGGGCATCCGTCTCGGTTCCATCCGTCTAAGGGGCATCCGTCTAGGCTCCATCCGTCTCAGGGGGCATCCGTTTCTGTTCCATCCGTCTCGGGGGCATCCGTCTCATGGGCATCCGTCTCAGGGGTATCCGTCTCGGTGACGTCTGTCTCCGAGATTGTGACGGCCTCGATGAATGACATAATGGATATTCCTGAGACGAAAAGACTTTAAGACGGAGGGTCCATCCGTCCTAGCTTTACGTCTCAGCTACATCCGCCTGTGTCTTCATCTGTGCCATCTGTCTCGGAGACATCCATCTCGGCCTTCCGTCTCGGTGGCATCCGTCTCGGCTTCATTCTTCAATTTATGTCAAGTAAATCTACTTGATCATCCACCACAGGGCAAATCCACTAACTACCAAAGACTAAGTACTTGAAAAACACCTAAAAAGAACCACAAAACCTTCATTCACAATATCTTCATCAGTAACATACTGGAAATAGTTTAATAATCAAAATCTGATGACATGAAAAAACATGCTCATCATCCACTCTGCTCCGCCACCCCCAACCCCAGCTGAACACACACACACACACCCTGTACCCCTGCTATCGTCAACCAGACTCACATAGCGCTGGACCCATACACAGTATTCAAAGCTAATCAGAGAGTAACACCCACTAAAACCTTCCACAATGTTGAAGAAAAAAAACCTTCCGTCTCGGGGACATCCATCTCGGTCTTCCTCCGTCTCCGCCTATATCCGTCTCCGGGACATCCGTCCTAGGGGCATCGGTCTCGGCTCCATCCGTCTCGGGGGCATCCGTCTCGGCTCCATCCGTCTCAGGGGGCATCCGTCTCGGTTCCATCCGTCTCGGGGGCATCCGTCTTAGGGGCATCCGTCTCGGGCGGCCTTCCTCCGTCTCAGCTCGCAGTCGCAGATTTGTCTGTCGCCAGAACCACTAGGCCACCAGACCACAAAAACTACATGAACACAACACTGCTCTCATTAATCGGGAGGTCCCCGATTTGTCTCTCGCCTGAACCACTCGGCCACCAGACCACAGAAACTGCATAAACACAACACTGCTATCATAAACCCGGAGGACGCAGATTCGGCTGTCGCCTGAACCACTCAGCCACCAGACTACGAAAACTACATCAACAGAAAACTGCTCTCTGTACTCAACCGGGAGGACCCATATTTGTCTGTCGCCTGGACCATTCGGCCACCAGAACACACAAACTACATAAACACAACACTGCTATTATTAACCAGACACTCAATATCGCTTGACCCATACACTCAGCTGAAAGAAAAAGGAAGAAGGAATCAGTCACGTTCACTCAAATCAAACATAATGCTTTAAAGAAAACATACCTTCCGTCTCGGGGGCATCCATCTCGGCGACATCCATCTCGGGCGGCCTTCCTCCGTGTCGGGGACATCCGTCTCGGGTGGCCTTCCTCCGTCTCGGGGACATCCGTCTCGGGCGGCCTTCCTCCGTCTCGGGGACATCCGTCTCGGCGCCATCCGTCTCCGAGACTGGGAGGGCCAAGACGAATGGCACAGGAGGATGTCCCTGGGACGAAAAGTCATGAAAACGGAGGACCCTTCCGTCCAGGCTTTTCCTCCCAGTTGATCACACGAAAAAACATGCTCATCGTGCACTCCACTTCCCCCCCCCCCCCTCCAACACACACACACACACACACACACACACACACACACACACACACACACACACACACACACACCACTATCATCAGTGTAAACGGGCCTACATGGTTCCCTATTATAATTCATCTACATGTGATTGTTACCATTTTGAGCAGGTATTTTTACTGTATCAAATTAATTTGAATGTCTATATTTTGGTGCTTTTCCTACTGGCAACGACAATCTTACATAAACGTTTTAGATTTATTTATTGTTCGGACTGGATGCCCGCGAAAGGCTTGGGTGATGTTCGTGTATGGAAGTGAGAGTTTTATTTATTTTAGTAGGTGGGTAGTGTTGTTGATGTCCTCAGATGTCAGCTGACGTATTAGGGACAAGCTCAGACCAATGCCGAAGCATGGTTCAATATAGCTTTACGTCCACGGAAACCACAAGGCTCGTTAGGCCGGACAGCCCAGGACGGCCACCTCGACTCTCACACAGCTCCTGAACTATCAACGATTGTTTCTATTTAGTTTTATTTAACTGCGTTTTATTGTTTTTGATTTGTAAAGGATGTGACCTAGATACCCCGACACAAAGATAGTTTCCCCTGTCTCTGACATGACCTCTGGGTCAACTGCACTTGCATGTAGTCTTATCCTAAAGTTTGAGTGTTTTGTTATTCTTTACTTACTGATGCAGAACATGCACTGTATCCATGGTACTCAGGGTATCCAACACTAGCTCTTCTTTTCTTTTTATTTCGCCTTCGAATGCCGTCTGCTTCCTCTCCGGCTTTGTCCCGAGTAGTTTCCCCTAATCGCACGCACGTGGTGTGTTGTTGCTGAATGTGAAGGTGGAGGTAGCGGATGTGGGGGGTGGAGGGGGGAGGGGTGTGACAGGCTAGTGATGTCTAGTAGCGAGCTTGCACTTCGCCCACTCCCATGTCAACTGAGTCCAGGCGGGGATGTTTTTAGTGCGTAGGATCTTGGATGGGTCAGGGTGACCACCAGCGGTGTAAGCCGGTGGGGCTAATCAATTAATTTGTTGTAGATAATTCTTATAATTGCTTTTATTAGGACAGTAACTTTTAAGAGGGGGTCCTCGGGAAGCGGCAATTTTATGTGACATGCACAGCTTGATGCCAGTGGGATTTTTCATGTTTTTATTTATGAATGACTTTTTACCAGATATGACTTATTTGCTGCTGTTGTAATTTAATCTCTTATGATTGGAGTGAATGTGTGATGAGTGTACTTGGCACCACAAAACATCCCTCGTGCAATCAGTGTATTGACACTTGGCAACAAAGTTGTATTGTTGTATCAGCCTGACTCACACATCGCTGGACCCATACACACACCATTCAAAGCTAATTAGTAACACTGACCCACTAAAGCCTTCCACAATGTTTAAAAAAAAAACACCTTCCGTCTCGGGGACATCCATCTCGGTATTCCTCCGTCTTCGCTTTCCTCCGTCTCGGGGACATCCGTCTCAGGGGCATCCGTCTCGGCTCCATCCGTCTTGGGTAAATCCGTCTCAGGGGCATCCGTCTCGGCTCCATCCGTCTCAGGGGCATCCGTCTCAGTCGGCGGCTCCATCCGTCTCGGGGGCATCCGTCTCGGTTCCATCCGTCTCAGGGGCATCCGTCTCGGGGACGTCTCTCTCCGAGACTGTGACGGCCTCGACGAATGACACAAACGATCACGTTATTTGGAGATGTGTGTACATAATGTCTTTCTTGGAACAGTTCCAGACTGCACTTAATATTGGGAGCTCAAATGCAAGAACAGTAACACTAAATGAAAATCTCTTACTTTTTGGTCACGACAGTCATTTTAAATCAAATAACACCTTTGATTTGATTATTTTTCGAGAAAAGTTATATATTTATACATGTAAGATTAATAAGAACATACCTTAGCTGTACTTGTTCAAACGCTATTTAAAAAATACGTTTCATGTAGTTAAGTATAATGCGATATTAACGTAGTCAAATGACAATATAGCAACCGATATATTATGAAAAGCTGATACAAATCTAGACGAGGTTATTAATGACGTTAATTATCTTGTAAACTGTACTCCTTGCCATGGTGTGTGTGTGTGTGTGTGTGTGGCAATATCGCAACCCCTCGCTTCCCTTTCTCCCCCTCCCCCCACCCATCCCACTCCTCCCTGAATAACCACCAGTCAGTGAAGACGTAGCAGCGAAGAGAGAGAGAGGGGTGGGACGGGGTGGCGGGGGGGGGGGGGGGTATTGCTTCCAGTGCTCGTGTCAGGTTTAGAGTAGTTCACAGATGTATGCCCATTCACGCTCGATACTTAAACAAGCTAACAGAAAACCAAAAATTCTTCTTCTTCTTTTTTTTTTTTAAACACACCAAAAAACGACTTTTACCATCTAAACTAACACATGTCCAGCCGCAGAGGTGACGACTCAGTCTGCTTGCTCAGCTCCTTCCGTCTTGTCCTCCAGACTGCAGACCGTGACTGTCCAAACGTGACGACAGCTGAAGGATGATAAAACGTAAACGGAAATGTACTGACGTGACATACGTGCTCATCAGAACAAAGACAAGAAGGGATGAAGGCCATGATGCCAAAGAAGGAGACACGGCCGATACAACTGAGGAAATTCTGTGCATATTTTCATGTCACCGAGAAAGAAATATCCTTGCATTCTTGAGTTTGCCAGCTTAATAAATGTCAGTGAACTGTTGTTCTCCTTGGGTTTGCCTTCACAAATGTCAGTGAAACTGTTCTCACCACAGTGTTCAGCAGTCAAATGTTAGTGAACAGTTTTAATACCATCCGCGCGCGCGTACACACACACACACACACACACACACACACACACACACACACACACACACACACACACACACACACACACACACACACACACACACACACGCATATCCACATATCAGTTCATTCCGTGCTATGCCAGCGTATACACACAAACACACGCATCCTCAAACCATTTGGGAACAGTGAACCGACTGCGCTAAAAGTGGATATTGCCGCCAGAACTATCAATGCAGCTGCACGTCATGTTTCACGAGAAGCACGCTTTTGCACGAGCTAGCCGAGACTCCAGGGTTTAACAAACAACGGGCGCATTAAACTTAGGAAAATGTTTATGACTGTACAAGCTGCTTT
The DNA here is from genome assembly GCA_963584105.1 of Alviniconcha strummeri. Classification (NCBI taxonomy): domain Eukaryota; kingdom Metazoa; phylum Mollusca; class Gastropoda; family Provannidae; genus Alviniconcha; species Alviniconcha strummeri. The sequence continues at coordinate 9,248,093 of OY757546.1, forward strand.
TGTTTGAGCTTTTTTGTTTTCTTCTTCTTCATCGCTTTTCTTCTTCTTCGTTTTTCTTCTTTTTCTTCTTCTTCGGCTTTTCTTTTTCTTCAAGCACTGGACACAAAAACTATATAGCTCAACCAAAAACAATTAACTCGAGTGTCCTAGTCCTACATCTCATTTTCACCGTTTAACTGTTGTTTAAGTGTCATTTTGTAGCTGAATAAAGGGGATTACCCAAAAAAATTCGCATCTAGTGTTGTGTTTTGTACTAACAGCTTTCTTTTCAACCTTTCATGTGTTTCGGTGGATCTTGTCAGTTTTAGAATGCTAGTAAACATATTTGTTTCAGAGTTTCATTTTAACAACAACAGCAATAATAATAATAATAATAAGCGGCATTCTTTCATGCGTTATTTAGTCTCCTCAGTGGAGCAGATAGGCCACTGAACGAAAGCAACGAAGAACTAGAATGAAACATAGTGGTGTTTACATTCTCATAGTTCAAACTCCAACGCTTCAAACGCAAACCTCATGGCTTTTTACATCTCATGAGGAAGTGCAAAAGCCCTGGGGTTTGGGTTTGAAGCGTTGGAGTTTGAGCATAAAAAATAACGTTTCTTCTTCTTCTTTTAACCTTTTGTGTATTTGGGGGAGAAATACGAGCTAAAAAATAAAATATAAAAAATGAAGTGCGTCGGCCGGGAGTCGAACCCGGATCGACTGCTTGGAAGGCAACCATGCTAACCGTTACACCACCGACGCTACTTGCCAGTGATGGCACAAATAAATTATATAAATATAATAAAGCGAAAGCTCTCGTCGGATTACAAATCAAAGACTAGTTACTATATAATAGTATGAATTGTTGATTTTACAAAATGTCACTGTAAATGCTGATAAAACTACATTTAATATTCATAATTTTCCTGCAGAGCTATATCGTTCACTTCCGGTACTGACAGCAACATGGCTGACAACATGGGTAAGCCGAAGAAACACCGACACAGTTTACTCTCAGTTTTACTGTGTTTCCATTTCACATACTTGTTAGATGTACAGAGCAAAGAAAACAGCTATAGTTTTCCGATATATTTTAACGGTTTGACCTGAACGGTGTGCGTAAAGTTAACCCAATTCATGCATGAACGGGTCGTTGATAGGCACGCCAACTGCTTCTTTGAATGACAAGTTACAACAGCCCGTAAGTGGCGGCACGAAAAATATGTTTAAAAAAAGAAGAAGATTATGATCATGGAAATACCACAGTAATTGTGACAGAACCTTTACATCGACTAGATTCATATTAGCAGGAAGGTACCGACCAAACTCTTGTGTATTGGTTTTTATTGCTGTTGCTGTCAGTGACAGGTTTGTCAATACATGCTTTCTGAAATGTTAACTCAGGTTTCCGAACACAGCATTCATTACTTTTTTGCGTGTTCGTAGTACTGTAGAAATTTGGTGAAACAGCTGTGTGGAATATTACACATCAAGAGCAAGCAGCTGTGGATGTTTAGATTTTGTGTCAGGATAGATCATAATATATCTTTTTCATTGTACATAGTGGGTGAAGGAGACGGTAAAAGTTTAATATTGCAGGCCAATATTGGTGAGGAAGCATGAGCCACCACAGAACATTTGATGGAAAAAAACTAGTTCTGCAGTCTTCTTTGCCAGTATGATTTGCAGTAGGTTTAGATGCATTAAAAAGTGATGTTACAGAACCTTAGTTAGTGATCCAGGTCATTTGTATTCAGAAAATGAAGCCTATTACTCCACAAGCAGTAGATCTGACCCAGCTGCTATATACATGTACATTTATACACACCAATAACATTCAAATCCCTAGGCTGTACAGTAATGTACATTCATGGTATGTACATATACCTAGGCTACACACAAGCTTACAAGTTGTAGGAGAACAAAGCAGAAACACTTTCACTTGAAAGACAAAAGTTGAGCACAACTGTGCATGGCCACCACAAGGATGGGTGACCATTATATGCTACATTGTTAGGCTTTGCGCCAACCCAGAGATTTCTCTGAAGTCAAAGTCTGTGCAGACTCTACAAAATAATCCTTGCCCTTGGAATTGGATGAGACTAAACTGAGGTCACTTTAAAGGACAAGTCCAAGGTTAGGGGTGATTTTTGACACAATTTCTGTTAAAGCTCGCTGAGAACGATGATGTAGATGAAACTGTGATCTGAGAGTTATAAATGCATGAAAAAAGGCATTTTCTGTTGTACCAAAAGTGTCACCATGATGCCCAAATCATGTGACCATATGCCTACTATGTCACTCTGGGAGTCGCTGCAAAATGGCCAACTTGAGCTCCGAAGATGAAACTGTTACTTTGCCCAAGAGACCCACAAGGATACAGCCATATCAGTTTGAGCCTGTCAGGCAGGATTTTGAAAGAGTACCAGAACATTGTGTCAGCTTTGAAACAAACCCAATGCGGTATTCCATGGGGTTTGCGAAATCGCACTCACTGAAGTGCTCGCTACACAAATGGGCGTGATGTGGCGCTGCAAGAAAGTCAGCTCGTTTGAATTGTATAAATTTAATCCACTTTTGCCTCACTGCGGGTCGATTGCGCGGGAGCTCGTGCATTGTTATACCTGGGGTCGTCTGCAAATTGTTACAGTTCACGGCAACACAGTAGGCCGGCATAGTTAACATTTTTGTCGACCACATGCATACAGAGTTTACTGAAGAATCTAAGATGGCAACCGCACTGACTCCCCAGACTGCAGCACCTCCGGGCCAGCCTACAGAAAAAAAAATCAATTAAAAACCCAATTACACATTTTAAAAAAAAAAATCATTAAATCTGAAACTAGTGACTCGTTTGTTAATCATTTTGATGGTCATTTTGCATACTTAAAAACCTTGGACTTTTACTTTAAACTGTGTGTATGCACATAAATTATGCAAAAAATCACATATAAATGCAGTTTAAAGATCTTGCATTCCATGTCAGTCAGACTCAGAGTTTTGCATATTATGGCAATACCAAGATAACTCGCCATGCACTAAAAGAAGAAACACTCTTTTCTTTTTTAAGAATGTTGATGCTAGATTTTATATGGACGAAGAAAAACCCTAGGTCTTAAACATTCCTATGTTATACCCTGCACTGTGCTATTTATAAATATATACAGGTGGTTTGAAAGATGAGCCCGTCAGTGGCCAGATTTGGCCTATCCTATGGCTGTCTGGCCTACAGAAAACATCCATTCACTTCAGTCAGTGAGTTCATATTTCTAAAGGTCTTGTCACAAGGTTTTGTTGACTTCTTGTCTTTTTGCACAGATGGTGATCATGAAGATTTTATGGACTTTGCCCATGGAGATGGTGATGAAGAGGACTTGGCAACTGGATGGTGGGCCTTTTTACTTCTTCTTCTGATTGTATGGTTATTTAAAGTGAAGTAGCATGCTAAAGTGAAGAAACATAAACATGTATATATATGGGTTCTTCTTCAGTACTGGTGGGGAATCAGAGGTCAAAACTGAAATAGCTTGCAGCTTATCCCAAGTAGGCTTGTTGTGTTCCACATACATCCTATTTTAAGGCACAGTTAAAAGAAAAGCAGTTAGGACCCCGACTGCAAGTTAGGGTGGCTTCGAACATGTCCAAGAGGAGAGTATAACACATGTTTCGGTGTGACATAAAAGTATCATTATGTAATATTTAGAACGAGAACCTTATTATTTCATAGAAAGGTTTTCAGTAACAATCATTAGGAGTAACTGAGTGCAGTTTTTAAGAGGGTTTATCCACTTGAGAATAGAACAGCCTACCCGCAAAATTGTGACACTGAAACATGCATGAATGGAAAGAAAAGTTTTTCCTTCAAGATCAAACAAACACCATGGATCAAGTATTTATTCTTGTTAGTTTTTGATGCTGTGGACATATTCCAAAGTAATACTGGAACACTTCCTCAACTTAGATGTTTTTTGAATTGTAACGCATGTTTCACGTGATATGTAACGGCTGTTTCACATGACATTCAATAATCACTCAGGTTGGAAACTGTTAAAAGCATGTAGAAAATGTTGTTTTTTCAGAGTATTTCACTATTTGTACACATTACATGTATGTAAGCATTTTTTTTTTTAGTTTGACAAAAAAAAAAAAAAAAATTAGTTTGACAAGTTTTGTTTATGTGAAGGAAAAAAAAGAGAAGAAAAATAGTGATGAGCAGTGCTAGTAATGTTTACATGAATTGACTGAAACTTTTTGTGTGACAGAATCAACTTCCGTCCAGTTCCATGTCATCAGAAATGAACATTATGTTTTGACCAATTCTTCTCTCCTTGTTTATGGACTGAGAAATAATTTGAAATGACTGCAACCATTACTAAACATGTTTGTTTTTGATCCTACATATGCCTACTTTTTGGTAATTGTGGTTCATAACCATGAAATAATGATTTGGCAAGAAACGTATGTTTCATGTGACAAAACGGAGATGAGCCTGCAAGAGAGTGCATCGAACACATTGAACGCTGTATTTATAAATAAAGAGTGATACTGTATAAAATACTAGTCTGAAATGATCAGCTGCTTGGAATTTCACCTACCTGTGTCATTGGTAGCCTCAAAATTGGGTGAAATTGGGTGCTAGCAGACAATGATGACAGCCAGTCAACGCATGTTTCTCCTGCGTCAGAGCGTGACGCGCAGTGGTAAAAGTGCCCTATCACAAATTCTGTGCTTATCACATGACATGATGTCATCAGTGTGTGTGTAGATGCCCATGGTACATTTGAAAATTGTAGTTAGAAGATTTTTTTCCTTTGTTGGATTTGTTTTGCAAATTTTTGTTGTTGCCATAATGGACATGACGCAAAATTTTCATTGCACTTTTAATGCATTTTAGGAAATAACATGGCAACTTTGGTGTTCAGATCTCGGCATTGATAGTGCTTTGTTATTTATAGCAACAGTGTTTTCCCTGGTACACATTGTTGATCTTGTGCAAGTTGGAGGTGAATGTGTGTTTCATGACATGACTTGTCATGAAACGTGCATTGTGCTCACTTTCAACCATCATTGTTGTACACAGACATACTCAGCAGTCCAGAAATTAGCTTTCTGGTGCTTTTGCATGTTGCACCTTTGCAAACAAATTAGATATGTCTGAATATTTTTGTCTGGTATGAAGTAGCTTCCAACACAAGCAGTAGGGTATTGCCATTCCCATTTTTGGCCACCATTTTTGTGTGACATGGGAGTATATTTTGCTAATAAAAAATAAACAAAACATATTTTTTCCACCATATTGCTCTCATTGCTTCTTGGGTGTATAACAAAGGGAATTTTCTCCATTTGGTGTGAAAAAAAGGAACAGATTTACAACAAAACTGTTGCAATGTGAGTGACTATCATTAGGACCAGCTTTGAAGAAGAACCCATGCATGTTTAATGTACTCTGTTGAATTGAATGAAAACATTCGAAGTTACAAATGCAGTAGTGTAATATTAATAGAAATACTATAGTTTTAAAAAGATGAATCTGTAACACTTGACCATAATATTTATTGGATTTTAAAGTCATCCTCAGATTTGATTGTTTATATATTTTTTAATTTGGTTTCTGAAGACACACAGATGCACACACACACACACACACACACACACACACACACACACACACACACACACACACACACACACATGCACACACACATGCACACACACGCACACACACACACACACACACACTTACATGCACACACACTTTTTAGGGGTTGTATTGACAATGACATTGATTGATTTGTATAACCACCTTACAAAGACTGCTGACAAGAAGAAAAAAGGATTGTAACATTGTACAGTTTATGGATGCATGATATATATATATATATATAAAGAAAAAGGTACAGTAAAATTCCAGTCCATGTAAAATGTCTGACAGTCATAGTTGTGAAGCAGAGCCAGGCAGTGTTTTCTCTTTGTTTTCATGTCTCCCTCCCCCCACCCCCCACCCCCACCCTCAAGCACTTCCTTACCCCATGTGAATGTAACAAATTTATGTGTTTTTCTTCTTGTGGTTGCTTTGAAAATATGATGAGTTTAGCCAGTTACTAGATGATCAGTTATATTGTCAAGTAACCAATCCAACAAGACTGAAAGTACATGTATGTTTTCTGACATTACCTATTTGTTTGTTGAACAGTGGGCAGGGTGATAGGTCACATGTAGGTATGGTGCATGTGGCTATATAAAGCCATTATGAAAACAAGGCATTGAACAAGGAGAAGATGGATTTTTATTTTGCAGATTTATTTAAACCTTTAAGAAATAATCTATGGAGCTATATATATATATATATGCAGGATGTTTATTATTTTCACTTCTACTACTTTAAAATTTCAAAATTCAGAATGTAGACCAACCAAAAACAAACAAACAAACAAATTTATTTTAGAGGCATCCATTACAGGCCTATAAAATTCAAAGGCTAAAGAACTTGTGAGAGAATCATTCTTTTACAATGACAACATTCAAGTTGAAAATAAGACAATACTACAGTTAACAATACAGATGGATTGAAAAGGGTGTCTGTCACATCTTTCATCTTTGACACATGGAGCTTTTTTGTGCTTGAGGAGTTAAATACGAGATATGGTTTAAATCCTGACTTTGTTACAAACAAACAACAGTTATGTTCAGGCTGTAAAGAAGTATATCAAGGGCTAGATATTGATATCCAAAGTAACAACTCATCAAACATGAGAAAATCCTTAACAATAATTTGCTAAGTTAGTACAGAAAGGAACAAAACGTTATTATGACATTTTAGTTTGAAATGAAAGCAAACCAGAGTGCTGCATTAAATGGAACATTGCACTGTCTCACAACATTAACTGGTATACAACATTTTGCAAAAATTTAAAAAATACATGAAGTAAAACTGAAATGGTTTCAGATATGTTTAGTTCACAGGATTCTTGCTACAAATGGTACATTAAAAAGAATAAAAGTTACAAATGATGAGCAGTGTGTGCCTTTTGTAATGCACACAATAAAAATATTCCCTATCTGTTTTGGAGATGTGATATTGTACAGCATTTTTGGTTAATGTTTGAAAGAATGAAGCATTTGTGAATAAAAAGTATATTGTGATAAATATAAAACTGAAAAAAGACTGTGCTGTTTGTTAATGCAAAAGACTATCAATCATTGAACCAGATGGAATCTTTGACTTTATTGATATTGTTTGCAAAATATTAATGGAAAATAAATGCATGCTTTTCCATGTATTTCAAAAAGATGGATGGCGATTAAGATGTAATACTATGCTGCTTCTACATGAATTACCACAGCTGCCATATATAACTCTTCATTTTTTTCTCTTTTTTTTCTTTCCCTCCCTCCCTCTTGTCCCCACCCCACTGGTGTTGTTACTGTCCCATTCCTTCTTCCATTTTTACATGTTGTCATTACTGCTGTTGTTGTGCCAGTTTTTCTGTTGTTTTTTTTTGTGAGTGTCTGCTTGCTGCTTTGTTTATATATATATATGCATAAAAACTGAAGAATACCAAAAAAATATTTGTTTCTGTTTCAGCTCTAATGCAGATGCTGGTTTTGATGCTGTTATAGGACACATTGAGGACATAATTATGGGTGAGAACTGCCCTATGCTTTCACCTTTGACTTTTGGTATATGGTGTAAGGGAACAAGTTGTTAGACATACATGTAAGAAATACTTCAAAGTTGGAAACCTTCCTGTCCTTATATATATAAAGTTATAACTACAGTGAATCTGCAGAGATGTTAGTCATTAAAGAAAGTTTATTTTGTACCAATGCCAGCTGTGGTGAAATGAACCTTATTGCTGGCATTTTCTTTGTTACCATTTTAGCAAGGACTTTAAAACTGTTATTTTACAGTAATCTCACCTCTGCAGATGCGCGGGAGTTTGAGTACAAACGTATGTTCTAAAATTGAACTGTTTTGATATAATACATGCCACAGGTTGTTTTTGCGGAGGCCCTTTCAGCTGTGAATCTGAATTAGCTTGTTCTTGAGGGGACACTGTTTAAATTTTAAAAACAAAAAACTGTCACTCATTAATCTGTTTTCATCAATTCATGTTTACCTGGTTCCGCTGGTTTTATGCCTCTTTGTACATGCATTGGCCTGTTAATTATTGTTTTAATGTGTAATGTGCTCTAGAAATGTCCATTGTTATTATTGTATTCACAAGGTTAAAACTGTATATATATAATACAAAATCTTTTTAAAACTGAACATGCTTTTACTAAATGACTTTGACCTTTAGAGAGATGTTGAATTTAAAAATGTTAACATTTGTCAGTTTTTAGATAATTTTCACTGTGGGACTTTTTGGTATTTGAAAAAGATGATAGTTTTTGCATCACTTTTGTGCCTCTCTGGTTGATTTATATGGTTGGAAAATGGAAAATCAATGGAAAATGATTGATTGAGACTGAAAGACCCACCAGGTGCTGTCCTTGGCTTCTTCCCTTCACTGACCATTTGATACAGTGTGGAATGTTTAGGACGGAATAACGCATAGAAACAAGCTAACATATTATGCCCTAACAAGTAATACATTTACCATAAAGAAAATCAGACATGATTATGCCCTAACAAGTAACACATTTACCATAAAGAAAATCAGACATGATTATGCCCTAACAAGTAACACATTTACCATAAAGAAAATCAGACATGATTATGCCCTAACAAGTAACACATTTACCATAAAGAAAATCAGACATGAACAATAATGCATGCATGCATAAAGCAAAATCAGTTAAACTTTGAGTGAAAACTGGAAATCTTGATGACTTGCAGTTGAAAAAAATAGGGATTTAAAGGGGTGAACTTATGAGAGTTGATGCTGAGAGTTGTTTTGATTTTGGCTCCTTTGAATATAAACTTTTGCATGTAGACTTCGTACCACTGTCATGTTTCTCTGTATTTCAGAGGATGACTTTCAGCGGTTACAAAACAGTTTCATGGAGAAATATTATCTGGAGTTTGAGGACACAGAGGAAAACAAATTCAGCTACACAGACATTCACAGGGAATATGTGAGTTGATGAATTTTGCACATGACTGGTTACTTTAGACAGAACTGACCCCTTTCCTTGGTTGCCTCTGAAGGGATGCCCGGTGTGTCTGATGTCCTTCTTCTGTCTGCAATCTCAGGGCTGTTATTTGATTCCCTTTTCCCATCTTCTTTTTTGCTTTTCTGCCTAGTCCTCTTGCCCTTTATATCTTGTCATTTTTCTACTAACGCTCTGCTGTCCTGACTTTCTTGCTGAAAATTCTCTGACGTGGGCTTTTTTGTGTGGCTCTTATTGAGCAGCTAGGAGGTGATAGTTGGTAGGTGGTATGTGCAGCTTGCTGCCATATGGCACTGGTATTTGCCATTATGCATTTAAAATTATAGTTTTGTTCTGTTTGTTTTGTTTTTATTGTTTTTGTTCATTCCTTTCTTGTGTTTTCCTTTTTAATAATCTCATATCAATAATAAAGATTGAATGGTCGACAGTACCTTCTTCAGTGTTGCTTTACGCCCACAGAGACCATACAGACTGTTAGGGATGGGACAACAATACCAGCATGACCTACCCTTATATATTTTTTTAAAAGAGCAATATTGAGGGGACTACCTCTTCAAAAATTGGTGGTAGGTGTTTGTGTACATATATAACCTGTATATTTTGTTTTATTTTTGTATGGGGGCTTATTTTGTATATATATATGACTTGAGAAAGATTGCATATTATATATATATGTAATGGTGTGGCGTCGTCGACAGGATAAGACACAGGCAGCGGAGTCAATAAAGTGGAGACCACAGCAGGCGTATGGCAGCAATCAGTTTTTACTTGTTCAGCCGCAGACAGTTTTCAGCACACACACAAAATCATCACGCTCACGCATAGATAAGAGAACGGCGCGGGCCACAGGGAACACACGCTATCGCTACAGTAAAATCGCCCCTCTGGACCACAAAATGGCTGACAATTGTGTTTCCCTGGCCCGCACAAATACACTTTCCTCTACAATAACTAAACTAATTAAAACATCAAAAACATCAAATAAAAGCTACAGTTACCATCTTTTAAACCGTATAAACAAAATGTACACACATGACTTATTTTATTTACACAAAGAGTGGGAAGCGTGGCTTGCGCCTGCCTATATACAGATTCGTACAACTAAATCACAACTAACACAATGTACAAAATATAAATGTCACTAAAACTTACATCGGAATAAAGAGCACGCTTCCACGGTTAAAATGTTACATAACAATTACAATACAACGCTCTGTAAGAGAAGCAAGACAAACTCAAAGACTAGCATTAAAACAATCGGTGCGAACTTTCGCCTGGGGCGCGTAACCTTAGTCGCAGCAGCGCTGATAGTGAGATTAAGTAGTCTATGAATACAACTTAGCTTCTACAGTACACAATACTTAATAAGTTAATTTCAGCCCAAAATAAACACTAAACATGAAGTCAGCTAAGCAAAATACTATACGACAACGCATTGATCGACACAGAATTACTTTAATCGAATCAAAACAACATTTCACTACCATTTACTAGTACTAAACAAAGCGCGCCATGCAGACGACGGCTATAAAAGAATGGACCTAGAGAGGCATCGGCTACTATTACTAATTAAGCTCGATCCGGTGTCTGAATAAACGTTAAATAAACATTCTAAGATGCCAAATTGTATTATACATAGCTTAGTGCATAAAAAGGACTAGATAGACAAAGAGTAGGTAAACAAACAAGCGGTCAAAATGTTAAGGGAGAAAAACAGATTTGAAAAAGGCGCGCACTGGCGGCTATCGCCGGTCGGCTGTGTGAAGGCCATGTGGCGTTACGCCACACGCCGCGCTTCAAAACAAAAGCGTCGTCTGCTCCGGTTCCCGGGTTACTAAAGTACAGTAATGAAATTGCATTGATCCGTTAAGCGGGGCGGGATTAGTGTAAAACGTACAAAGAGCACTTGCTCACATATATATTATATATATATATAAAATATATATGAAAAGAGTTTTGAATAAGTGAAATGTGCATTTTCTTATTACATGGTTTAATTGTCCAGATGAGACCCTGTGCAGTCAACATAATGTTAAATTTCCAGTTGTTAGCTGACTAACTTCCTGTGTGAGACAAAATTGATCCTTTCTCTTCTCTCACACTTTTAAATCCATAACATTAGCAAAAGATGTAACTGTGAATATGATGTCATGTGTGGTGTGCACTTAAATAAGATTATGGTTTCTGACAGGGGTAACCATGTTCTAATCCAGTGAACTTTAATTCTGTACGCTGTATGAAGTGGAATGGAATCTCACATTGAAGTGCAGATTAAAAAACAAGATATATTCATCAATCTGTCCATAGACTATTTGAATTATGGGACAGCTCAGCTGGATTCATGATGATGATTGCATTTATATAGTGCTATTCTCTGCTCTCGAGCAGACTCACTGCGCTTTTGTTACATACAATTCTAAAAGAGTGACCACAACTTTTCATAGTGCATTTTGAATATCTACCCAAGTGGTGTACGTACAGCACTGCTTGGTTGTTACACTGCTAGTGCTGCAGGAAACTGCTGCCATCTCAGCACGTTCTGTGTACATCATACTGTGTCACATCACTTCATGCAAAGTCACACACACAGGGTGCAAGTGTGTTTTGCTATAACCTGCCACCTGCACTTTTGGCAAAATGACCAGGATCTTTTATGTGCTATTGTGGTAACACCAGGGTTGAACAGATACCAAAATAAGTGTCAGCACAGAAAGTTGACCCTGGAGAAAAAAATTCTCCCACCCCTCTTGCCAGGATTCAAACCAGCGACATTTCAGTCATAAATCCAACAGTCTAATCACTGAGCTGTCGCCACTTCCCTGGTTGCGCAGATTCATGTGTGCCATAGAATGATAATACAAAATATTTTGCGGTCCTCTCACATGAGAGGCCATAAGCTTGGTAATACTAAATATTTTGAAGTCCTCTCACAGGAGAGGCCATAAGCATGATAATACTAAATATTTTGAGGTCCTCCTCACAGGAGAGGCCATAAGGATGATAATACTAAATATTTTGAGGTCTTCCTCACAGGAGAGGCCATAAGCATCACAGGTCAGGAAGCTTTCAAGCCTGCCATGTGTAATGAAGTGTGTTTGTCTACAGATCTGTAATGGTATGACTTCAGAACTGTTGCTTTTGAAACGGCTTTGTTTGAGCCCAGATACTGAATGGTACGACCAGTAAGCTGTGTAGTAAGTCATGAGCTTCTACTTTCTTACACAGGTTCAGCTTGTGGAAAAGTTTTTGGTGGAGGAGATTTCCAAAAGAGTGCCAGAGTTTTCCATGGAGGATTTCACACAAGCGTTAATGTGAGTTGGCTTTGGTTGGTATCGTGTGTGTGTGTATAAGCAGACCCTTTAAGCTCTGCCTTACTTTACCCTGCTGTAAATCAGTCCAGTGTAACCACTGTCTAAAGGCCAACTGGAAAAGAGGGGTGCTAAAAAAGGGGTGGACCTTGGTCAGTGTTTCATTTACACAGAAATAGGGAGGGATCTTTTTGAGAAAAAGAGTTTTTAACACAGGGGTCATGGTACACCGAAACAGGGAGGAAAATAGTTGAGAAAAAAGTGGTTTTTGACACAGTGTGGTACCAGAGTGTCTGGACAAGATGTTAATAAAATAGTGTTATTCATCCTGGACACAATCTTCACTTTGTTTGGACAGTTTACCTGTGATGAACACACAGGCACCATTATTCAGGGGAAGGGAGGCTGCCTTTGCCTGGTGGCTGTGTAACAGAGTTTAATGACCTCTGAGTCAACACTATAATCTGTAAGCTCTAGAGAGAGGATATTTTACTTTGAGCTATTGTGAGAGGACATTTCACTTTGGTGACCACACACACACACACACACACACACACACACACACACACACACACACACACACACACACACACACTTTTCTGTAATCATGGCTCTTTCTGTCCTGTTTTCAGATCTAGGAAGGATGAATTAGATGGAGAAATCTTTGACCTTCTTCTGACATTTAGTGATTTTCTGGCCTTCAAAGAACTTGTGCTCGACTACAGAGCGGTATGTTACCTATCATTTCTTTCTTTTTTTCTTCTCTATCATCCAGATTATACAAGTTGGGGAGACTTCTTAAAAGTCTTTTCTGACAGTCATTAAAATGACAGGTTTGTTTGTATTTCTTTCAAATACATTACCTCAACCTAACTAATAGGAGTTATATCCCTTAGACCAAACACTAAGCAGACGGGTGTTAGCTGGAAGAAGTTATCTCCCTTAGACCAAACACTTGGCTGCATTTGGGTAAGTTCCAATCCCAAAATTATCATTCTTTAATACCTGAACGTCTGGGTCTTGATCTCAGTATTGAACTCAGACAAGAAATAGGAAGCACTTGTCTTTTCAAATCATGCAAGCCATGATGTTTGTATGTATCTGTTGAAACAGATCTGTATCCTTTCATGGTTACGGAAGAGAGTCCTTTGATTTAAACTCAAAGGCCAGAACTAGTACATAATTGTACGGTAACTGAACCATTGTGGTGTTGTGTCATACGCAGTGTCAAGCTAACTTTGCTCCCACAGTTTTGTGAAAATGTTCCACTTGCCACCCTCCTTCAGACTGGAGGGCCTTCTTGCTGCAGAATTCTGACCTCTCAAGAGCTGCCACTGACTGACGTTGGTTGTGACTTTCTTTCCTGGCTCCAACAATGGATCGGAAAACAGTCTTTCAGACATGAAAATTTGAGATGCCAGGTTTTGAAGAAAACAGCTTCTGCCAAGGCTGTTTTAGGAGATCCAGCTCAGTACTTCTTCTTCGTCTGTATAGACAACATTTTAGAGACTCTGGCATTTACTGTGAGAATTACTCTGTCCGGCAGTTTCCTCGAACTTAAGCTGCATATATTAAGTAATGCATGCAACATCAGTGTCTCAGCGATCTTCTGAATCACCTTTTGGTACTAAAATCACCATGGGAAAATGCTTAAGCAAACATCCCGCTTTACTCCTTGGCATTAGAGCATCGCATCAGCCACTAAAGCCTGCTGACAGGCCAAAAAAAGAGAAAGGGTGTGATGAACGGCCAGATGTAGAAAATATTCCATCTGTACAATCTGTCCACTCCTTGACAAGGAATGTGTTACAACGTGGAATCCCCCTGAACTATATGCCATGTCAGTCTTCTGCTCCACTTGTGCATTTGGTGCACAAGAGCTGGGTCTGACACAAGCACTCCATTAGGCCAGAGAAGGCATTCCTCCTTTGTTCTAATATAGGAAACAACACTGACATTGTCCAACATAAAATACCACAGACTTGCCAGTCAGCTCCAGATCCTATTGGTGAGGAATTTTCCAGACTTCCATCATCTCCAGCAAATTATATGGTGACCCTTCTCTGAACCAGACATAATGGCCTTGTCACCTGAAACCATGGTAACAGGCGAGAGCCTCAGATGTGAAGATTTGCCTTTGTGCAAAACATCTGTGTCAACTGCTTCCGTAAAGGCCTGCCTTCTTCCAGGTCACTGTCAACAGAATTGAAAGTGAGGGTTTTGACAGCCCATTGTGTTGCTGTCATGTCTTGTATAACTAGTAGTTGCCATGGGGATTTGGTTGTCATTATGTAGGTTTGAGCATTGGAAAATGTTCCACTTCCAGTTTGGCTTCAAATCTGCTACTGAATGGGTATTGAATGGTAAACAAGCTCTTTTAAGAGCACTTGATCTGGAAACTGTTATTCACCAAAGTATGGGGCTGGACCTCAGAAATATCACTCGCCTTCTTCTTTTATACATCCTGTTTTCTTGCATCACACCATGTTCTCACATGCATGCCCTTGATTCGCCCATTTTGTGATTTTCTATGGGTCTGAAAGTTTTTTGCACTGAGAAATGCTTTCTCTGAAGGGTGTGCACATTTGAACAGGGTGGCATAAAACCAAAAGCTATGAAGATTTATTATGTATCATCTTGCACAAAGATGGTATGAATGAGTGAGTGACAGAGTATATTGCACTGGGTGGATGTGCGTTATGTGAATAAATGCCCTACAGTCGCTTCGTTGTTGCAGAAAGTGACACAAAACATGTCTGTTAAAGTCTGATATTTGTTGCTTTGTTCTCATACAGGACAAAGAAGGGCGGACAGTTGACCTTAGTGATGGGATCACAGTCACACCAGTTCCGAATGACGACATGCACATGGATGGAGCTGGACTGTCACTGATGGGTCACGGTTTTGGAAAACACTGACGCTGGCACTGACAATGGATAGACATTGATGTATGCGTGTAACTGGAACGTGGGGAATTTGGTGTGTGCATCTCTCAGTCAGAGAGAAGAAGTGGATGGTGTTTGTATGAGATTGGTAGCGAGTTCTCTGAGTTGTTTTCTGGAAGAGTGGTTCTTAATTTTGTTGTTGTTGTAAGCGTTTTGTTGTTTGTTTGCATTTTTACCTCTCAGACGAACGTGGCTGACAGCAAATGAAATGTGGAGATGAAAAGAAGTGCATTCTTAACAACCTGTGCCCTCGATAGCCTTGTTGCTGAATCCTGCCAACGTGCTAAGAATATCATGGTAAAGTTGTGTAAACTGGCATTACTCAGCGAGACCTTTGCTGTTTTGCAGGCAACTTTTCACAGCACGCTTGCAGCTTGCGTTGAGCAGAAGACTTAATTTGCACCTGTCAGGTTCTAAAATAGTGATTTTTTTGCTGTGCAGTGGTCATCTGTTTGAATGACAGTTGTAAAAAAGATGACAGGTTGTTAATCAAAAAGTGCACACAGTAATGCCTAGTTGTTTAAAAGAATTTTCACAAAATGAATGGGAACATGGTGAAGGATGATTGAATGCCTGACTGGAGGAGATGAAAGATGCTGGCGTTTTGGATTAGCTTTTTTCCCATCATTTTCTCCTTTATGAGAATCCATTTCATTAACGTGAAGCTGTCATTTGAACTTGGGGATGGCAAAAGAAAACAATAAAACCGCAATTCTTATGCTTTTTTTAATTTTTGTTTAGTTTCGGTATGTAGGTGAGTCTGTTTTGTTACTGAAATGCAGATTCACTCAGCATTTTTTTTTAAATGGTTTTATGAAAAAGTTAATCAGTATTGAATAGTGGTAACACAGAAAAGAAATGTTAGCCCCCCCCCACCCCCCCCCCCCCACACACACACACACAAAGCAATCTGTAGGAAAAGCAACCACACAACCGCGCTGACACACAACAGACACAGCTGGTATTTTAATGGTTACTTCAGGAACCACTCTCAAAGCTCTTCACAACAGAAGACAACTGTCTAAAAAAAAAAAAAAAAAAAAAAAGTGTGCAGTATTTGATAAGAAATAGTAGTGTTGAGAAATGAGCCACCCACCCACCCTGAAAAAACAAACAAAAAACATCAAAAAACACAACCAAACTGACATGGTGTATTTCAACAATCTGAGCATTTATGCTTGCACAATTTCAAATGATGGGCATTGCCTGACTCTCCTGTGTTAAAAGTTCTTTTGTTTTATGTGTCAAGTCTCTGTGTGTGCTTGTTTTGCTTCTTTTTTTGCCAGATCAAATATTTGGCGATACTTCACTTGGAAGAACTTGTTAATAACACTGTGTACAGTAGCTTTCTGTTGTTGTTTTGTTCTGAAGGTTGTGAAAACAAAGCAGCAGTGAGCATAGCCATTTTGTGTTAAGCAGTCTGTGTCTGTGACATCATGAACAAGGTTGGCATGTGAAGCAGAACTGTCAGTTGCATCACAAGCCAGACTTTTTCTGCTCTTCGTTGGTAAAGAGCAAATCAGGAGGCTGTGACCAGATGAACTAAATTTAGAAGCAAAACAAAAAAGTACTTTTGTTGCATGAATATATATTGATAAAACCACACAAAGCCCACAACTGGAAATATTGGCACATTTGCATCCTCACTTGGTGTTTTTGAGATGAAAATAATCAGTTGTTCTAATATGCGATGTGACAGAGGTCTGCAAGTTCTTGATAGCATGAGGGGATCTCAAGTCAGTTATCAGTTGCCATGTTCTGGAAAACTTGGATTAGTTTGGATGCTGATGATTATGTACTTTGTTCTGGTACAGATGAACTGTGCTTGAATAAAGGGTGCTTTTTGGTTAAGTTGTTCCCACAACTCAAGATCAAAAACTTGAATTTTTTGTGAGAAAGTGTAAGGTGCATGTACAGGACTTACTTCTTGGGGGAAAATATGCAGTTCAAGTACAAACTACTTAGGTTTCTTGTATGTGAATATTTATGTTTTATCAAATTTGTGTGTGTGCATGTGAGAGAGAGAAAGAGAGGGAGATAATTTTATTACAATGGAAAGAGACATCTTCTATGGAACTGTTTATTTAGATATAATTTGCTCAAGTTCTGCCACATAGCCCTTAGAGTTTGAGTAATTCATGTTTACTGTACTGGTTGTGTTGAAGAGTAAATGAAAGCTTTTACAGTTGTGTCCTGCTATTGGCTTTTTTTCTTTCTTTTTTGACAGTTTCTAACATGCTGTATGAAAACATTCGATAATTATTATTTTTGTTCTTTAAAAAAGAAATTCAGTCTTGTTGCATTGATATTGTTTGTCCCCCTGACCCCCCCCCCCCCCCTTTTTTTCTTTTCCAGGTGTGATGGAGGGTGGCTGGGGGTGGGTGGGATGGGAGGGCGTAGAGGGTGTAACAGTTTGATGAGGTCAGGTGTGTATACCTGAAGACCATCAATGTTTTCACTGTCCAGCCTTATGTTCAAGGTACCACACTAGCTGAACTTTGCAAATGAACCCCATCAGTCTCAGAAGACTCACACTTTGATGCTGATGTGCCTGAAAAGGCTACCCGTTTCATAATCCAGTGAGGTGATCACAACAAAACATTTGCCGAGCTGTGCTCTGTCTGGTCTGATCAAAAACTGAAACTGAGTATCTAGTCTCTCAGATGTGGAAAAAAGCGTCTGGGGGGGAGACAAGAAAGTACTGTAAACAACAAAAATGACTTCAGTTACCACCATTTGTGTCCTTATTTTCTACAGAGGCCTACACATAGTAATGCCATTTTGAGTGCGACATCATTCTGTCAAGTTATACCATCACCATGTATTTAACGTAACATTGTAGACATCAACAGCTCTTTACTTCCCTGACATATGTCTGTATATTTTTGGGACAAGTTTCACACCCAGCCTTCTTTTATTTGGAAATATTACCCAAAGGCGCTTTTTGGAGATTGTGCCTTTAAGGCAGCAGGCAACAAGTAAAACTTGGAGGTTGTGCCTTTAAGGCAGCAGCAGCAGGCAACAAGTAAAGCTTGGAGGCTGTGCTTTTAAGGCATCAGGCAACAAGTAAAATGGGCAGGATGCTCACATCTTGGAGAGAAAGCCTATCTGCCTCTGCAGCAACAGGGTTGAGTGCATCAAATCTGGAAGCATCATTAGTCAGTGACTATGTCACAATCATCTTTTACGTATAAATGTCCGTCCACAGCTGATGTTGCTGGCCGTTTTATGTTACTGTCCTCACTCACAGTACAGTATTGTTCACAGCCATTGTAAAACTGTATTAAAGAAGCATCTGCAAGGATAAGTTTCAGTGTCTGTTCTGCACAGTGAGTGTTCCAGATATTTGTATACTTTGTGCCAGAAAAGCCAACTGTCATTAATTGTAACAAAATAATCAAGAAAACAGCTTTCAAATGATATAAGGCAACACAACACAATAATCTGATAATACTGTGGAAACAGTGTGCTCATGTTTGTGTGTGTGGAGGGGACAATTATGTTTGTTTTATGTGTGTGGCATGAGTGTGTGTACAACGGAGGAACAAAACAACAGATGAACCCAAATAGCATGCAAATGACAAAATCAAGTTCAACCCACATGTTGCTTGCTATGTACAAAAAGTATATTCTTTCGTAAGCACAACTTGCATTATTGATAGTAGGTCTAGAGAAACAGAAATGCCAAACAATATATTAACTACAAAATGGAGGACCAAGAAACATTTTTCTTATTGGTCAATATCACATGAAACTGAAATGGGATCTACCACAAAAAGATGTTTGTTTTTGAAATCTAGTGGAAAAGTATTCTGCTGAAACATAAAACATCAAATAAATACCCATGTCAAGTTTTGGCATCTTCAAAGAAACAAACTCTGCTCTAAGAAACATTTTAATCCAAGACAACAGTGGCAAAACAACTGAATTAAAAAAAAAACCTACTAAGGTATGAATAACTGAGCATTTCATACTGCTTTTTCGTGTACTGTGCTCAAACGCTTCAATCAATGTTTTATGTCTGTGGTGAGGTGATACTAGACCAAACAAATTCAAATGTTTCCATAGCGCGTCTGGGAATCCTTTTCACAAAACTATGTTGTGCACGCATTACACAAAGGTTACATGTTGCATCTGCTTACAGGCTATTGCAGCAGTTCCTTCCCAAAGTGCCACCCAAAGAATAGATCCCTCCAGTAGCACTTTTGTTGATAACATGTACCTTGGAAAGGGACATAATCCATTTATTTATTTATTTTAGCTGGTGTTGCAGACTTGCCTGGACACTGTGCTATGGTTGTGTTCAGATGCTGGAATCTGGTGTGTGTGGTGAACTGGGCTGTGGTTTGTAACTTTCCTTTTCCCACAACTTTTGCCTTGGATATGCTGATCTAGTGTTCCCTTTGCTCTGCCATGTGCATCATGAAGGGGTATTGTGATCAGCCAGCTGAGTCAGTTTTTCATAATGCATTTTCAGTTTCATTCTGCTCATAATACAGAGTAACATAGTTTATTTTTTGCTCTCTCTCAACTCACAAACACATGCATTCTCTCTCTTTCTTACTTGCATCCATTTCAAGTACAATAGAATGGTATATATACAGAAACAAAACAGATCTGAAGAAAAAAGGTTGCAGAAGGACAAAATTCAAAGGTTGTTGAAAAAAAAAAAAAAAGTAGAATGCTATAGAACTTGTGTGTCATCATTTGAATATCTATCCTTTTTAATGGCACTGTCCAGTATTTTCACACCGCTTAGCTCTTGCTTACCAGGCTCCAAATACCTGGAACTAACTCCTGTTTGTGTCCATCATACTACCTTCATCAGTTCTTTCAAATCTTCCTTGAAAACTTTCTCTTTTCAAAAACATTTTCTTCAGTCTCATTTCCCTGTGTGTGTGTGTGTGTGTGTGTACGTATGTGTGCACCAAAGCTTGTTGTCAACGTCTGTACATTTAAAGAACTTTTAAGCACATTAGGGCCAGCATGGGTTATGTGCTGTATTAGTATTAGTATTAACTCCAGTGATTCAAGTACAATGTAGCTTGTGCATCCTACAAACACTATGTGATCTATGATTTGTGTATGCACATCAAATAAGAGCGGCAAGTGTGTGGATGCATGCCTGTGAGAGTGTATGCATGCATGTGCGCGTATGTGTAAATTGAAGATGTTCAAGTGTGTCCGAGTAGACTACTGAATGAACGTTATGGATTTTGTTTTCATCTGATTGGGTTTTTGAGTAACCTGTAGTGGACGTTTCATATTTATCAGAATCTTTCATCCTGAGATGTGACCCTGTGTGGTTGACAGGATGAGGTAAGAAAACAATTGTGACTGAAGTGCACGTTGTATGTTGAATGTTCTGTGTAATGGGCCAAGAGCTTCAGCGAGACAGAATACCGTGTACATACTCAGTATTACTGTTCTGACAATGACTGCCTTACACTGAGAAGTGAAGAAAAGCAGATAAACCCCCAAACTGCACGTCCTTAATTCTGCTAGATAATCATTTAAAAAGTTTGACCCTCAACGCAACACCAGCAAGAGCAGCATTCTCTCTGTGAGTTCTCTCTTTTGCCATCGGACTGAGTTTCCTATGACACTGCCAGCCAACAATGCTCTTCAATGCCAGATGTGGCGGCAGAGGGCAGGGCTGGAATGAAACTAGTGCTGCCGCCATGTTGGCTCTCATTACTTTGTGAAATCAGGACATTCTAGAAACCAGTTGACTGTATTACGGAGCTGTGAGCTCCAACATAACCTTCTGTATGGGAGGGCTGTTCACGTCACAAGCTGCCAGCTCAGATGCTTTGCATGATGACCAGCCAGCGAAGCAGCAGTCCTGAAGCCGGAACCTTGTGTGTAACCTCAGTTCGCATGCTTAGAGGCTGTGAACTCGGCCAGAATCTTGTGTATGTCTGTTTTGGTCACGCCAGGCACAGCAGCTGCAACACGACTGATGGCACCTTCCAATTCCTCCTCCTCTTGGATGCGGGTGTGTTTCTGAAAGAGAGAATGAGATAATACTTTACTACATAACGATAAAGAATTAAGCACAGGTCTTTTTTTTTTTTTTTTTTACAAATCTGTCTCTGATGACAAACACAGCAACACTCAATACATCAAACAAGAGAGTAAGTAAACTGCTGTTTTACACCCAGTCAACCAGCGCAGTTATACCAGGGCAACAAACAAGACAGAGAGAGGTTAATTTTCATAATAGTTGTTTAGAGTTGGTTTCAAAGTCAAGGCCTAGTTTTAATCTTTCTGGGATATGCAACACTGTCTCTGCATATTCTGTTCTGTCCACTTGTTTCTGATATCCATCAATACAATTGTTTTCTTTGTGTGTGTAAGTCAGTAACTGCCTTGGGCACATTCAAGATGAGCAACATAGACCCTGAGTATTATCTAGTATACTACTACAACTTATTTTGATAGGAAAATGTTTGAAACATACTTGAACTGTATGACTCAACAGCCTTTAATATCTTTACAGACTAAAAAGAAAAGAAAAAAAACTTTGTGTAGTTACTGGGAAAGGACGTCAGAATAAGAACAGCTGCTGTTTCACATCTTTTGATCTTACACTAGTCCCTGTCCTGACCATGAAAACGTTGCAAATGACCTTTACGGAAAAGTGTGAAACGAAAATCCTCACCAGTGTCCTGTTGATTTTGTATGTAGCGGAGATGTCAACAGGGCTGCCAGCCAATGACATCAGCCTCTCTCCGTGCTTTGGTGCTCGAGCCAGGCCAGGTGTGAATGGCAAACTGCACGCAGAGAAACCAAATCAATCTGGAGTGAGGAGGAACTATGTTTGAGAAAGACTGTCAGGCTAAAACCAAACACTGAACATCCTCTCTTTAAGGGACATCATGCTGTGCTTCTGAAGGGCATGTTGATTGAGAGAGACTCTAAACAAGCTGTGATTATGACAGAACTACTGACTGAGACAGATTCTGAAGGAGTGATGATTCCGGAAGATGCGTTGACTGAAACTGGGAGATTTTGAAGGAGAGGCTGACTGCAAGAGCAAACACTGAACAACCTCCATTCCGGGGACTACAAGAAGATCTGATTCTGAAGGGATATGATGACTCAATGACTGAGAGAGGTTCTAGAGGAGCTGTGATTCTGAAGGAATATGCTGACTGAGATTCTGAAGAAGCTGTGATTCTGAAGGATGTGTTGACTGCAAGAGCAAACACTGAACAGCCTCCCCTCCAGGGACCACAATAAGCTTTGCTTTTGAAGGAATACACAGTCTGTCTTCTTTATGGATCAGATCAGTAAAACCACTTCAGTACTATCTACTGGTTCCAACTTAAACTTGTAATGTTTTGCACTATGCTACAATCACACTGGACAACACTGGGACTGGGTGAAGTAACACCAAGCATGTCAAATCACGTGCATAGATCTACAGAAAAACGGCACCAAAGCCAATCAAATCACATTGCACTTGAAGTCAGTACAAACATGCACAGAATCAAGAATGTGTAAATGTTTGCTGACTGAGATTCTGAAGAAGCTTGATTCTGAAGGATGTATTGACTGCAAGAGCAAACACTGAACAGCCTTCCTTCCAGGGACCACAATAAGCTTTGCTTTTGAAGGAATATGTTGTCTGTCTTCTTTCCATGGACAGATCAGTAAAACCACTTCAGTACTACCTACTGGCTCCAACTTCAACTTGTCTTCTTTCAACAAAGAGCAGTGGCAGTATCGGCAGTACTCAGCTTAAGGTTTGAGTAAATAAGAGGTTAGAACTTACTGTAGTGGAGCTCAGTGATGGATATAGTTTCACTTAGTCAATAACGGACAGAAAACACAGATCTACACAGGCTCATTCCTGAAGGGCAGAGAAAAGAAGGGCTAACAAACAAGTGTGACACAAAAGGTGTCAAAATGAAACAAAGCGGGCTTTCCCCTAAGTTTAAGGTGACAGGAATGGGGACAGATTCTGTGTTGGTGTACGAGAAAATAGTAACAGGGGTTTGCCAAACCATCACTGTCCAGATACTACTCCTTAATTTTGTTTATAATGCGCCTGTCCCGGTTCTATAAAAAAAAAAGAGAGGGCTCCAAGCACAGTACAGCTTCACATATCAGATTCAATACATAGGGAAGTAATACATGCATTAAAAAACAGCATCTAGGTAATACAATTGCATCTGATAAGACAATGATAATGACTAAAAACAATTTAAAACACGGACTTACTTGATGTCAAACTTTGGTGTGACAGCTGGTGTGTCCCACACTGCAGGTAGCTGTCTTGTAGCTGGTGTCTGGAACCTTGACCTAGAATCAACAGCCTCACTTCAACACCTCAGTTAATCTTATGTGTAGAAAATCATCAAATACAAGTCAATTCTGATTACATCTTAATGTCGCACCACTTGGCCTGTATTGGTTTTTATGCATGTACAAGCACCTTTATCAAATAAGTATTGCTCCTTGCAACACTGATGTTAATTAAAGATATAATACATAATGATTGAGTTTGTTGAAGGGAAAATATCATTGTCTGCTTGCAACAACAAAGGAAAAACAGCAGAAACTGTACTACAGACTAGAATCTATACTCAGTCTGGAACCCCCCCCACCCTTCCCCCTTTACTGAAGGGTGTTAAGTAGGTGACACATAAATTACCATTATATTTTAACATGTATTATTATACTTAACCTGCTGTCAACAGGGTTCTGACCAACTTTTCTAACCAAAATTCACAAACTTTGCACAAACTTTCAAGACCTTTTTCCCCCCCAAAAAAATTCAAAGAGCTAATTCAACTTTAATTCACACGATGTGATGCACGGACACCTTTTACTTCGCAGCTCAAACGTAATAGTCTAGTATCGTTTCATGATAATAATTTACACCTGATGATAAACCGCCAAAGCGTAAAGCTAGCCTGTTAATAGTTATTCTCAAAGTCAGAAAATCAGTTGTTTGGTAGTTTGACAGGAGAAGTCAAAATTCACAAACTTCCAAAGACCTAAGATTTCAAAACAATTTTTTTACAACAGATTTCCTGGCCTTAAAAATGGCAGATCATTTTTGTCCAAAGTTTCAAAGACCCCAGGAACTGTGGAATAGTCATGTGCTCAACAACACCAATTGTCTGCTCCCTACTCCCAGCCCTGTCACTGAGCTCACCTTTGTCTGAGAGTGGACTTGGTAGCTGAGGGAGGTGCCATTTTGGTTCTGTCCCCGGGACCTTTTCCCTTACGGACCCCTTTCTCCTTCTTCGTCTTGACGCTCTAAACAAACATGCAACAAGGTCATGCTTTCAATGTCAGTGTGCTCCTTCATTGAGAAAGGGCTCAAGAGTCAGGAATATTGATAAGACTTGTGCTCTGTAAACACAAGAAATTTGAAGTATGGTCATGAGCAAAATAAACAAGCATAAATAACAGTATAGGCCTAGTGTCTATCAGTTACACACACATACTGTACATGTTATATATAAATACATCTCTGACACAGCAAGCAAATGCATGCTGGACATGGGCACAGCACCTGCTATTTGGACTCAACCAGTCCTCTGAGACTGAGAAGGTACAGCAAACAGTCATGCTCCACATCACTTTCCAGCACCTTCATCCAAACTCTGCCAGAACTGGCTACGCCACTGAAGGGGCAATCCGTATCTCCCTGCATCTATCAACTGATGTTATCGCTCCTGATCAGTGTATATCTAATAAGACTCCGGAAGGAATACGATGCTGAGGCACACATGTAAACATGAGCTGCATCTGCCCATGGTAAAAACTTACTTTAGTCTTGATTCAAACAATTATGGTTTTATTTGCTATGGTGTAAACAATGTGGATGGTTATAAAAGAAATGACTGTCAATATAATCTGAGTTCTCTGTTACAAACTTACTGCTGTTTTGAGCACCACCAAAAAATTGTGAGTTAGCTGACAGTTTTCGGAGAGCTGTGGCGTAACTAATTATGGCAGTGGCTGGGGATAGAATGTTGTAAACCAGTGCTTGGAGTTTGGCAAACGGTATGCTGGGAACTGTTGAGTATGAATAGTGACACAGCCTTTCTGACTTCAGACAGTCCTACACAGACTCTGGCACCATCAGTGAGTTCAGTCTCAACCCTTATCTATTTATAAGAACACATACTTGCATGCATGCACACACAACTGCATGTATGATGCATGCACACACACACATGCATGAATGCACACATACACACACACAAACTCAGTAATAGGTTTGAGGGTAGGGTGAACCATGCCAGCCAAAGACACAAGCCGTCACCACCACCACCAGCTGCCATGACTACCAGCCACAGGCACACACTGTCAACAACCACCGGTTGTTGCCATCAACTGTAAGTTGTCATCACCATCACCAGCTGTCACCACCACCAGCTACATATGTGTACCTACATACAGTCACAACAACCAGCCATCGCCATCAGCCACATGTCACCACCACCACCAGCCAGTGAAAAACACTGGTGTACAGTCACCACAACCACCAGTCATCACCATGAACTGTCGCCACCACCAGCAAGGGGCACAAGCTGTGCCACCACTAGCTCAGTAGCTGTCACCACCACCACCACACAGGTACCAGGTGTCACCATCGCCACCACCACCACCACCACAAGGTATCATCATCACCACCACAACACACAAGTATCAGCTGTCACCATTACCAGCCACAACTACCATCACAGTGTGGTGACTGTTCACTTACACAGAGCAAGTGTTCACAACTGACAGATGTTGTCTCCTCTGGATTTGCTCCCCATTCTTCACACACATGCACACAGTAACCTCCTTACCCCTTTCATGGTCTCTGTTTTCATGATCGAATCATCTTCTGCCATCCCACTGAGTTTCGTCAGAGCTGCGTCAACCGTCCCCCCAGCAGCTAAACAAAAAGAGCAAATACTCAGTCACTTCATATTAAAATATTAAGCAGAAAATCATTACATTGCCTTCTGTGTTATTTTTATGACTCTCCACTGTGAATGTGATCTTGAAAAGAGATTAACTGTATAATTTCACTACAAATGAATGAAGCTCAGCAGATGCTCTTTTTATACTGCATTTCAAAGCTTCCATATACAGTATAAACAAACAGTAAACATTATGTTCCTTATCATGGCCACATGTATAACAATCAAACCAAGTTTGAAACAAAAGCTTTAGTTTCCTTTCTGTTTTTTTTTCAGACTGCTATGACCTTGAAATTTGATCAAGGTCACCAATTGTAATGCTGCAAGTTCATCAAACCATCATGAAAAGTTCAAAAGATCTCCCTTTAATAATATCCTAGACAAATGTTTTTCCCTGAGTCTAAAAATATATCACTTATCACCCATAAAATATTGTGCATGATCTTGTCAAGAAATGTACGTATTTAGCAATAAGATATGTCAAAAGCTGAAAAGGATTTAAACCATTTGTTTCATCCAAAAGAAAAGGCAAGTCACTTTCAGACTTGTGCTTGATGAAGAAACAGGGGGAAAATGTGTCACTTCAGCATTCGGTATGACCAAGGTCCATTCTCACAGGCTACTCAGCCAGCTTACACACAATACACAGATTTACATCAAGGTTTTGATTAGAAAAACAATATCATAGTCATAGAACTTACACATCATTTGCAAACAATGCATCATAAATTTATTTTTAAAAATCTACTTACCCACAAAATCCATGATGTTCATTGTACGGATTTCCTGAAAAAACAAAAGAAAAACCTGACATGGGGATAAGAAATGATAAGAGAAGATACAAGTTTTCTGTCTCTGATGACTGATGGGTAAAAAATTGATTTATGACAGAACATTTTGGAAGCTCTCCATCACTGCAACAGACAACAGTCTGCGTGAAGAGGAGAAAAAATAAAATAATCTTGCAGTACTTACTGCAGAATGGCAAGATTCTACAGCATGGTAATATTCTGCATTCACAATCCTCACTTCTGATCCGGGGCTCATGACAGACTGCATGCACACCCTGCTGCTTCAACATGGATGCCAACAGTTTACAACACACTTTGTTCCAAAGTTCAAGAGAAAAAGATCATGGGGTTGTTGGCTGTTTTCTTCCTGCTGTAATAGTCCCAGGATCAATGTCTTTCTATGAAACTGGAAGGGTGTAACAAATAAAAATGTGCTGTAACAAAAACTTTCATCTTTGCCCATTACAAATGATGGCTGATAAAATGTTCACCTTTGCCCATTTTGACAGTCAAAAAATGTTCATCTCTGCCCATTACAAAATGTTCATCTCTGCTTATTACAATGACTAATATAGTAATAAAAATACTGAGCTAGGAAACCATTGGCGTAGGCTTTTAAAAACATGTTGAAGTATTCTTCATTTATAAGCAGTCTAAACAGGCATAATCCTGGTAGTCTCCCCACCCCCTCTGCCATATCACCCAACACACCACATCAAACCATTGTCTTTTTATTTTACCATAGGCAAGTAGCTGAGTTGCACATTGATTTCCTTCTCTATGATGGTTTGTATCCTGGTTTTCTCCTTTTCAATCTTCTCAAGCCTCTGTTGCACTGAAATAGAGAAACATAAAAGTTAAAACCCACGTAATTGGCGTGAAAGGAAAAAAATTCAGTCATTCTGGTTAGAATCACTGAGGATGAAACTGAACATGGCATCAAGAACAGCTGTCAACTGACTAAACTGGCCCTGATGATCAGATGACAGAGGCTGGGGATGAACCTGGGGATGAAACTGAACATGGCATCAATAACACTGTAACACCAAAAGCTGTCAACTGACTAACCTGCATAGCTGTGAACCCCTGTTGGGAGTAAACCTTTGTCCAGAGTTTGTGAACCTGTATTTCCCTTATGCAGGCCGGGGTCTTTCGTTTTTTCACTGGTACTAGAGGCATTTTCAATTCCAATCAACACGTGTGGCAGTCGAAGGAAGAAGCAATGTTGTGCTCAATATGCATGTACAACTTCAAATGACAAATCTCACTTCTGATGAGATTTCTTAGCCTATTGCACTAGAACAGCCAGTGTGAATTTGATGATGGCATTCATTGGTTGCTCATTTGACAGTTTTTCAGTCTTTTTGCTCAGTTTAAAACAGCAAAATCTCATGAAAATTATGTTTTCCTGTATCCATTTTCCAGTATGGCCATACCCCCCCCCCCCCCCCCATAATGAATTTATTTTATTTATTTTATACTGCTAATCTGTATGGGTTGACAGGTATGAAACCGGCCCTAATAATCAGAGGCTACTGATAAAGTGATGCTGTCATTATTTGAATATCTGCATCTTATTCACATTGTTTCTCACCAGAACATTGGGACAACTGCAAGCTGTGTGTCAGGATGACCTTCATCATGATGTAACATTAGCAAACTCTATAAATTAGTAATTAGTATTATGAAATCTTTGTACTTAGAGTATTACTAGCTGGTGTTAACTGTTCTTGTTAACTGTAGCTGCTGGAGTAGTAGATATAATTTATAACACTAACAGTAACACTAGTAACAATGCCCAAGTTGTAATTTGTATACTAATTACTATTAGTATTACATACATGCACATGATGTCTGAAAGTATGTACAGGTGTGGGAAAGGAAACAGTTTTTTATGCCCAGTCAACCATGATGGTTATAACTTACACTGGCCCATTGGGGTGATACAGGTATGGGGGAAATGTTGCACTCACAAACACTACCTAACCTATAGTTTATACAGCTGTAGCACCTTCTCACCCAATACTGGTGAGCCACAGGTTCTTACTCTTACACCTGAGGAACTGCTACCATAAAATATAAAAACTATACACCATTTACACATCATGATCATGTATATATATATACAAACCAAATGCAAACAATAAAACATCCTCCTAAAATAAACAAAGTGTCAAAATAAAATGCCAAACAGAAGCAGCTGAAAACCACAACCTTTAAGTTTAACAAAGTATATTATCATTTATATCAATTTAAGTAAAACTACTAAAAGCACTACATAAAATACACACAGACACAGACAACACACACACACACACACACACACACACACACACACACACACACACACACACACACACACACACACACACACATGCACACAATATTTAAATTAAAAGCAATAAATAAAACATAATTGACTGAAACTGAAAGTAAAACTAAAACTAGTTAAAGTTAAACTTAAAGGTTGAACTGATAGTGATACTGTGATAGATCTATATTGCTTCATCTGTGATAATTATAAATGACAATACATTTTCAGTACAACAACAGTCAAAAGCATACATTTTATAAATCACACACACACACACACACACACACACACACACACACACACACACACACACACACACACACACACACACACACAGTGACACACACATGTGCTAAATCCCTCTATGGTACTGATAATTCAAACTCAAAGTCAAAGCACTGTAATACTAAAACCATATTAACTTATTATTATTATTATAACTATAACTTTATAAGCAATCCTGTATCCTGTGACTGTCAGTGTGTCCATAAAATAGAATGTGACTAAAGTGTTTGCTCACTACACAATACTATCAATAGCAAAAAATAGCACTATATTAATTTTATTATAATATAAAACTTTAAAAGTAATAAAACTATATAAAAAGTGATCACTCAATCAACTTTCAATTATCTACTGCTTTATTTTCAAATACTTTATGAAATGGACTATATCCGACTTTAATTCTTATGCAGAACTATATAAAATATATAAATAACTAATGTAATAACAAAAAAGGAAAAACGAACCTTCCATGTCAAAATCATGCAAAAATACAGATAACTTTTCCCGTCTTTCCTGTGGATCAAGGTCACCACCAATGTTGCCATCTGGTTTCTTGGGCTTGGCACGCTGGTTGAGACGTGTTGCTCTCTTTCTTGGCATTGTCTGCAATAAAGAACCATCTCAGTATAGATCTTATACACTTATAACATTTTATTTTCAATGTCGTAGACATAGCACAAAACAGAAAATGTATGGGAAGGCAGAAAAAGGAAACAGGAGAATGACAGTTGACTTTTGAGATTTAAATCTAAATCATTGACTTTTTTTTCAGGCACATCTTACTTAGACCTAAGACTAAGTTACTCACTAAGACTGAAGTAAGACTAAGACTGTAACTAGTGTAAGAGTAAGACTAAAGTAAGAGAGAAAAAGTTAGTCACTTTTTCACTTTTTGTTTTCTTTCTTAATTCTTTTCTTTTCAGTATTATTATTCAGTTTTGAGTATAGACTGTCTTATGATTAAGTCACAGGTGCATCCAAGAACTGTAAGACTAAAGAGTACATGTAATGATGTACTATATTCTATAATGTATGTAAAAACTGCAAAGTGCAATGTTTATAATTCATAAATGCTGAGATTGCCGTATCCTGTTTTGTTTTAATTAGTGCATATCATAATATTTAGTTAGCGACTGCCACTAGTGCCAGTAACGGCTCGAGGAATCTCTGGTCTGTTGTGCTTGATATTATAGATAATGATGTGACTGTGAATTATGTGCGGGTTCTTGCAAATTTTGTAATGGAGTGACAAGTCTTTTTGTTGCAGTAGTTGTTGACAAAACCTTACAAGTTATTGTATGCTTCTTCTTCTCCAATGCTGCTTTACGTCCACAGAGATCGTACAGATTATACATGTTATGTACATGATGTACATACACTGATACAGCATGTGTACATGATCGAAATACGTCACTCTCAGTCTCATGAAATGTGATGCACATGATGCTGGCGCAAAATAAATAACCGGTAATCCCATTCTTTTTGCAGTCCAATGAGTATATATACAAAATGCTCAGTACGTGCAAACGGAGCCTAAATTAAGGCCAAAATTAACGGAAATTTGCTTACGAACTTACTTCTGACTTTTGTGTTGGGCACTTTTGCTTTGAAAAATCCGCTTGACAGGAAACGTCCAATGAAAATATACCCGGAAGTTGTGCATAAAGTCGTAAAAGCGCAGTTGCGCAAATAAAATCGAGAAAATTGTCTAATTCTAAGCCACCTATCTATTTCAGTTCCTTTTTATGATACAGTCTGCGTAAAATAGATGTTTTGTTTGTTTTGGTGTTTTTATGTGTCTGATTTTTCTTTTACGACATAATGACAAGGGAAGCAACCCGTAATGTTGGTGTTAGCCTGGGCAACTGGACCCAATCCCGTGAAGTGTGATGCACATCGAACTTGTTTTGGCATTGTCATATGCAGTGAATAGTGATATCAATAGGTTATTTAACCGTCGAAGGCAGTTATGCTAAGAGAGAAGTTCTGGGACACAAAGTATTTAATTAAGAATGGAAGAAAAGGGCCATAAAGGACGGCTGGCTCTAGAAAGAAACTTGCAGAAAGCCTTCAAATGTGTTCAGTCTTTGTATCCCACATTGCAAACGGAGGAGGCAGAAGCGCTGCCCATTGTGACATCAGTGTCAAACTTGCTGGAACAGTTAGAATGTTGTAAATCTGTTGATTACTGTTCTTTGCCATTCGCTAGTTCATTTCCAGATATGAAAGCACGTTTAGTCTCAAAGATTGAGGCTGAGATTGTGGACAAGTTGGAGGAACTGAAGATAATGCTGTGAGATACTTCATGTGTGTGTGTGGGTGTGGGTGAGAGAGAGAGAGAGAGAGAGAGAGAGAGAGAGAGAGAGAGAGAGAGAGAGAGAGAGTGTGTATGTGTGTGTGTGTGTGTGACAGTGTACATGTGTGTGTAACAGTACTAACACTGTATGTGTGCATGAAGTTAAAACTGCACATTACTCAAATTTGTTTCAGTGGTTCCCTGATGGACAAGCAGAAAGCGGTGAGCAAGTACTGTGACTCTTCAGCAGGCCTGGTGGTGAAGTACTCCATGATGTCTCTTGACTTCAGCGACCACACTGGGGGGTCTCCCACCACACCTTCATTGTGGGACATGATGGAGTGGCTGCTGCATGTCAACACACTGCTTGAAGAACAGTATCCTTTTTGTGTAGCTTGTCATCTTCATTGTGCTCATATTAATTAGTGTGGCAAGCTCACCTTGATATAACCGCAATGTTTGACTGGGTGTAAAACACCAAATTAATTACTAGTGTGGCAAGTCCAGCTGTTTGGACAGAATCACTAGCTGGTAGTGGTACAGTGGTAATGATAGCAGCTAATGACAGTAGGACCAGCTAGCACTGTAGAACTTGTGTTCTTAGCATGTGCGTCACTGTTCTGCAGCTGGCCCATGCGGGCACCCATAGTGGGAAACTGTGGACCCAAGGTCAAGGGAGCTTCAAGGGTGTAATGTCTAGTCTGAAATAATGAACATATATATATATATTTATATTCTTTGATTCACATAAAATCTTTTATGCTACACATCAAGTCCAACACACAACTGTGAGTGAAAAAGGGGAACTTTATTCATAAAGTGCCATATATTCATTCCGTACAATTCTGTGCTCTTTGCGCTTGCCTTGGCGGGACCACCCCGACTCTGTTGACAACCGCACATATGTATCCACACATTATTTAATTAGTATGACAGCATTGTTATAGTAAGTTTGCCTAAACACTAGGCAATGAGAACAGATATCTTTTAGACAAATATGTGACCCAACTTTAAGCATGTAGCATTTTGGTCATCAAAATATCAACATCATTAAATTACCAAAATTTGACCCATCACTAGATCTCATTCCAATGTCAGTGATAAACAGTTATAGTCCCAAATGCCCATTACCCCTCCCTATGCCAATGTATACTCTTCTCCGGTGGGAGCTGAGGGCCCTTACAAATTAGGTGGTGGCTGGGGAGGTCAGAGGTTGAAGGTTTGGTGTGCTGCTTTGTGCGAGCCTGCCTACCGGGAAGAAGGGAGCCAAAGTAGTGTTCTTTGTTCCCTTGCACAGCGTGCCAAAACCGCGTGTCATCTACTGCCCATGCGCGGGCCATTTATACCCCCTATCCCTCTAGGCGAAAATAGTTTATAGCCACTCACTACCATGCCACACTCTGACAATCTGTTGTCTACTGCAGCGTGCCACTTAGCACCGCTTAACATGCCTTGTTGTGTCGCATAAAATTCATATATATCTGCAAGTGCCTATTAAATGGCTAACTTCAATGACAAACACTCCTAGCATGTAGATGGTACAGTCCAAACTGACCTGATGTATAACAACATACGTATAGACAATGCCCGATAGCTGTACTCCAAGATTCCTGCCACTATAGCATTCCCAGGGCAAGCCATTCTCTACAAGTACAAGAGACGTCTTTCTTCCTCCTTGCTGTCTGTCTAAAATAAAAGTAAATTCCAATAAAGTAACTGAGTAACTGATTCAGTTGTGTTATGTCAGTTTGAATGCTGCAAACATGACAAAGGGCCCCATCAACAACAAAAAATGCTCACATTGCCCAGTTTTTTGGTTGATGTCTGTTTCGTTAAAAAAAATGAACATTTGAAAGTTGCAACAAATATTGCAGTGTAGTCTGTGTTTGTGATGTCATGAACAAGGTTGGCATGTGGGACACAATTGTCAGCTGCATCACAAGCCAGCCATTTTCTGC
The DNA here is from genome assembly GCA_963584105.1 of Alviniconcha strummeri. Taxonomy (NCBI): domain Eukaryota; kingdom Metazoa; phylum Mollusca; class Gastropoda; family Provannidae; genus Alviniconcha; species Alviniconcha strummeri. The sequence continues at coordinate 9,282,029 of OY757546.1, forward strand.
TCTTCATTGGTAAAAAGTGAACCAATATGGCTGCTCCCTGAGCAGCTCAAATTTAAAGCAAAAATGTACTCTGCTGCATGAATCTTGATAGAACAGCCATACAAATGGAAATACTTGCATATTTGTTGTTTTCAGGCCAACTTGCATCAGTATAGACCTTTGCATGGTATCCCCCTTAAGCCATTAAGGTCCCCTCTTCTGAGAACCCAGAGGTGTCAAAAGTTCCTTCGAAGGGCTTTGCATGATTCACACACTGCTGCAAATTTGGCCTTTCTAAGTTTTGTGTTCTTGGTTATGAATATAGTTTCAAATTGTTCTCTGTATGTGTGTGTGTGTGCACGCGTAATGTTGTACAGAGTCAGTGGTGACCCTGTGTGGTTAACAGGATGTTAAAATCCAATTACTAACTTTCTAACATGGAAAACATTTATAATTTTTTATGTATGCAATTGTGTAGCTGAAGTGTTCAGACTGAACTTTCAGACCGAAGCTTCACACAGCCAGCTTCATAATTTTGCATGTATACATGCAATTGTGTCACTGAAGTATTGAGACTGAAGCCTCACACAGCCAACTGTTTCAACTTGACTACCTCCTTCCTAGAGAAATATGAAGTGCATGCAGTTTGAATAGCGAGTACTCTTTTTTTTCTTGTGAACTAAACAACTACATGTACATTGCGATGCATCATATGAATTGCATGCAGCTTGGATAGTGAGTACTCAGTCTCTTGTGAACTAAACAGCTACATGTACATTGCGATGCATCATATGAATTGCATGCAGTTTGGATAGTGAGTACTCAGTCTCTTGTGAACTAAACAGCTACATGTACATTGCGATGCATCATATGAATTGCACGCAGTTTGGATAGTGAGTACTCAGTCTCTTGTGAACTAAACAGCTACATGTACATTGCGATGCATCATATGAATTGCATGCAGTTTGGATAGTGAGTACTCAGTCTCTTGTGAACTAAACAGCTACATGTACATTGCAATGCATCATATGAATTGCACGCAGTTTGGATAGTGAGTACTCAGTCTCTTGTGAACTAAACAGCTACATGCACATTGCCATGCATCACACAGGCTGCTATCATGGACATTGTCAGCATCATTCAGTCCCATTCACTCTCATACTTTTGCCCTTAACCATATGCAGGTATTATTGTAAGCTTCATGTCCTGGAGACAGCATTGGCAGAGGAAGATGTGAACTCTCAGAACTTGGTGCGGATGTGGAGAGACCAAGATGAAGCTTTGTTGAACACTATCAAAGGTGAGGTTCCAGTTGAAAGTTTTGCTGTCATGTACTGTATACTGTACCTTCTGATGTTTCTATGGTCTTCAGTGTCTGTGTCATTGTCAGTGTCTTCTTGTATACCTATAGAGCAGTTTAACTCCATGTCAATGGCCACATGCTCAATGGATTTGGAGAAGATGAGGGAGAAGGGGGGGGGGGGGGGGAATGAGGGGAGGAAAATGTGTGAGCAAAGAGATGTGGGGAGGGGGATTATTTTTAGTCTTATTTTAGAAAAGGATATATATAGAATGCCCTTGTATATATATATATGTGTAATGTAAAAGAGTAGTGGTGCTTACATGTTTGTACATGACAGTTGTCCATGGGCTGATTTTTTTTCAAAGGGAATGTGTATAAGTAAGGTATTTTGTGTGACAGTTATTTGTATGACTTTTTTCCCCCTTTTTTTCTTTTTTCTTGCAGTGAGTGCTTTTTGTACTTATGTTTTTGTTTTGTTTACTGCTTAAACTTTTTCATGCCATCAACAGTCTGGTACAGATGTCAACATTTCATAATGCACATGTATTTTCTTTTCTCCAGATTACCTAACAAGAGTGGAACATTTTCTGGTGGAAAAGAGATGATGCCTCACAGTGGAAAGACCAACACTGCTTGGCTAAACTCCATTTAGACAGAGAAGGGTTGGACAGAACCACTTGTGTTTTGGGACAAGAGCTGTCTGTTCACTTCCATTTGGCAGCAGATGTGACAAAATAGAGACATGTACATAATTATTGTGACATTTTGACATGCACTACACTGTGTGTGTCACTCTGTGTGCATGTATACATGAGTATGCACATGCATGCGTGTCTT
>OY757546.1:9284347-9301726 GCA_963584105.1 Alviniconcha strummeri
AACGAGTCCTTTGTTCCTCGCCGATGTGCTCACTTCACCCGCAGAATGAGCCCCTCATTCAACAAATGCTACTGTTGGTGTCTTGGTAAACACAGTCAAACTGAAACAGGTTTTGAAACAAACAAACTTCCAGTTACGGGAAAGAACTCTTGTGAGTTCCTGTCTGCTGTATCCACGTGCAGATCAGCAAAACCACAATGGTCATGTAAGTCTTCAAGATGTACTGGATAAAATTTTCATGGATGAAGACAACAAATGTGAAACTTACGATGGATGGCAGCCCTATTCAGACGAAAGTGAGGAGGAGGAGGAGAGTGAACTTGTGGAGAAAAGTGGCAACAACACTGCCATGCTAGCTCAAGACGTGAGTTCAGTAAATTTTACCAGCAGTTCTTCTTGCTCCTCTTACCTGCGAAAATTACTTGGGCCACGAGAAGTTACTCACTTTGTAGGAAAAGTGTTAAGCTACCCAATCTCTTTAGCTTGGGGGGGGGGGGGGGGGGGCACGATGAGGTAGAAATACATTTATTTATTTTTTATAATGGATCCCAAACAAACATCTTTTGGCCAGAAGTAGCAATTCTGTTTCAACTGCAAAGTTGAAACAGAAAGTGACTGGTATTTGAAAAAGCATCATCAAGGCAACTTTGTGAACAGCCAAAGTTAAAACTGTGATCATTGGACAGTAACATGCCACTCATCTCATAATCCTGAGGTTCTCAGCAGTGTGAGCTGTCATTATTATTATTACTGGTTATCTTTTGTTGAGTGGTGCTTTTAAGTTAATACAAGGAAGTCAAAAGCACAGACACTTGAATGAAAATGCATTGTACAGAAAATCAAGTCCACATAACCATGATTATTACAAAATAATACAAAGCAAACTGAAATGGATGTCAATACACCTCATCACCTCAAACAAAAGTAGTTTATATGCAAAACAACTGGCTTGGAAGATAAATATTTGTCAGCAAAATCATGAAACACTTTTTACTTTGATTCGTTGTGAAATACTGACCCCTCCACCCCCCACCCCATCCCTTTTCAGTGATTTGTTTTCAGTCTGCTTCACGTTTGTATTTGATTCCCTCCTTGTAAGCAGAGCACAGTTTGAGCAGCGTCTCCCCCATGCGACTGGCCTTCTCAGGGTCACTGTACTGCCGGCGCCATTGCTGCATGAGCCCTTTCTCCCAGCTGGTCTGTGACGACTCCCGCGCTGTCATGCTGGCAACCAGCAACTGTCTCTTCTTCCGCTGCTGCTGATCCTGAAAAAGGCCATTCAACAGGACTCAGACGTGACAGAAGAACACCTGCACCAACAGACATTGCTGTGGACAGACCACACTGAAAATGGAGCACATGTGGAAGTGGGCATTTTTGGTAGAGGCACCACATTCTTACTGGACAGCACTCAACTGAAATACAGAACCATGAACCATGAACTACGGAGAAGAAAAAAAAATCTATGTGGTGCTGATTTAGCAATAAAAAATCTTCTTTTTCCTGAGGCACATCAAAATTGCATTAGGTATATATTGACCCATTAACAAGATCACTCCTTCTCTGCTCATCAGTGACAAGATCTAGGTTTTCTCCACTAACCAATGACAAGATCTTACATTTTCTCTGCTAACCAATGACAAGATCTAAGCCCCCCTTTCTCCCCGCCCCCCCCCCCCCCCCCCCCCCCCCCAAAAAAAAATCAAGGCTGTAATAAGTTTGTAATAATAATAACATGTCAGGTCCCAACTCAAGTCTCTACTGTATGACAGAAAGTCACAGCCTGAAGTAATATATATATATGCATATGTCACATTATGTGCCTTTTCAAACACTGTAACAAGTAATTTTGCAGATATACCACACACAGCCAGACAAATCATAACTAAAGAGGTCTTTGTTATATTGCCTTATAATTACCAGCTCTAACTTTTTAAATATAGACACAATAGAGCCAACTTGTTTACATTTTTGTAGTTCTAAAATATACATATATATGTGTACTGTGCTGTTATCCTAACTGCTGTACCCTGAATGCAATGTCGTATGGATCATCCCTGATGATAAGGAACGCTGCAGGTTGTGATGTGCTGGTTGCTTCACGGCGCAGCTGCTGAGTTCGGTTTTCCCTTGGAGAAATAGCTGGTGGTTTGGGAGTTCTGGCTGAAGTGCACATGGGTGAATTGTCGTTCTTCTTGCGCATCTCTTCAAGCCTGAAAACCAAGATAGAAAGTTTAATCTTAACACGCCGAGTCAGCTGGGACAGTTATATCATGCTGAAACACACTTGGTATATCTGAAAACCAAGAATCTGAAACAAGAATGACAGCTAGTCTTCTAATACAAGATCCAAACACGTAAAAGGTTCAAAAGAAGTTTAAGAACATTATTTATTAGGACACAAATATTACTTTTAATACATAACTATTAAATAATTATTATATATATTAAAACATTATTATCATAAAATAAAAAGAACAAATTAATAATTATAATCAATTATAATTAAAAATATAGTCTGGATATGAAAACCAAGGTTTGAAATGAATATAACACAATACACTGCGCTGCAACAATGCCACCCCAACTGAAGGACGAATCAGCCAAATAAGCAGGAAACTACAAGGGCAATGTAAGACTGGGTAACAACACTGTGTGCAGGTGTACACACACACACACACACCCTTACACCCTCTGCCCTTACATATGCACACATGCATACACACATGCACACACAGACACACATCGATTATCCCACATATTATGCACTGTTAATGAAAGTGCAGCAAAAAATTACCCTTGGGAATCATGTAAATGCAGCAGTTTCAGCAAAAATGCTCATTACATCTAATTGTGGCCACATTAGTTGATGCTCTCTGCCGACAACTGTGCACTGGAGTCACTTGGCACAAAAAACCCTGAAGTGAGTCAAAAACTTCAGAAGACAACGTACCCATAGGAGGCTGCAATTAGACCTCATTAATGCAATTTGCACTGCTGTCTATCACCTAGGATTAGCACACCTGAAACCAGTAACTGTTAGAAGAACACATTTTATACTCTACTGAGCAAGAGTCATGCAAGGAAATTTTGGTTGGAGCGGGTGAAAATGCACTTACATTGCCTCCCTTTGTTTCCTTCTCTTGCAGATCTCTGGCCAGCTTGGGAACATAGGGTTTCCTTTGACAGGTGGTCGCTTGTTGGCAGGCTTGAGCGGGGCCACATCTTTGTAACGTACAAAGATTCCATGGCCATTGGTGCAGCAGAAATAGCGCTTTCCATTGAACATCCCATCATGGCCCAGATGGACTGTTGCAGCAACAGGGAGTGCAAACTCGTCAAGCTCATTGAAAGATCATGTGATGTTTTTTGTGTGCATGTGCGTGAAAGAATGCATGTATGTAAACATGAGGATCTGTATACTTGGTGTTTGTAAAAGCATGAAAATGTGTGTGTGTGTGTGTGTGTGTGTGTGTGTGTGTGTGTGTGTGTGTGTGTGTGTGTGTGTGTGTGTGTGTGTGTCTGTGTGTGTGTGTGCGTGCGTGTGTGTGTGTGTGTGCGTGCACTTGCCGTTTTAATTGTACACTCACTCTCTCTCTCTCTCTCTCTCTCTCTCTCTCTCTCTCTCTCTCTCTCTCTCTCTCACACACACACACACACACACACACATGTACACGCACACATGCAGACATACACATAAATGCACACACATGCAGACACACAAACACAAAAAACAAAGATTGCTTACAACTCTCATCTAACTTGACTCCAACCCGCAGCACTGGAGCCACAACGTTGTCATCAACAAACCCAACAAACTTCACGCTCCCTGGAAAACAAGCATATATATATATACCTAGTGCAAGTCAACACCAAAACATTACATTTTGAGGGTACCTTTGCAATTAAGTTCACACTGACAATGTGTAAATAATGTATGTTGGGGTACATTGGTTTCAAAAGTTAAATGTTTTAAAGGCAAAGTGAAAGTAATGAGCAAATTGTCGGAAAAAAACAAACATGTAAGTTAGGACTGCTCTTAATATAATAATAATGTACAGTTATCATGTGCTCACATGATATGTATTAACCTAAACACAACAGAGCTTAAATAGCCTAAATATAATATAGCTTTGCTGATTTGTCAAAAGCCCACTTGGCACTATGCCTGCTGTCACTTCAGCTTAATATTAAAACAGCAAGCTATCCAGGTTAGGTGCTCTGAAAGTCTAACTTCCCTAAGTATGCATTTTTATTATTATTATTATCCATGCTCAAATATTCAGCAATTTGCTGCAAAAGCACATCCCTTTTTTTACTTCCATTCTTGCAACTGGGATCAGACAGCCAGGGTTTGCGTTAACCGGTATTTTATTTTATTTTTGTCTGTTATTTTGTTTTACCAGTTCTAAAGAGTAAGTAAGTTGGTGTTTTACGCCCAGACAACTGGTGCAGGTTCTAAAGAACAAAAAAAACTGCAGCACAAAGAGAGAGTGCAAGTGGTGTGTTGTGTGTGTGTGTGTGTGTGTGTGTGTGTGTGTGTGTGTGTGTGTGTGTGTGTGTGTGTGTGTATGTGTGTGTGTGTGTGTGTGTGCATGTCCCACTAGACAGGGAAATGAGTAGGGTGTTTGCTAGTACAGCAGCAGAACTGTTGCAGAAGCATACAGATGACAGTGTGTATGACCGATTACACTGATTGTCTGATTGGTTTTCATGAACCACTCTTGCAACCTTTCGTCACACCGATTTGAAAAACTGAACAGTGAGATCACTGGACAGTATCTGCTTATGCTCCCACAGGGCAATAAAGACTTCCACCTTATCCTCATTGGTGGCAGTTTTTTTCTCCCATTTTTTTGCAGGTTCAGACTTTTCATGGTAAACAACGGCTGACAATTGCGTCATGACACAAGGTGATTGCCAACCACATGCACGTGTGGTAAGCTTTGACCACTTTTCCAAGACTTTGCAAAACAAAACTTGCAACACCTTTGATGACGCCTTGGTGAAGTGGTCAAAGATATCATATGAAAACAGATTTCACAAATTCTGAAATAATGCTTACATAAACCTATAAAAAGAACATAAGCTGTCTTCATCTAACATGTTTTTTTTAACAATAAAATTTCTGTTCAGCTTAGTTTCCATATTTTATGCACCTGGTTTTCCATGCACCGTGACTCTGTCTCCCACTGAAACGAACATCTGTGGCTTCATTTTGCCGAGGGTGGCGCTTTCTGCAGCCCGGTCTTCTCCACTGCGAACCAGGCAGTCCGAACTGCTTTTGAATGTGTCCCGCCAGAAACGCTTGCATGGTCCACAGGTGCAAAGGTATGGATCTATTTGCTGGAGGAGAAACAATGTGAAACATAACCAGGCTTGACAAAGCAATGACAAATGTATAATATAAATATATATCTAGCTCTGTATCTTTCCTAAAACTGATAATAGAGATTGGCTGCAGCCTCATGACATTCCAAGAAAACCACAAATGAAGGTGAAACTAAAAATTACATGACGTGCCTGCAACTTAATGCAAGACAATGACCAGAACATAATATTCTACAGAATTCAGGTAATATGATCTGTTGTGGCACATTCAAAAAAATCTTAAATAATCCAACACTGCATCCATATTATTCCAGAAAACACACACACACAAAAATTAATGCAAACATAAACCAAGATGTGTAACAAAACAGGAACATGGTTCCCTGGGACTTGGACTAGAGCCAAATAAGGACCTTATAAAGACTTGTAAGGACCAGTATTAGATTTTGTAAGGACCATCACAACAGTAAGGAACACACACGAAAGCTGAATTTGACATTCCACACACTGAGTGTAGTGTTTGTCCAGTTTATCTTTTAGAACCCATTCCTGGTATGCAATGTCCTTTAGCCAGTAGTCTTGGAACAAACATTTTGTTGGCATCTTTGCTTTTAGTTCAGGTTCTTGCACAGTCCAAATTTTCAAAAACCAAACGGCTGACCGAGAATTTATCGTGTAATCTTCTGACTGTGATTTTGGCTGTACGTGATCTAAATGAACATGGAGAAAAGCATCGTCTGCTTCAGACACCATCTCAACCTATGTCCAAACGACTTTAAAATTCAGTAAACGTGTGGAACCATCCAGTGTCACTGACTTGGAAAAATGAGAGGCTTTTATCACTGCCCATGTGCATTTTCAGTATTAGCTAGACTTGTAAGGACCGTGATGCACATATAAGGACTTGTAAGATGTTACTTGGCAAATTCCATATGTAAGTACTTGTAAGCACCTGGGAACCTTGACAAAGCATTAATATTAAAAGTTATGCATTTCTGATGAGAACAAAGAATGTGACTGTGGTGGATTGTATCTACAAGTATTTTGTGTGATTCAGGTCTTTGTTATTGTGTCTCTTACATTAGAAGAGTGATGTCAATCAGGCACCATAACTCCTTACTGCTGCCCCTATGGTTTAGATATATATGTCTGTACTGGATGTGGCATTGAATAATTTGTAAAAACTGTTGGAATTGGCCTTGTTGCTGTCAGTCTGGGAGTGGCTGGAGTTTGCCTGCTAAGCCATGAAATGAGTAAAATATAATGTAGTGGTTAATTTTGAACTGTTTAATAAATAAAATGTTTATCTAGAAGGATTTTGAAAATTATTGTTCCTGCTGATACAATAACAAATGGACAGTTATTAAAATTGTTTAAACATAACCATGTTTGTGAAAACTGTCAACAATGATTTGTATAATTGTACTGTGTTCTTGCATAGTTTAAAAGGAGGCCCCCTGGTTCCATGGGATTCATTCAGCCTGAACAAGGGACAAATAGTCTAACTCTAAGGGTATTACAACCCATACATGCATACATGTATACTGTGTTCTTGCATAGTTTAAAAGGAGGCCCCCTGGTTCCATGGGATTCATTCAGCCTGAACAAGGGACAAATAGTTTAACTCTAAGGGTGTTACAACCCATACATGCATACATGTATACTTTAACAGTTTTCATGTTATAACCCATACACGTATATTAGAACAGTTTTCAATCTCCTCTTTTCCTCAGGACTATATTCAAGGCTCTGACCTATTTCACATAGTTATGTTTTTGTTTCCCTACCTTGTTCACTCACAACCTTTGACAGTATCAATCTGCCTTGTATGTTGATAGTAGAGACTGATCACTCCCCTTGTGTCTAATCTCTAAGTTTTTCCTTCTGTGTTGTGATGTTGGATTTGGCATAAATTACAGACAATGTTATGGTCAGACAAACCAATGATGATTCCTATGTCCTCTTCTTCTTCTGTCTTACAGCCAGCTTCCTAGACTGAAAGGTTATGCTGCACTGGGGAAGGGGAGGTGGGGGGGGGGGGGGCGGTCACACATGGACAAATTGAAAAACAAAAAACAACTCTGTGAATCTATGGGATTTGACTTTGAGGATTTGCAGTCTTGACTGGAAAGAGTCCAGTGTTGTTGCAGCAGCAACATCCCAAGGAGACTGTTTCACTCTGGGACTGTTCTGGGGAAAACATTTTCTATCATGTCTTGTGAGAGGACAGATTGGGGAGCAGGGTTAGCTCAGTGGTTAGAGCGTTAGACTTGTGATCAAAATGTCCTGGGTTTGAGTCCAAGCAGAAGCCACATGAAAAATCTCTTCTCCAGGGTCAACTTTCTGTGCTGACTCTTATTTTGGTATCCACTGCACCCCCATGTTACTGCAATAGTATACATGTATAAGATCCAGGCCATTCTGCCAAAAGTGCAGGTGGCAGGTTACAGCTAAACACACATACACCCTACCTATGTGGCTTTGAAAGAAGTGACACTGTAAACTGGTGCATGGTTGAATGGTGTACACAGAACTTGTGCTGAGATGGCAGCAGTTTCATGTGGCACCAGCCATGCAATAACCAAAGAGTGCTATCAGTACACCACTTCAGTGGTTATTAAAAATATGCACTATAAAAGGATACAGTCACTCATTCAGAATCACATGAGACATGTGCACAGTGAATCTGCTTGAAAGCAGAGAATAGTGCTATTTAAAAGCAATGGATAAAAATAAAAGATCATCAGAGGTACAATGAGGCTGATGCCAGCTTTTTTCCCTGGCAGTCTGTAGTTGGCAGGTACTTGGAATCTATGTGGGTCAGCCCATTGTGAAACTTGCAGAAAGTTGTCAGTCTTTCTTTCTGTGTGTTTGGAGGGGTGGCCATTGGCACTGAAGCTTCTGGATCATCTCATTCATACATGAAGTCTGCCTGTAAACTTGCAAAGTCATTCTTTTTTGTTCAAACCTTTTTGCTTTTTTTAATTATTATTCCACTCTCTCAGTTTATCCACCAGCAATTACACCAGAACTGGGTGCTACCAAATTAACCTAACAAGATCAAAATGCATGACCCATCTTCATCTTGCAGATTGCCTCTGGCATTTGTCAATGGAGTTGATGCTGGAGGCAATGAATGGGTCCTAGACTGAGCTTGCACACTCAAAACCTTACAACTGTAAGTGTCTGACTGTTGGCACCAGGTGCTGGCTATAGATCTATTTAAATTGTTCATGATGAAAACAGTTAGCCAGCTCTATTGCCGTATCAGTGAAAAGATTGAATTTCAACCAACCATAGAGTACGAGCAGTTAACAGTGCTCATTCTCAGCTGTATGTAACCAGAAAGGGAGGCACACAATGCAGGATTACGCAATCTTCTTAAAGAAGGAGGGATGGAGAGAGAGAGAGAGAGAGAGAGAGAGAGAGAGAGAGAGAGAGAGAGAACTCAAACTCGAAAACTTTAATACTTAGGGATAGTACATTAGTAGTAGTGTTAGGTCCATTTGGGCCTATCTAACAGCCAGTCCTTGCTATTATATTACAAACACAAATAAACACAACAATACCACAAACAGATATTATAAGCATGACTGAGCAATTGATTATTGCAGTATCACAGTTCCTACAAATGTGCAGAAACATCAGAAATAAATTTCTTTTATGGGCATACAATACATGTACATGTATGACACAACACTCACATTTTTAGGCATTTTGATTCAAACAAATCCATCCAAATTTGACAAAAGGTTATTCTCAGACATATATTTGTGCAGATTACGTTTGAAACCAGGAAGAGAAATACATACAAGGATATTCTAATTTTAATTAAGTCAAGCCTTGGCCTTGGCAAACAGAGGTTATTCCTGGAGTTAGTGTAGTGGGACTGGTGACTAATAAAGAGTTGTGCCAGGTAATTTGGGGAATTATTAAGAACAGTATGCATAAATATTCCTTTATTGTAAGAGTGCTGTTGCAGCAGGTTTAAACTTCCAAGTGCACTCATGATCTTATCTTGATGGTTACGTCGACTTGGGCCATGTTCTGGCATGAATGTCTACGAGAGAGAGAGAGAGAGAGAGAGAGAGAGAGAGAGAGAGAGAGAGAGAGAGAGAGAGAGAGAGAGAGACAGACAGACAGACAGACAGACAGACAGACAGACAGCCAGCCAGACGGAGACTCAGACAACCAGACAGAGAAGTGAGAAAGCGTTTAAATGGCAATGCGCAAGGGAGGTGAACAAAAAAGAAAAGATCTAGTTATTTTACCTGATTAGAAAATTCAGCCATTGTAAGTCAGTAAGCGTCTTCCTACATCAACTCTTGTGCATGTTGCAACCGTGGTTTACAACCTTACACTTGTTCTCTCATGACCTATTGGACACAGCATTGTTGCTTCCATGACAGCCAACTTTCATTTCCTCTCCCATCATTCCGTGTAACTCGGATCAGAATGTGGCACCGTAAATCCCTGGTCAGTTAAACAATTGCCGGACCATTAATTTTGGTCGTCCGACGTTTTTGTGACAATAAAATCGGCAACTCGGCGGACCTAAAAAATAACAACAAACAACAACAACAACAAAACTGTTAAGTCGTCAAAGCCTCCAGCCCCCTTCCTCCGCTTCTCCCCCGCCCTCTCCCCAATGAAGAAGGGGGGGGGGGGGGGGGGGGGAGGAACTGATACGCCCACGGCTCTTTGTGGAGGGAGTAGGCTTTTCAGTAATGCCGCTCGTGTCCATTTTTTTTTTGCGTGCGTGACGTGTGTGTGTGTGTGTGTGTGTGTGTGTGTGTGTGTGTGTGTGTGTGTGTGTGTGTGTGTGTGTGTCATGTGTGTGTGTGTCAGTGTGTGTGTGTGTGTGTGTGTGTGTGTGTGTGTGTGTGTGTGTGTGTGTGTGTGTGTGTGTGTGTGTGTGTGTGTGTGTGTGTGTGTGTGTGTGTGTGTTTCTATCAGTTTTTTCTGTCACGTCTTTCTGACATTACCTTGTTTACTCTCTTCCAGTCCTAAATATTAGCCATTCATTACTGTATTCGTCACCGTTTGTCATTCCCATTCTCATCTCTCGTACCCAGTGCCCTCCAGCCCCCCCCCCCCCCCCCCCCGCCCCCCAACACAATGAAGGATTGGAACTACCTCACTGAGGATGTGGCTGTTGCAGCCACCCTTGAGTCTTTCCGATCACGCCTCCCAAAACCACCGCCTTCAGAGTAGGCCCCACCCCACCGGCCGTTAAGCAGTGTTGATGATGCGTGGCTAGGGCTGTGCTGGTCCAGGGTTCACGCAGGGTGACCTCTATAGAAGCTGGACTGGTCAAGTCGGAGACTCAGTGACATGAAATGCCGGTGACACACTCAAACCTCGGTGACTGTCAGTTTTTTGTTTTGTTTTCTGTTTTGTCAGTTTTGCCGTTTTGTTTTGGGGGGTGCAATGTTAACTAACACAATCTTCAATATGATGAAGGAGCTCACTCTACGGAAGAATAAAACGTAAGTTTAATAGTTCAACAAGCAGTTGCTTGTTTTTTCTCCACACTGTGATCTAAAGAAGAATATAAAGGCCTGGCGTCCAAGACCCCCCTCCCCCCCCCTCCCAAGCACTTGAGAACACGCTCGCACAATCAGTGAAATGCATGCATGAAAGCAACCCCCCTCCCCCCCCCCCCACACACACACATACACTGACACACACACATACACACTACAAATACATGCACTACTAGTAATGGGTCGGTGGAAAATAGACGAAAGTAAACGACAAATCAGTATGCAAAAGAAGAAGAAAAAAAAGTATGGTTCTTTATTTACGCCGAGGGTAATAGATAAGCATATTCTACTAATTATACGTTGAAGAGACTTAATAAAAGGTGCGTGACTGCATAAAAGGAACTTCAGTTCTTATCAGTCACGCCCGTCGCTAATAAGCCTTAAGGTTTCTGTGCACGTTAAAGACCATGTTTACTTATTATCAAGCTTAAACTTCCAGCCTGCGACAGGAAAGGATACTTTCAAGATCCAGTTCCACACACCATGCGAGGTTTTCGTCAAATGTTACATCAACGCATACAACAATAACAAATTAAAAAATAAGAAGTGTTCCAAAGTATTTTGTTATATTCTCATGAGTTATAATAGGTAATGATACTATCGCTCAGAAAATCATTTATCCGTAATGTCTAGAATTTTTGTAAGATATAAAAAGATTAATATTAACTATTACGAGCGTAAGCGGCTGCATCAGACGATAATGTAAGGAAGTGAGACATCGACACATGTCTGTCACTAATCCATTTTCTTCATCCAAACAGAGACTACGAGTCAAAACATTCAAACGCAGATCAAGGTACTGAATTTTTAATTCTTATAAATGTCACTGGGTCACGTGTTTTTGTTTTGTTTTTACAAAAAGTACAGAATTGGCTCTTTCGGTTTCACGAAAACACTTCCCTGAAAGCATGGGCTGTCTTGTGACGGACTCACTGATTGAATGATGGAGTGATTGTGATGCACGAATCTCAAAAGCATCAGAATCAGATAAACATGCGGTGTTCATTTACTGAGAGGCAATTTCAGTATTTGTACTGTTGCTGTTCCCAAAATTCTGAGTAATAAGGCAGTGTACAGGTCTGCGAGTTGCCAAGTGAAATCGTTGTTTGCTCCGGTAGCGAAAATGCAAACACAAGGTTAATAAGAACGCTGATATTTAATGGGACAACACAAAACATGCGCAAATTTGCGAGGCAAACCCCATTATCAAAGCAACGGACGTAAATGAAAAGTGTCTACTTATCATGATTCGGTTGTTGGTGCTGGCGTGTCTGGATGATTTTCTCAGCAATAGTATTCATACCGTTCACGTTTTATGCCACATGAGAAATTTTGGCTTGCAGACACGCCAGCATCAACAACCGAAACAGGATAAGGAGACCATTTTCATATTTCATTTATCATTGTTCACATGTCAGTCTGTTGCTTTGTATTTGGCCCCCAATATTGTGCACGTTTCATGTTGTCCCATTAAAATTAATAAAAATCAGTGTTTTTTATAACCTTTTGTGTGTTTGGATGTTGTTTCAGAAAGCTAGCACAAACTAGCACTAGCAGTCAACTTTGTTTCAGACTGATTTTTTATATATTTGGAAGCAAAGGGTGATGCTGATTTGGAGGTGAAAATTTATACTTTTAAAGTTTTATAGGAAGATTTTGTCAGGTATGAGTTTTGAGTGTCTTCACTTCTTTGTAAGACTTGAGTAAGTGTTACTGTTGGTCCAGCTGTTTTACTTTAATCCTTAACATTGGCACTACCTGGGGCAGAATGTTAAGTAATTAACAGGTATCATAACCTCAAGGTTGACTTTGCTGGCTCATAGTCATAGACTCATATACATTTGTATGATGTGGCAGAACTTTAATAATTTATAAAATTTAATTGAATATTGATGATGTAATTGTGAATACTTTTGTGTTATCAAGAGGGGTCATGGCAGAGACAGAGTTAATACCAACTGGTGCAACACTTGAACATCGGTAAGACTGAGAGTGAGACTGAAACTGAATGAGGCTTGAATTAGTTGAAAAAGAAGTGAAACCCAACTTCAACCAAGTGCAAGTAGAATGAACCAGAGTTGAGTGAACCCCAGCCCCACCCATCCCACATCAAACCCAGCCAAGTAATATGTTGTCATCCTGAAGCAGTTGTGAGTTGCTTGATCAGTACAGTTATGGCCCAGAAGCTGGTTGAGAGTAAACTGGCCCTGGTCTGTGGTCAGACTAGAAGTATAATGGCACACAGTACTGACAAATTAAATGCAGTGTGCTACAGCTGTTACTGTACAAGCCCAGCAGGTCGTGAAAAATTGAAAGGGTGAAGATTACTAAACTATTTTGGTTTTAATAACTTTCATTTAAGCTAATTCAGTAACTGATCCAATTAATTATTATTGTTTTTGTCTTATGACTTTCATATATATTATATATGATAATATGTGAAGAACTACAAGTCAAGTCAAGCAAGGTAAAGTTCTGGTAGTGGTGCATACCAATTTTTATACAGTAATGCCAGCTCAGACATAACTGTGCATACTGTCACTAATTTTTTAAAGTGGTAGCAAATGAAGAGCTGTCTCAACTGACTCCAGAAGTTAAAAACCTACTTTTTAGTCTGTGTAGAAAATGCACAATTAAACAGAAAATACTGAACAACCTTATTTGTATAATACTAATACATTTTAATGGAGAGAAGGTGTGTTTGTATTTCAAACAGATAGTAGGTGTCACTGTCAATATGTTGGTGTAAATACCATGCTTTATAATTATACAATATTCTCATTCTTAGATTCTGTAAAGAAAGCAAAAAGGTACACATACAAATTTAAAGAAATGGCCAAACAAACTGAGTACTCTCATAACCTCAGTCATGCATGCACTATGATAAACTAAATTGTCATACATTATATGGTTGGTTAGCCTGCTTGGAAGAAAAGAACAAAAAAACGAAAAAAAAGCTGCTGTGTAAACAGTCACTTCTGGGCCAATACAAAGCATAGCAGATGCACAGCATGCAGTTTCTGCAAATTGAGGCATGTTCCTGCTGTCCCTGAATGCTTGACACAGTTCACCCCTCAGTAACTAGACATATCATTGGTGACTGATTAAAACCTCAGAATTGTAACTCAGAATTAATAATTTTGAGAAAAAACAGAAATGCATTAATTGAAATGTGTGTGAAAAGGGCATCAGTAATGGCTGTTTTCAGTTAAGAAGTGAGTTTTTCCCTTGGTGTGTTTTTGCTTGAAATGATGATCTAAACATCTTGGACTTTTTCTTTTGGGGGAGGGTGGGGGGTGGGGGGGTGGGTGGGCAGGCGGGAGGAATGTGTTGATGACCAATTAAAACTGCATAACTATTTTGTGGGCTGACTGTAATTTTACAACAGGCTAAAAATGCAGTAAGATATGACAAGTTTAGTGGTTACACAAGTTACACAGTTACAGACAGCTGTGTTCCTGTGAAACTCTGTAGATCTCTGTTTTGATTTGTAACAAATTGTTTCATCACAAACCTGTATTGCAACTTGACTGACATGATTATTATAAATTGGCTTCCCGCAAAAGGTGACCTGTAATGGTTTCTGCATGATTTTAACAGTAATGTCTTCATTAATCATATTATTAATATTATGTAGACTTTTGAGGTGTTTACAAATGTACAAATAGCTCAGGTCCTCAGATGCACACAAGTTATCTTAAGTGAGTTAAAGAACAAAAAGTTACAACATTTAGGTCTTAATCAGCCAGAGATATGTTATATATCCCTCTATCCCAGTGTGTTCCTACTTAATATTAGTTTAAATATTTTAGCATGGATATTAAATCAACTAATCAAACGTCTTTGTTTTATGTGCACAAGGCCAGGCAGGCAAGTGCTGTAGGCACACTTTTTGAACACTATTCCCATACATTTCAAGTCTCCCCCCTTCTGACTTCCAAATACTGCTTTCAGGGATGGATGGATGAAGAAGCAGGGGGTGGGTGGGGTGGGGGGGGGGGGGGGGGGGGTATGCATAGTGTCATTATAAATATGATTTATGTTCAGTCTGTACCTGTCATAAATACGATTATTGAGTGCTGACATGAGACTCTGGGTGGGGGTGGGGGTCGTGGAACAGTTATTTTCCCATGCCACTGAATGGAAGTTTTTGGAATATGTGTACAGATTTCAGTTTTGCACTGTGTTGTAAGTGTAAGGGTGGAATCTGTTTCCTGGTGTATAGTGCTTGTAAATTATGTATTTACTGTTTAGTTGTAATAATATGTGAAGACAGTGTTTCCAAGACAGATACTGGGATAGCAATGGTAAATCTGATTTTGATAATTTGAATTGTTTGGTATGTGCATCCACAGAAACTACACAAGTACATGTATTATATATTTTGATAATGATGTAATACTGAAGTATACTTATAAAGTGCCATTCTCTAACCTGAGGTAAACTCACTGATCTTTACAAACAACTCATGACAAAAACCATATTCACATTCATACATTTCAGTAAACAAAACCTTAAGTATAGTATTCTACCATAAAGACATAACTGTAGTATATGTAACTGTAAGTGTACATGTATACATGCATGGTACAGACACACACTCTCACTCATTCACTCACACACACGCATGCACACACGCACGCGCGCGCACACACACACACACACACACACACACACACACACACACACACACACGCCATACCACACCACACCACACACATACACAAGCAAAGGCACACATGACTCCCACTGCCCACTCAAATATATATATATTTATATACATTACAGTTAGCAACATTCTCCAAAAAATCTCCCCATATAACCCATTTAAGTATGTCTCCCCTCCCCTCTCCCCCCCCCCCCCCCCTTCACCTCCATATACCTCCTTCCACACTGAGCCATATATGTACAGAAATGTTACCAGTTATCAGTCGCCCTGATATAACCGCACTGGTTGACTGGATGTAAAACACCAACTTACTTACTTACTTACTTACCAGTTATCAGAAAGAGTACTAGATTCTAGTGGAACACTTGGGCAAGCAGGAAGGTTTTGAACTGAGACAACATTGGGACATTACTGAGAGAGGCCGGCAGTGACTGAGTGAGTTCCAGACTGATGGCGCTATGACCAAAGGAATGTTTCCTGAAAGAGTTCAGGTTTTACTTCGGAATTTTGAGCAGCTTTTCATTTGAGGGTAAGAGAGAGCAAGATGTTTTGTAAATGGAGAGAGATGGTGAAAAATGAAAATGGCAGTACTTTAGGCATGAGTCATGATCGTGTAGTGGCAATGGATTTTTGCTGGTGGCCAGTGAAGTTCCTTGAAAAGAGGGTTACCTAGGTCTTCTTCTTTTTTTCTATCATTGCACATGTTTGGGTTTATCTCTATCTCTCTTTCTCTATGTATATGTATATATGTGTGTATATATATATATGGTTTTGCACCACTGAACTGACGTGTGGGCTGAACTGTAAAGTAACACTACTGCCAGTGTGCATGGTGTAAGGCTGGTGTTGTTATTTCTTCACAGGGAACAGCAGCAGCCTGTGAACTAACACAGTAATCAGGGCAGTCACAATCAAGACCTAAATCTGAGTTCACAGGTGATGATGTCATCATGGCCTAGCTACTGCATTGTTTATATGTTTTATTTTGTTCTGTTGCCTGCAGCAGTGTTTAGTTTGTTTTGTCAGTAGACAGCTTAATGCATAGTGTGTAACTTGGTAACTGAGTTATTGTTCATATATCTTTTCATTTTAATACATTATTCCCATTTTTTAAGTGTACAATATATTCTTTACACTAATAACGCAACGTGTGTTTCTTTGCAAGCTTAATTTTGTGTGTGTTACTGTGCCCAGACAGGCACTAATTGATAACGTGGGTGAAACTGAATGGAAATGTGGATGGTGGTCATTTGAGATTGTGTACACCACGTGTGAGTGAGTGTGTGTGTGTGTGTGTGTGTGTGTGTGTGTGTGTGTGTGTGTGTGTGTGTGTGTGTGTGTGTGTGTGTTCTTTGCACATTTTAATACATTATTCCCATTTTTTAAGTGTATGGTACTGTATATAAGATATATATTCTTTACACTAATAACGCAACGTGTATTTCTTTGCAAGCTAAAATTTGAGTGGTCCTGGGTACACTTTTCTTTTGTGTTACTGTGCCCAGACAGGCACAAACTGATAAAGTGGATGAAACTGAGAGGAATTGTGGATAATGGTCATTTGAGGTAGGGGTGTGTGTGTGTGTGTGTGTGTGTGTGTGTGTGTGTTTGTGTGTGTGTGTGTAGCTGCTTTGCACATTTTACATGGACACAAAAATAAATGACCAATACACTTTTTCTTTTTTTTCACGTTTGTGTGTGTGTGTGTGTGTATATGTATATATATATATGAGGTATGCAGTTTTAAAAAAATGGACTGTATAATTAAGACCATTATCTAGATGCCCTTGAGAGTGATGGACCCTCATGAGTGTTTATTTATTATCAGGGTTC